>CM057045.1:37489414-37989414 GCA_029948455.1 Solanum rostratum
ATCTTGGATGTTTACACCATCTTGTATCTTGGCTTTTGGAGCATATTGGGTGCTTGCACCATCTTGTACTTGTAGATGAGCTATTCCTTGCATTGGCATCTTGAATATGATCTTGTAATTTGGCGTTTAGCCTAAATGTGCCTTGAATGTTTTGAAACTTGCACTTGACTGTCTTGAAAGCATATGTATATGTATATAAGTATTTTCTTGGGATCTATAAGACTTAGCACCGATGGATTGGGGGTCCTCTCCATTTCCTTGAACTATGTGCCAACATAGGGACTGATATTATTTGTCTACTTGTTTATGATATGACATGTCTTGATATGATTCTTGTAAATCCTTCCGAAATGGGAGTCCCGTAAGGAAGGTGATCATCCACCAAAATGGGGAGGCCCGTAAGGTGTGATGTAGATTACCTTTCGCAAGTAACCTTCTCCCTACCGATTGGAAGTCCCAATCGGTGCAATTCATGTAATAGCTCGCATGGATTTCGTTTGTCGGTTATAGTCCATCCCCGCTATACGTACACAGGAGTATTTTCGCATTTGCACACACCACACATTCCATGGAATCTTGTATATCAAACTCCCTTGCTTATATAATCCTTGTGTATTATGTACCCTTGTCATCTAACATCGATATGCAGGTCCGGTAAGCCATTTGCTTTGCATACCTGCATACTTAGTACATTCAAATGTACTAACGTGTACTCTATGCCTACATGATTTTACCATGTAGGGACCGAGCAGTTTGAGTATCAGCCACAGGACGAATAGTCCCTCTTGAAGATATTTTTGTAGTGAGCCCGGTCTTCCGAGGGCAAGCTTTTGCTTCTAGTGTTTCTATGTATATGTATTTTGTTGAGGGTGAGCCCGAAACTTGTCCTGTCCCCCATTCCTTGACTAGAGGCATATGTTGGGCACTGTATAAAACTTTTCTCATTTTGTTCCCATAAATGAATTGTCTTCCCTTTTTACTTTCGATTCCGCTATTTAATTATCCATCTTGTATGCCTTGAACCGGCTATGTGAAATTCTGGAATTTAAGGCTTGTTTGGGGACTTTTGGGTCCCCATTCGCCATGTCACATATAGGCCCCGACCTCGGGTCGCGACAAAAGGTGGTATCAGAGCCCTGGGTTTTAATGGTCCTCGGAGCCCAACATGCCGCCTTGAGTAGAGTCCTATTCATGGGTGTGAAGTGCACCATACCTATGAATGGGAGGCTACGGAGACGTATTAGGAAATTCCTCCCTTCTTTGTGTCTTATACCGTGTTGTGACTAGCTTGTGAATTTCCTTACTTATTTGTGTCGTTAATCCCTTTTCAGTAAATGCCTCGAGGAAGACCTCCACTACCTAGGCCGGCTTCGGCTGCCGAAGATCAGGCCCCTCACGAACCTATGGAGGAGCCTATTTCAAATGGTGAATTTTTTACTGCTTTCGCCATGCTTACACAGGTGGTGACGGCTCAGGCAAAGCAAGCCAATTTGCCACGGGACCCTACACCCGCTTCTATTGTAAGGGACTTCACTCGGATGAATCCTCCGAAATTCTATGGGTCAAAGGTTGATGAGGATGCTCAGGATTTCATTGATGAACTCTCAAAAATACTGAACATTATGGGTGTCTCCTCTGAGGAAAAAGCTGGGTTGGCTGCTTACCATTTGAAAGATGTGGCTCAGGTATGGTATACGCAATGGGCTACGGAGAGGGTCTGCGGTGATGACGTTAAATGGGGAGAGTTCAAATCTGCCTTCCTTGACCGCTTTTTCCACTTGAGTTGAGGGAGGCCAAAATGACTGAGTTTATTAATCTCAAGCAGGGGAGTATGAGTGTGAGGGATTATGCCCCCAAATTTACCAAGTTATCCAAATATGCTCCGACCCTAGTGGCTGATCCCCATGCACGGATGCACAAATTTTTTTCGGGTATTTCTGACTCGTTGGTGAAGGAATGTCGAACTGCTATACTGATTGGGGACATGGATATTGCCAGACTCACAGTGTATGTTGAGCAGATTGAAGGGGAGAAACTCAAGGAGAAAAGGGTATACGATCCCAAGAGAGCCCACCTTGATGGTAGATTCTCCGATGCTAAGAATGTTGAGTTTAGTCGCTTCCAGAAGGGCCAAAGTTTGGGAGCTCAGGTAGCTAATGCTCGGGCACCCCCTCCCGGGGTACCGACAGGTGGCGGACCAGGTTATATCTTGTGTGACAAGTGTGGGGAACCCCACACAGGTGCCTGCCGAAGGGATTTGGGGCTTTGCTTCGGATGTGGAAGTAAAGATCACAAGGTTGTTGACTGCCCGAGGAATGCACGCGGAGGTCGAGGTCAGGTAGCCCAAGGCAAGCAGGGTCAGCAGAGAGGTCCTCCAGGTGTTGCCCCAAGAAACAACAGGTTCTATGCACTCCATGCTCGCCAGGATGTCGAGGAGGCTCAAGATGTTGTGACGGGTATGTTAAAAGTCTTTGATTTTTATGCTTATGTTTTGCTTGACCCAGGTGCAAACTTGTCTTTTGTGACTCCGTTGTTGGCTGTTAAGTTCGGTTTGAAACCCCAGATTCTAAGAGAGCCTTTCTCGGTCTACACCCCCGTGGGTGAATCTATTGTTGCTCATAGAATCTATTATGGGTGTCCTGTTGCTGTGTTGCATAAAATTTTTTCCATGTGATCTCGTGGAACTTGAGATGTTTGATTTTGATGCAATTCTTGGAATGGATTGACTGCATGCATCTTATGCCTCTTTAGATTGTAGAACCCAAAAATTCCAGTTCTAACTTCTCGGTGAGCCAGTTCTTGAATGGAAAGGTAGTGATTCCTTAGTTAAAGGTAGGTTTATTTCCTACCTCAAGGCACGGAAAATGATTTCTAAGGGGTGCATCTACCATATAGTGAGGGTCAGGGATGAAGATTCTGAGGTGCCTACTATCGAGTAAATCCCTGTGGTGAATGAATTTTTGGATGTGTTCCCCGAGGACTTACCGGGCGTTCCTCCGGATAGAGAGATAGACTTCGGCATTGATCTTCTTCCAGATACTCAGCCTATTTCTATCCCTCCATATCGGATGGCCCCTGCAGAATTGAAAGAGTTGAAGGAGCAGTTGAAGGACTTGTTAGAGAAGGGTCATTCGGCCTAGTACATCACCGTGGGGTGCTCCTGTGTTGTTTGTAAAGAAGAAGGATGGGTCTCTCCGTATATGTATTGAATACAGGCAGCTGAATAAGCTGACCGTTAAGAACAAGTACCTGTTGCCGAGGATTGATGATTTGTTTGACTAGCTTCAAGGTTCCACTCACTTCTCAAAAATTGATCTCCATTCCGGATATCATCAGTTAAAGGTTAGGGAGTGTGATATCCCCAAAACAGCTTTTCGAACAAGGTATGGGCATTTCGAATTTGTGGTGATGTCATTTGGTCTTACTAATGCTCTGGCCACGTTTATGGACTTAATGAACAGAGTGTTTAAGCCTTTTCTGGACAACTTCGTGGTGGTTTTTATTAACGATATTCTCGTTTACTCCCAAAGTGAACAGGAGCACATAAATCATTTGAGAGTGGATTTCCAAACTCTGAGGGAAAGGAAATTGTACGCTAAGTTCAGCAAGTGTGAGTTTTGGTTGGGCGAAGTGGCTTTCCTCGGGCATGTGGTGTCCGGGGATGGTATCAAGGTGGATCCGAGGAAAACAGAGGCAGTAAAAAATTGGCCAGACCATTGACTCCTTCGGATATCCGCAGTTTTCTCGGGCTGGCCGGGTACTACAGAAAGTTCGTGGAAGGTTTCTCATCTATTGCATCTCCATTGACCAAGTTGACCTAGAAGCAGGCTAAGTTTATATGGTCAGATGAATGCGAGAGAAGTTTTCAAACCTTGAAGGATCGACTTACATCAGCTCCCGTCTTGACCTTGCCAAGTGGTTCAGAAGGGTTCGTGGTGTATTATGATGCCTCGCAGGTCGAATTGGGCTGTGTGCTTATGTAGAATGGTAAGGTGATAACGTATGCATCAAGACAGTTAAAGGTGCATGAACAAAACTATCCCACTCACGACCTTGAATTGGCAGCAATGGTGTTTGCTTTGAAAATTTGGAGGCACTATTTGTACGGGGTTCATGTTGATGTATTCACCGATCATAAGAGTTTACAATATGTTTTCACCAAGAGGGACCTTAATCTCAGGCAAAGGAGGTGGCTGGAGTCTCTAAAAGATTACGACATGAGTGTGTTGTATCGTTTCGGCAAGGCCAATGTTGTAGCCGACGCTCTCAGCAGGTTGTCTATGGGGAGTGTGGCTCATGTTGAAAATGGGAAAAAGGAGTTGGCAAGGGATGTTCACCAGTTGGCTAGGTTGGGTGTCAGGTTGACTGATTCCAGCAAAGGTGGTATTCGGGTTCAGAATGGGGCAAAATCTTCTGTGGTGAATGAGGTGAAAGCAAAACAGGGTCTAGATCCGTCATCATGTGAGTTGAAGAAGTTGGTTACTGCAAAGAAGATTGAGGCTTTCTCCCAAGGGGGAGATGTTGTACTTCGATACCAAAACCGGCTTTGTGTTCCCGGCGTGAATGACCTTAGTAAGGTGATTATGAGTGAGGCCCACAACTCTCACTACTCTATTAACCCAGGGTCTAGCAAGATGTACCGGGATCTGAGAGAGGTTTATTGGTGGCATGGTATGAAGAGGGATATTGCCAAGTTCGTGTCTGAATGCCCGAGTTGTCATCAAGTAAAGGTTGAACACCAAAGGCTTGGTGGTTTGGCCCAAGACATTGAAATTCCCATATGGAAATGGGAGAACGTGAACATGGACTTTGTGGTTGGGTTGCCTCGAACTCGAAGGCAATTCGACTCCATTTGGGTTGTTGTGGATCGGATGACGAAATCGGCTCCCTTTCTACTGGTTAAGACCACCTTCAGTGCCGAGGATTACGCAAGGTTGTATATTCAAGAGTTAGTGAGGTTGCATGGCATACCTAGATCTATCATATTGGATCGTGGTACTCAATTCACTTCCCACTTTTGGAAGTCTTTTATGAAGGGCCTTGGGACCAAAATTAAGTTGAGTTCTGCTTTCCATCCTCAAACCGATGGCCAAGCAGAGCTAACTTTTCAAACTTTGGAGGACATGTTGAGAGTCCGTGTGTTGAAGTTTAAGGGGAATTGGGATGATCATCTTCCACTCATCGAGTTTGCTTATAACAATAGCTTCCATGCTAGTATTAGCATGGCGCCGTTTGAAGCCTTGTACGGGAGAAGATGTAGATCCTCGATGGGGTGGTTTGAAGTGGGTGAAATGGCCTTGGTTGGCTCAGATTTGGTGTTGGATGCTATGGAGAAGGTAAAAGTGATTGGGGAGAAATTGAAAGCGGCCCAAAGTCGCCAAAAGTCTTACGCGGATAGTAGGAGAAGGGACCTCAAATTTCATGTCGGGGATTGGGTTTATGTGAAAGTCTCTCTTATGAAAGGCGCTATGCATTTCGGAAAGAAGGGAAAGTTGAGCCCCCGGTATGTTGGCCCTTATAAAATTGTTGAGCGGGTTGGAGATGTGGCTTACAAGTTGGAGTTACCCCGGGATTTGGGTTCCATCCATCCGGTCTTTCATGTATCTATGTTGAGAAGGTTTGTGTCACGACCCGGGGTCGGGGTCTAGATGTGACACGGCGAATGGGGACCTGAAAGCCCCCAAACAAGCCTCAAATTTGTAGAAGATTAAAGATAAGATTAAAGAGAACATTCTTAAAACCAAAAGGGAGGACATATTCCATAGATAACGAAATGAGAAGTTTATACAATTGTCCAATAAGTGCCTCTAACCAAGGAACGGGGGCCGGGACAAGTTCCGGGCTCACCCTCAGTCAAAATACATACATAGATGAGGTGTACAAAAAGAAAAGAAAAGCATGCCCTCGAAAGACGGGGCTCACCACAAAATATCTAGGAAGGGATAAGCTACGCATCCGGCGGATACTGCTCAAACTGCTCGGTCCCTGCATGGTAAAATCATGCAGGCATAGAGTATGCGTTTGTACGTTGAATGTACTAAGTATGTGGGTATGCAATGCACGTGATTTACCGGACCTGCATCATCATGTTAAGTGGCAAGGGCACCTAGTATACAAGGAACATATATAAACAATAGAAATTTAATATACAAGATGCCATGAAATGCGTGATGCGTGCAATGCGATAGTGCTCCTATATAACGGGGATGGACTATAACCGACAACCAAATTCATGCGAGCTATTACATGAATTGGACCGATTTGGACCTCCCACCGGTAGGGAGAGGATTACTTGCCAAAGGTAATCCACATCACACCTTACGGGGACACCCATTTCGGTGGATGGCCACCTTCCTTACGGGGACACCCATTTCGGAAGGGTTTACAGAATCATATCACAAACATTCTAACGACTAACCATCAGACCTTACGGGAACTCCCATTTCGGTGGATGGCCACCTTCCTTACGGGGACACCCATTTCGGAAACGGTGATCGTTCCTATGTTGGCACATAGTTCAAGGAAAGGGAGAGGGACCTTGGGGATCTCCCTAACGCCCCCAATCCATCGGTGCTAAGTACACATCCCACTAGAATACTTATACATATATAGATGCTTATCAAGAGAGAGCTAACATCCATTTAAAACGTAATTATACAAATAGGCTCAATTACCAAATCCCAGTCTATGACCATAATGTGTAATGCAAGGAATAGCTCATCTACACATATACCAAAATGTGGAACACTGATCGGATCATGGATAAAATTCACAACGTTATCACTCAGTTTCAGTCATTTACATACAGTCTCACTTACAGGGAGTCCAATTTTGTTGCTAATTGATTAGCCAAATTCAGTCATACTATCAATGCCCCAAAGCTATTCTTCAATGATCAACATCTTCCTAAGGAGGTTTTAAAGTAAATACAGCCTATAGGAAGCTAAATCATCCAAATAAGAAATTAATTAAATGGCCCTGAAAACATATTTGGAAAGCCAAAATCTCACACAAAGTAGTTTAAATGCTGGCACAAGATAACCTAATGAAGAGGGAATCCAACTATGCTCCAGATGTTGATTCTGTGGGGAAACTACAGAAATAGTGGTCCACCTATTCATACAATGCAAGGTCACTAGTCAATTGTGGAGAGTGTTTCTTTGGCTCAAAAATATTTCCTGGACTATGCCTGGGAAAATTACAGACTTCACGGTTGGGTTGAAGCAAGAGTACATGCCAAGAACAAGAACTGGAGCACAATAGAGAAGAGGCTAATGCACATAAGAGATACAACAATATTGACCAACTGCTTGTCCAATGGAATGTAATCAAGGATCCAATTAGGATTCAAGGGGAAATTGTGGAGTTTTGTCAGAAGTTATGCTCATAGGAAGCTAAGTAGAGGTTGCCGGCAACTTCACAAATTTCCAGAGACTTACAATGGAGGAAATGGAAGTCTTAGAGCCTGTTTAGATTGAATTCTGGCTTTTATCTTATAAACTAAAAGTCTAAAGTTACAAATCCGAACTTATGACTTCACAAATTATTTTTAGATTTGTAAGATCGCCTCGCCACAAAGCTAAAAGACGACGAGGGGTCACCTTGCCTCACCTCTCACCATTGGCGACAAAGCGATCGTAAGAGAACTCACTTAATCAAGAAAGTAACAAGTACAACATAAGAAATTTGATTCATCAACCCACAAAACTTTACAAAGTAGGAAAACTCAAACATTAGCAAAGGATAAAGATGAGTAGTACCGTGAGTTGGAGCAATTTCAGCACTACTAGGCATCCTTGATGATTGTCGTACTTGTTCTTGGCCATTGTTAGTGTTGGAAAGCTGATAAATATTGATACATTAGTTAACGAGACATGTATAGGATCATCTAAAATATCTAGGACTTTACTCGAGTTACCTGTTCATTTGAGGTATCATTATTATCTTGAGACTGAGATTCATTAAAAACATACTTTTGCATGAATGCCTCATTTGGAGTAGTTCTAATTGCAAATTATCGTGACTTTGTTTCATCAAATTCATTTTTCATTTTGTTTCTCCTTTAACTCCATAATCTCCTGTTCTAGCCTTTGTATAACCTCATTAGATGAATCATCTACCACGGTATTTTCTACGGAAGATCTACTAACCTGTAGAATCGAAGGAGTTGGACCAAGTCCTAAACCATGAATATACCCACTTTTGTCATTTCCTAACACTTGAGAATACACATCGCCTTCCCAAGCAACTTTGTGAGATGGTTGATTGATAGATATTTCATTATTGCTCATTCTCTCATTTATCATGTCCTGACCATAGATTATCGATAAATACTTGAATTAATTTATTGAAATTTTTGAAAAAGTATCTCTAACTGTTTTTTGATTTAAAAACTAAAAGAATGAAGAAATATTATGATTGCCTTAGCGGAATCATCATCCAATGGTCCACCATCCACACATTTTTTATGAGTTAATAAGAATATTTCTGCTCGGGTAGGCTCGACCTTATTTTTAGCTTAAACAACAAAATTGATGTTAGATATGAGTGAAAAAAGGTTTAAAAACACTAAAATTTCAAAGGTTTACCTGCTCATCATCAATGTAGCAATACTTTTGGATCCTCCTGTGTGAGATATCTTTTTCTTGGTCCTATTGTTTCTATTTTCTTGGATACGCCTCTGGCATTATAATATTAGAAGAATATCTTACAAATTACAAAAAAATTATAGCATAACTAAAATCAAAATATAGTAAATATAATAAAGTAGGTGCGATTTCAAGATTTGTTTATACCTTCACTTTATCAGAAAGCCAATAAGAGACTAGACCACTCCGTTGATCTCTCGATATGCGACTTGGTCTATTTATTTAGCAAAGCATCTTTAGTCTTGTATTTTGATATATATTCACCTTTAATTTTACACTTGTCTTTCCATTTCTTTCCTAGTGACTTTAAGACAAATGCTTCTCCATTTTTTAGAAAAGAGAACTTCTGAAAAAGTAAAACTCAATATATGAAAGATATTATCATGTGCAGATTGAGCTTGTTCACTTAATAATAACAATACTAACTCATACCCTTACAAAATCCACCAATTTCTTCTATTGCTCATTGTCGAAATTCCTCCAATCATCTACGTGTAGAGGTATTAATTCTAGAGTTCTTGCAACAACTCCTAAAAAGCTAGCAAGCTTTCGGCCCTCTTTTCCAATAGGTTGGTTATGACTGTTAAATGACACATCAATTGCCTTTTCCGGAGGAAGTTTCCAAATATCTTTTAGTAAAGTAGGACCAAGAGGCTTTCTTATCACCAAGTTACCTAGAATGACAAAAAATTTAAGCTCATCAAATTAAAAAAAACATATATTATTAACCACATGAGTGATGATTCGAAATTTGAATGTTGACAAGTTCTCCCTTTGGTCAACTATCTTCAATATTATGAAATGCCATGTTTCGTATTTAGAATATTATCATCTAATCAAAATATTAAAGATACAAATAAAGTAACCAGGACCAACATAAATGGCTTAGTGAACTCTTATAAATCAATTTTGGTATCTTGTCATCTGGTAGAACAAAACTCATTAGCTGCCAGGAAGTGAAAATAAGTGTGATGCTGAAATTTACCATTTTCAGTAGCTTAATAGAATGTTGCTATCTCAAGAAGCCATATCAATAGGAAAAAGTATAGGAAGCAACCAAAAAAACAAAAGTAAAGCTAGAAGTGTGCTCTCATCTGTCATGATGGTCTATGTATGAAAGAGCTTCTAGATTAATTGAACAAAAAACTTTGAAAAAGTGTATCGATGTAAGCAAGGTTATGATGGTGCTTTCTACTTTTCGTACCTGTTCCATCTAACAGATTATCAGTAGATATCTAATGACATTTGTGTCGATTTTAACGTTGTTGTAATAGTACCATAATGATGTACTAACGTTTTGATGGATTCCATAAAAAAAACTTTAAATTTAACACCACAACAACAATGACACCACCAAGACTTCTCTTGGTCCTTCATCTCATCTTAAAGGCTGTAGATTAAGAAACAGCCTTAATCAGTTTGGTGCTCATCTTGGTGCTCACCTTGTTGCCCCTGATATTCTGACCAAAAATAGTCACGACCTTACTAGTCCTCAGGTTTATTTAGATGTTCAGCATATTCCTAATGAAGCTAAGGCACTCTGTTATTTGGACAAGATTGATATTGTTAATTTTAGAAGGAAGACATTGCATCAGACCAGTTCTCACACCATGCTCAACAACTATGAATATACTACATAAGACTTACATAACTCTCCTAGATCCAAGTACAGTTCTTTTTCAATTTTCCAAAAAGAGAAACAAAAAACAAACAATTCACAGTCATATACTCCCCGTTTCTCACAAAAAACCAGCAGATAGCAGTCAATGTTTTATCCCTATTTATCACCTGATGCTCCCTAATATATCAAAACACTGATAGCAGATAGCAGTCGATGTTTCTCGCATAAAACCAGCAGATAACAGTCAATGTTCTCTCCCAAAAAATGAGTGGATGATACCACCAAAAAGAGAAACAAAAAGAGAACAGTTCACATTAATATACTCCCTGTTTCTCACAGCAGTCAATGTATCCCTATTTTCTATCCCTAAAATGAGTAGATAATTGAACATAGACCTAGCAAAAAATAACTATACACCTAGCAGATAGTACAACTACATACCTAGCAGAACGCGCAATGAATGTTCTCATCTTAATAACAAAAACTGTCTCTAACTAAATATAGACAGAACAATATTTTAAGTTCCATAGTTGTATATTTCGCTTTTAATTAACTAATACTCATATATTCCATATTTTCTCTCCAAAAAAAGAGAGATCGATAATACAATCGCACCTAACAACTAAGATATCAAAACAAGACGGGGAGAAATAGTGTTACCTGATTCATCAATAGGTTGAACCTCAGTGCTGCAAACAGAACTATTTAACTCATTACTTCATCATATGCGCTTCGGCTATAGAATTGTTCTGATTATCTATCAATTGCTCGAGATAAGGTTGGGCTGCAAGGTTATCTTGACCATACATCAACTGCTTAATGTAATGTCGCACATCTTCATCATGTTGTTCAATAACCAATTTGTTGCAACCTCTAGTATGCATAATTTCTTCTTTTAAGTGAAGATACTACCTACCTGCAGTAAGTCCAGTTAGCCCAAACATATATAACAGGCCATATGAAAACAAAAGAAGCTTCATCATCTCAAGCAATGGAAACATATAACTAGTTATTTTTGCGCATAAACAAAGCTTTGTGACAAAGATAATTCTTATGATAAGAGAAGTTAGTGTACAAGGGAAATAAGTTCTCCAATGATAAGAACACCTTATCATCTTACAATCCAAGTGCTACAATCAACAAAACATAAGCAAAGGCAATCACAAAGAATACACTTGAATATTCAAATATAAATTAATACAAACATGGACAATTCATAATTGACTAGTATGCATCTTTCAATTAAATTACTTAAGTTGAAAAGAAAAAAAAGGACACTTTATTAAATTTCTAATTGAAAAGTAACAATTTTGTAGAAGTTCTTCAATAAAAGTAGCAAAAAAATTATAAGTACCACCAATCTTATTAAGAATCACGTTCATCATCAATGCCATCTCCTCCCTCAACCTTAGCTTCGCCGTCATTTATAGAAGCTTGAGAATGTATGTCTATTTCAACTATTCTCCCATCGACATCACTTCTTACCCAATCATCCCATCGATATCACTTCTTACCGAATCATGATACTCGTACTCAGGAACACAAGCAGTTCCTAAAAGAGCTAAGTCTGTGGCATCACTTTCTATGGGTGACTCAAATTGCATACTATTTTCCTCTCCCATATCAAAAACGTCTTAAGGTTTAATTAACCTAGGGACAAACCATTCATGATCTATAGGATCTTGCACAAATATTACTTGTTGAGCTTGTTCTGCAAAGATAAAAGGCTCATGACATTCTCGATTGCCAACACCTGCCAGGTGTGAGAAATTCCCAAGTGTGAAACCAAATTCATCATTCTTAACTCCTCTACCTTTGGTAACATCAACCCAATCACACTTCAACAAGACAACCTTAAATTCCTCATAGTAGTTTAACTCTATAATATCATTTAATCTACCATAATATGTGATATTTGCTAACTTTGGAGCATTGTCACTTGTACTTGTATAACTTTCAGTCTTTGAAACAACCATAACACCACTGTTTTGTGTCTCCTTGAACTCTTCACTTTGTTTGGTTCGAAATTAGTATCCATTATTTACATTGAATGCATTGAATCTTTTGGTGATAAAATTTGGTCCTGTCACGACCCGGACCTAGGGCCTAGATGTGACACAGCGAATGAGACCCGAGAGTTCCCAAACAAGCTGCAAAGTATCCATATCCACATCATCAGTTCGAAAGCGCATTAAAATAGTAAACACATAGTTCTAAGGGATGGGAAAGTAGGACTCATGCTATGCAGATATCAAAGGGAAAGGGATTTACACATAGCACATAAGAACTAAGGGACAGTTAAGTATGACTCACTCTGTGGGGGAAATATGGGGCTTAGGATCTTCCACGTTTCCACATCAATCATACATACATATCATAATTCCCATAATCAATCCATGATAGCCATATCCATTAGATAACTAAATCATAAGTTTCAACTACAACACATAACATATAAGATTTATGAAAGTCTACAAAATGTCCAACAATGTCTCTAGTGATAAGATGGGACGGGGGCCAAGACATGTCCTGGGCTCACCCTCAATTAAGAAGATAAACTGAAAACAACATAGGTAGAAAGAAGGTGGCTTGTCCTTGGAAGATAGGACTCACCACAATATTAACTCTCTGAATTCGAGCTACCCGTCAAACGGTGGATGGTCGTAACACATGTTCCCTATATGATAAAATTATGTAGGCATAGAGTATGTGTTAGTACGTTTGAATGTACTAAGTATGTGGGTATGCAATGCATATGACTTACCAAACCTGCATTTCAATGTTAGATGACAAAGGCACATAATATAGAAGAATGCTATATTCAATGGAAATTTATTACAAGATGTCACAAAATTATGATGCATGAAATGCAATAATGCTCATATATACTGGGGATGGACTATAACCGATTGGGACCTCCCACCGACAGGGAGAAGATTACTTGTCAGGGTAATCTACATCGCACCTTACAGACTCACCATTTTGGGGATGGTCACCTTCCTTACGGACTCACCATTTTGGACGGATTTTCAAATTCAAATACGTACATGATGTCTCTCTGTTGGCACATAGTTCAAGGAAAGGGAGAGGGCCCTCGGGGATAGCCCTAACGCCCCCAATCCATCGGTGATAAGTCAAAACATCTCACTTGAATACTTATATATGTGTGTGTGTATGTGTGTGTGTGTGTGCGCGCGCGCGCGCTTTTAGAAAGTGCATTGTTGTACCAAACCATTCAATATACATTTAGGCTCAAATGCCAAACCATAAATCGTACTCATAATGCTCGTGCAGGGAATAGTTCATTCACATAACAAAATGGTGCAAGCACCCAGAATGCTCAATGAGTCAGATTCATAGACTTACCGGTGATTACCTTTTAGTCATAATCAATGCCTTACCAAAATCACATCACAATTATTTCATAAAACATGATTGGGTTTAACCCACTTCATAATTTACGTATAGCAAGCTCATGAATGCAATACAATGTATGTTGTGAGGATAGCATGGGTAACATAGATTCAAGTTAAAATCAGCCATATGAAAATGAAATCAAGAAAATCCATAGTTAAATCTACATCCAAAGTAGTAATAGTCACCTATGCATAAATCAATTTTAAAGGGGACATGCATGTTCAACTTCATAACCTAAGGTAAATCATCATACTAGTAGTCCAAAATGATTTGAAATAATAGGTAAACACAACCCATATACTAATTAGATTCAATAAAATCAAATCATGAAATTTCATATTTGAAGTAATTTATATTCATGAAAATAGATTGAGAGATTTTTGGGTAAAGGGACCAAGAATCAATCCCACATACCTTGATTAGGAAGATGATTTTGAGAAGAATTTAGCCTGAATTTGAAACCCCAATTGAATCCCTAGCTTGAATCTTGAAGATGAGACTTGGAGAGAATTTGAGAGCCTAATTCTAGAAACTAGGTGTTAGTCTTGAATGGGGGTTTAAAATTAGTGTAACGGAAGTTTAGGAACATAAAGGGGGGTTAAAAAGTCTTGAGAGTCTTGGGGATGGGTCAAGATATCAAAAATAACTCAATAAAACGCCCCTTTAAATTTTACATTGGAGTTCACACGGTAGGTTTCACGGCTCGTGAAGGCCTCCCGTCCAACCCAGACAGGTTTTAGGAAAAAGGGCATAACTTCTTACCCCGAACTCGGAATGAGGTGAGACCGGATGCGTTGGAAAGATAATTCAAAGAGTTTCAATTGGATAGGTTGTGGTCACCCAGTTCACTTCGTGCTAAGAGATATGCTCATTTAAAGTTGACCCTTCTATCGGTACTTGTGAAGAACTTAGCCAATGGAATTCCTTTGAACACGAATTAATGTAGGAGACCCATGATGATCTTAAACAACATAAATAAGCTTGAATTGAAGGCTTGAAAGTAATTTAGCTTGATCATGAAGTCTCATACTTAGAATTTTTCAACGAAGCCACCATCACGGGAGGTTACACGAACTGTGTAGCATCACACAGGTCGTGTCACTGCCCGTACCCTTCTCCTTAGAAAATTCCATGATCAAGTTATGAGACGGTGATTCCATACATAGATATATTTCACTTCGGAAGCTTTACGAATGACCTCACGGGCCATGCCACGCCACATGGGTTGTGTACTTGGCCGTGTCACCATACTTGGTCCCAAAGCTTTAGGAATTCAAGCCAAGACCATCACACGACCTACCACACAGTCCGTGAAGTGTCACACGGACCGTGAGGGGTCCAAGTGTGGTGTGCCTTAGTTTAAAACACCATGTTTAAGGGCTAAACATCCTCCATGGGCCAAGGGCTACTCTCCGGAGGCTCCACATAGGCCATGTGACCACACACGGACCGTGGTGGCTCCCATGAAGTGTCGCCTTGGTCCAAAACTTTTTCGAAACCAATTTTCATACTTCATTGAGGTCGTACAAAATTTCGGGTCCTTACAGGTCTTTATGTGAGGACTTTAACATCCTTTATGATGTCAGATGTAGTTTTTAACTCCTTTGCCTAACAAAATCAAAAGATATAATTATAAATACAACATAAATACAAAATCAATAATTTAATGTGTCCAATGACTTAAACTGCCACTTACTTTTTCCTTGAAGCACTTTGGAAATGTATCAAAATGCAAACAGTCAAGTTGATGTTGATTCAAACGACGCTTAAGATGTGATCTCTTGATTTTAGTAATATGTTTACTATTCACATGACTAGTGTCTATCAATTTTGTCATCAAATAAAGTAATAACAATATATTTATATGTATATGTGTGTGAGTATATATATATATATATAGACACACACATATAAATAGATAGATATAGATATAACACTTACTTTTTATAATTCTTAACCACTTCTGAACCTCAATTGACTAGAACATGTCTATGTGCTTGCAGCCATGTTTTCTCATCTAACTTAAAAATATCTATTCCGCCATATGGCTCCCCAACCGTAGGAAAAAGACATTGTTTTCTATTAGTATCATGCTCAATTTGATCATCACTCTTTCTTGAATAATAATATTTTGAATCTCCACCCTCCAAACAACGCAAGCAAAATGTTAAACACTTATTTGCTATGTATGATTCTACTATTGAACCTTCTGGACATGCACGATTACGAACATATGATTTTAAAGTACCCAAATACCTATAGAATTAAATAATATTTTTAGTTTGATATTATAAAGGTTTAGAAATTACAAAAATAATACTATATTTATTTTTTGTACCTCTCATTGGATACATCCAACGATAATGTACTGGCCCAGAAAGTTTAGCTTCTGTTTCTAAGTGAGTAACCAAGTGTATCATAATAGTAAAAAATTCAGGAGAAAAGAGCTTCTCCATAGTAGACAATATTTCTAGAATTCTTACTTCAAGTAACTTTAACTCATCTAGTCTTAACACTTTGCTACATAAGACACGAAAGAATGTGCATAGTTCAATTAAAAAGGAACTTTTTCTTTTATATGTTGATCTTCGTAAGGCAAGAAGAAGTAGTTCTTGCATTATAACATGAAAATCATGTGTTTAATCCAGATATCTTTTGTTTTGCGGATCCAACATGCGAGATGCATAGCCATGTGAAAACATGGCATTTTCCAGAAATTCATAAAACAACTCATTTTCCTTCGAAGACATTGTGAAATAAGTAGGAGGAAGATAAGTATTTCAATTAGCTCAATATTGTGGCCATAAGCATGGTCTTATTTTCATCTCCTTCAAGTCTAATCAAGCATGTAAGTTGTCTTTAGACCTTTTACCAATATCCAATAGTTTATAAATTATGTTGTCAAACACATTCTTTTCTATATGCATCACATCAAGATTGTGCCGCACCAAGTTGTACTCCCCATAAGGAAGATAAAAACAAATATGCTCCTCTTTTTCCATGTGTTATTCAACACTCCACTTACCCCTTCACTCGATTTTCCAAGAGTAAACTTTATATCTTTAACTTGATTCAACACTTGTGACCCAGATACTGTACAAGGTGCAGGTCTTGTTTCTTTAGTTCCATCAAAAGATTTAGCATCATTCCAATATTTGTTGTCTGGCTTCAAGAAACGTCAATGTCCCATGAAACAAAACTTCCTACCATGTTTGAGCCTTTTATAATGAGTATTTATGTTGCAAGAAGGACATGCGAATAGACCAAAAGTACTCCATTTAGATAGAGTACCATATGCTGGAAAATCATTTATAGTCCATATGAGAGTTGCTCGCATCTGAAATATCTCCTTAGTAGAGGTGTCGTAAGTTTCTAGCCCAACATTCCATAATTCATTTAACTCTTCTATTAAAGGTTGTAAAAAGACATCAATATTATTCCCAGGAGCTTTTGGTCCAGGTATTAGCATAGACAGAATAAAGAACTCTTGTTTCATGCACATCCATGATGGAAGATTATACGGGATTAAAATTACTATCCATGTTCTATAAACAGATTTCATTGTGCCAAATGGATTAATCCGTCAGAAGCTAATCCTAGACGAACATTGCAAGAATTTTTGGCAAATTCTGGATACTTACTATCAAAACTTTTCCAAGCTTCAGAATCTGCAGGATGTCGTAGAACTACATCTTTGTTGCGTTCTTTATGATGCCATCTCATTTCTTTAGAAACTTCTGAAGACATAAATAATTTTTGCAACCTTGGTTTCAATGGAAAATACCTTAACACCTTAGCAGGAATTTTTTAGTATTATTTTTCCATCTAGAAGCACCACATATTTTACATTCATTAACATTCCTACTGGAATATTCTTTCCAAAATAGCATGTGATCATTAAGACAAGCATGAATCTTTTCATACTTTAAGCCCAAGCGTTCAATAATCTTTTTGGTCTCATAAAAAGAAGGAGGCAATTCATATCCTTCAGGCATTGCATCCTTCAATAGTCCAAGCAAAGAATTAAAGGATTCATTTGACCATTTAAACATGCATTTTATATGATAGATATATAATAAAAAGGATAATTTGCTGAATTTCTTACATCCGGGATATAATTCTTCATTTGCCTCCTTCATAAGTCGTTCAAACTTATCCACCTCTACATGAGATTGCATTCCAGGTACATTAGCAACATTTTCATGTAGGTTTGGCTCCATCTCACCTCTTTTATTGATGTCACAATCTATGAACTATGTAAAACCTCCAAAGGCATCATGTATCATTCCTCTCATATCATCACCTCGTACAGTTGCCTACCTCTTATTATTTACTTCAGTATTGTTTGATCCCCTTAGAGACTCTCCATGACAAAACCAATTATCATATGATGGAATAATACCATTAACAACAAGATGATAATAAGTTGTAACCCTATTTACTTGATGGATAAGTACACATTCAATACAAGGACATGAAATTTTCTCTCCTTTGTAGTTTTCAGAAAATGCATGATTTAAAACATCTTCTACTCCATCCAAGTGTTCTTTACTACGTCTGTCAAAAGACATCCACCTTTTATTTATAGAATTGTTCATGATGTTGAAGATATTATCTTACTTTCTGCAGTTACTGTAGGAACTAAAAATATATTAGTAAAAAGAGAGAAAATTAATCAAAAATATATTTCAGATAAAATGTCCATCCAGTTAGTATGAAATTTGTTCCAACAAAAATACCATTTTAACAATTAAATTGTAAATTAAATTTGAATGATAGAGATCATCATATTCTAGAGAATATATGTTTATTTTCAAAATGGTAAAATATACATTCTCAAAAGTGTTCTCAATATTTTTGGGATATGAAAGTCTAATTGGTAGTATACTTAAATTGGAATTTGCTAATCTATTATAGAATAGATTCACAATTTCTAAATATAGGTCCACCAGTTGGCTTGTTGTGTATGGCAGATTACTTAATATAGATAGAGTTCAAATGTTCGATTTATGAAAAGGAAATACTAAATGTAGTTTATGTGGCAATACAACTTGATAGGTATACCACTCCTAAGATCTGATTGTATCTTCTCTCCTTTAGCAAGAAAGGGAGAGAGAGAGCAGTAAAAGTCAATTCCTTGATTTCACAAGAATCGATTTCACTATCTCACATTGAAATCAATGATATGCTCATTGGATTATCATATCACAATAGTGCAATTTTGAGCAAGTTTGCTAAGAAATTCCATACTCTAATATGATGGCAACTCCAATAACTTTTTTTATGGATAACCATAGTGTTTAGGGTAGCTTCTATGCATCTCGACTAATTCATAAGATACATGTCGCATCACACCAAACGAGCCCTAAGAATTTGGTGGTCAAAGGAATTGAAAAATAGTAAAGGTATGCAATGACAGGGAGTTTTGGACATACAAATGACTTTCTATTTGAGCAACTATCTGTTCCAAGACTATAGAGAGAAAATACTTACCTAAAGTTCCAATCTTTGGTCTATATTGTATATTCTCAAATTTATTTTTTATTTATATTTTTTCATGAACAAGTCTGTTAGTTGTTGTTGTATTGACCTCTAATTTGTAGTTTTATCTTTATTTGGTGGTTACTTGTAGTGTGCTTTATTTTGCCGAGTAACATTTGAAGCCTCTCTTTTTGACAATTTGAAATTTTTTTCTTATGGGATGCTGGTAATATTTTCTTACAGTGGTTGGCATGGGAAAAGAAGAGAGGACCAAACTCCTCTGAGATGTAGATGAGGAACCCAGTTACTTTAGTTGGACAAGCTATGGTGTATTCGTTTTGATTACACAAAGCTAATTTTAGAAGTTGATTCAGAACTCATCATGTGGTTTAAGGACTTAGCTAAACCTCTGTGGCAGATCCAACCTCTACTGGAAAGACTTTAACTCATCATCAGCCAATTCCAAGTGTTCAGATGTAACCACTGTTTCAGAGAAACCAATACTATTGCTGATGCATTTGCCAAACACAACCATGCTTGCAATGTTGTTCAACTTTAATTTTTCAGCCATACTTGAAGCTAGAGCATATTTAGCCATTGATAAAATTGAGATGGCTACTTTTAGAAGAAGGAAACTCAAGAGGATTAAAAAAACCTCCCTAATCATTCTGATGTTATTTGGAAATCCCTTCTTAGGCTATTTCTTGGTTAGGTTCGGGTTTTTAGAAGATTACGTTCTTTTTCTTTGTATTATTTTTCTTTGCTTGTAAAGGAAGAGTCTCCCTTATTTATGTTTTCCTAGTTTCTTTGTATCGAGAGTAGTCCTCTCATAAGGTATTTAATGTATTAATGGGTACGCATGTTAATGTAAGAGTGATGTTTCTTAATATAACAGCGACACACAAATTTTTAAGCACAAAATCCCAACAGATTATACATTTAAGCATAAACATCCAATAAAGTCTTCTTTGGCATCTGATCCCTTCATCTTAACTTGAATAGATAGCCATTTAAGGTTCAAACTTTCAAAAAAGTATCTGAACAAAATAATCAGGACTTATTAAACTAGTAATTCTGAGACATCAATGGTGCAACTTCTCAATAAGATAGATATTATGACTCAAAATAAAAAACATTCATAAAGGTCCCATTGTATTAACAGATGGTCTATGTATTAACAGAAACAGAGCACCAATTAACAGAGCGTCTATGTAATTGCTATTCTTGAATCTTTTAAAGAAGAGATCTTACATCATACTCAAAAAGAAATAATTGTTTTGCTACACTAGTGATCGTATTCACAATAGAACTTCTAAGCAATCATAAGTTATAGATATATTAATAGAACGTCTTAATGTATTAATAATCATGCGTCTTAATATAACAGGGACGCTCCTTAATATAACGACACACTTTACTATATGTTAATTAAGAAATCTGTAACACCGCACATCTTAGGTGTACTAGTCCTACGCATACAGAACATGATAGGATTTGGTAGGAGGAGCACCAACTTTAAAAGTGTCTAACTTTTGGACTGGAGGGCGATAATTGTGTCTAATGCTTAAGACGAGTGAGTGTATATAAGTGTTAAGCCAAATTGAGGAGAGTGCGGCCTTAAAAAAAGTGAAAGGAAGTGAGGTGCTTGTAAGACTTAGGAAGCTAATAGGTGAGTCACCTATGTACTTAGCTTAAATAGGCTAGGTAGACGAAGATGAGGCCCAACACCAAATTTGTTCAAGTTAGATGAAGAATAAACCCCGAGTTAAGGGTGTAAGTTGGGCCCATGGTTTAGCATTATAAAGAGACAATATAGGCAGCCCAAGATGAATAGGAAAAGGGCCAAATTACATTCACAACCCACTTAACAAATAGGGCCCAAACTAAGTGACAGTAGAAGGAAAAGGTTGGCTGCAAAGACCATCAAATTGAAGCCCAATAGGGCCCAAGTGAAAGCGCCAAGTTGTAGCATCACCACCTTAATAAAATAAGGCTTCAAATTTAAAAGAAATTCGGCCAAAAGTGGCCCTTTAAAAGGGATTAAAAACCAACAACTTTAAGCCATTTTTACATAGCCAAAAATCAGTTTTTTTCAAAGTTTCTCCTTGCTCTCTCTTTCAATTACAAAGCAGTCACAACAATACTTTAGGGTTCTTGGAGTAGCCCTACATCTTGGAGGTTAAGGTAAGTAAAAATACTTATGTGTTTAATGCAATATTTCCATGTAAAACATGAGCAGTATGCTGGTTATACTTGTGCAGGAATTTTGGACAGAATGTGTTCCAAAGATTGTTGTACACTTTTATTGGAATGTGTTGACTGTTATTGGAATGTTTTAAGACTATTTTTATATGTAAATATGTTGAGGATAGTTTGGTTGAGGTTGAAACAGATTTGGAATGGTTGACGTTGAAATGTAGCGAAAGGACATAATGTTACGTTGCCTACTTGCGTGTTGTGTAGAGTTGTTGTATGTTGTACTTTATGAGCTCTCGTAACACTGTTATGGGACTAAAACAAGCTGGATATGAAATGTATATGATTATGTGTATTAGAAAATATGATTCGGAGCAGAAAGGTTGAAAGAATACTCTTTAGTTGATACTTACGAGCTTGTTGCTCGGATATTATTCTTGGGTGGAATTGGGCTACCAAGATGTGTTTATTAGCTGCTAACACTAGTTTTATCACCTACTCTATTGTAGATAAATATTTTTGGGGGAAAAGGAGGTTACTTCAAGGTAATAATGAGGTCATACAACGAGGTATGTAAGGCTATTCATTTTCGTATTATTTGGCATGAATCTAGGTTCTTCCTTGGAACATAAAGGCACTTACAAACTCCGACATAGCTAATAATTGTGTCTCCACTCTTTTAACGTGTTCATATGCTCCCATAATTGTACATTGTCAATTCTGCATACATACTTTGGATGCAAAGATACATGAGTTCCTTTTTACCAAGTAAAGTCCATGTGTTGTTTAATCTCCTACACATTTCATTAATTGTGTAACTCTCATTTCATTGTGGTACTGTCTTGCGTGATCATTTATATATCACATATTATGTCTACAGTCCTACAACTCTAAATGTTATGACCACCAAAAGAATCATCTCAAAGGTAAATAAAAGATAACTCAAAGTTGCTTATTAATGGGTGGTATCCCAGGGGTGGAAGAATCACCTAGCATAGGTCGATCCCATATTACCAGGGATATCCCAGGGGTGAAAGGAAAGCCTATCATGGATCGATATCAATATTGATTTACCACTGATCAGCTGGTCATTTACATGATATACTATGCACAGTTTATACAGTAAAGAAAGGTAAAGTAATAAAAAGGACATAAAGTACATGATTCTACAGTCTGACTAGAGGTCGTCTTTATCCTTATGCACCAGTGTGTGATTTCATTTGAGTTCTTATTTCATATACAGTACTTCCTACCTTACATATTCAGTACATTATCTCGTACTGACATTCCTTACGGGGACCTGCATTTCATGCTGCAAGTACAAGAGCTAGTAGATCTCCCCAGTAGGAGTACAAGACCTCCAACTGTTGCTACGGAGTTCCAGGTTACTTCGGGGCTTTGTGTGTCTAGAGCTTATATTTTTGTATTGTATAGTTGGTGATCAGGCGAGACCTGTCCCTATCCATTTAGATATTGTTCCTTATCTAGAGGCTTTGTAGACTATGTAAAGTAAAGTATGGTCAAGTATCGTACTTTAGATATCGTGGCTCCAACAGCCTAGTCATATGCATTTCCTTTTGGCTTATTAATATTGTTTACTTTTTTTTGAAAGCATGTTGAATATGGAAACCTCTTATATGTTGGTTCTTCCAAGCCTTGTCGGCAACGGGTGCCAGTCCGCCTTAATGGGACTTTGGGCGTGGCAAAATCAATACAATCAAGTACAATAAAACATATAGTAGCCAGAGATCGAAAACACAGAAAACCACTTTTACAGATATGAAATCACTTGAAAATCACAATTGATGCCTAAATACTGATTAGTTCATCAAGATATTTTCTGTTTTCTTCTAATTAATGCCTAAAACTGATCAATGAATATGATAGAAAATAAATTACAGGGGTAAACTTTCAGTGAAGGTTTATAAATCAAAGAAGATACTAGAACATGTAGTAATAGAGCAGTGAATCAAAGAAGATAATTGGAACACGAACAACAAAGTAGTGAATCAAAGAAGATACTGGAACACATAGCAACAGAGCAGTGAATCAAAGAAATACTGGAACACATAGAAACAGAGCAGTGAAGATGCGTGAAGTACATACCTGGAAACTTTGTTGTTCTTGATTATCGTCGTTGCATCTGTGTGCTGCTCGACGTGTTGTTCTAGTAAACTAGGTTAGTGTGACTCCTTATATGTGTGAGAGATCATTTAAGGAACGTTCTTCTTATGAACATGGGAGAGATTTCAGGTTAATAATTCCTTATTTGGTCAGAGTGGAAAAACCCAAAATTTGGAGGAGGTAGCTACTCTTTTTCGCGGGAACTTTATTCTTCAGATTTGTTTTAAAAACCAAAAGAATTGCTGTTCCCCAAGTTCGAAACCTCACACACCAGGGTCATCATACTTTATTTTTTCTATATTTAAGAGGCTTTTTGTGGTTATTCTTTTGAATTTCTACTTAAAATATACTTAATACTGGCTATTATACATTGGTTGTTAATACTTTGACTCATGTGTATACTTAGTGGCAATTAGCTTATTGCCACAAAATAATTGTCGCTAAAGGACCCTTTTGTAGTAGTGTATTTTATACTGGTTTTGTGTTTTAATCAAATTTGCTTTCGATATGGAGTTGTTCCAGTGGGACGGGCTTGGTGATTTTTCATTAACAGGGCATTATATTGCTCAACCATCAGTAGGCATGAGATCAATGCAGAGTATTTCTTCAAACCTTTCTCACGGTATTGCTACTGTAATAACATATTTGAAGGCATGGAAAGTAGTTAATGTCTTTTCCAACATGTCCTCATCTTTTATGATTTCCCTACATAATTTTAATTGGAATGTGATTCTAAATACAACAGAATTGTACCCAACTACAGTTTTAAAATCTTGAAACCATAAGTGCATCCACTCATAATGAGCCCTTGGCAATACCATGGCCTTAAGGTGGTCATACCTTCCTTTCAAACTTATCCATAATTCAAGTGGATCTTTCACTGTCAAGTATTCCACCTTTAGGCTTTCATCAAGATGATGACGAAGGAAAATTATAGCCTTTGCTTTATCCTGACTTGATGCTTTATTTCCTTCTATTAATGTATCACCAAGAGCCTTGGCGGCAAGGTGAACTTCAGCATCAAGTACCCATGACAAATAGTTCTTTCTAGAAATGTCAAGTGCCACAAATTCAAGTTTTGACAAATTTGACATGATGAAAACTATTATGAAATAACTGAATTAATAACATAATGTTGGTTTCGTTATAACAAATGATAAATGAATATTTTGAATGATAATATTATACAAGTACAAAGTATATTATATGCAAGATGGTTAAAAATATTTACCTTTAATGGTTATAATAACTAGCAAATCTTATTAAAATCTAAACACTAATCACTTTGTTAAATAGTTATAAATATAATATATATATATACACACACACACATACATACTTGACTTTATGAGCCTTTATCATCTCTAACTTATTAGTAATTTTATATTAATCTAACATTTATATAATATTTATAGGTCGATGATTTTAAACTTAAAGTAACATAATACCCATATTATATAGTCATATGACACAAGTAACAAAAATTAATTTATTACTTTAATTAATTTAAACAACAACTATTTTTCTTTATAACACACAAATAATGATCATATATATATGACAAGAAAATACTTACTAATATTCTAACTAACATGTCATTATATTGCATAATACTTAATTTATAGTTATAAGTCATACTTACTAATATTCTAACTAACACGTCATTATATTGCATAATACTTAATTTAGAGTTATAAATCAGTGGCATATAAATAACATAATAATCAAAACTCTAAGCATATCAACTATCATATCTACAACAATATTATAATAATATCTAAAGCAAGTCGTGTGCAATAATTAAGTTGCAGATCAAAGACTTACGAAAATCATGTTAAAGATGTTATAACAAATAAAAAATATATAAATGTATACCTGATCCGAAAGAAAATTGATTAACCTTTAAGAAAAAGATGACCTCGATTTAAGTAAATCTCAATTGGTTAGAAACTCGTGCTGATAACGTGTTATAAAAATTACTAATATGAGAATAATATAAAGCAACAAAATGAAGACAATAATATTGGGAGAATAGTATGTAGAGAGTATTATGTATTCTCTTCAAGTGTGTATCTTAACAAAGGGTGAATAATACCCTTTTATAGGATGCAGAAATCACCGTTTTACATCTTTAGTTAATATGTTAATAAAATTTCATTAAATAGATCCGTGAAACATCCATAAGTGCATGAATGAAACATTCACATAATATCCACAAGTGCATGAATTTGTAATATCTTCCTATTTTTTCTTTTCTTCTTTTTCTTGTACTTACTTTCTTTCTTTCTTTCTTTTTTTTTCCTTCTAAATTATTTTCTCCCTCTTTTAGTTTTTCTTTATAAATTATGTGCGATAAAGAAGAAATACAGTCATTACTTATTGTAAATATAATTAAAAATATCTCAAATAGTTTATGTGTTTTATTAAAATTATGTAATTTAAAATTCAAAATAACTTATATAATCAATTTATGTTGAAGTTAAATAAAAATAAATTAATTCTAATTTAATTTAAAATAAAATTTTAGAATAATAATTAGCATATTTATAATATGTAACGACTTAAAGGTATTTTAGATATTTTAATTAAAAAAAATTACTTAAAACACTTATGTATTAAACATATTAATTGTTGACACCCAATTTTGACAAACCTATGATCTATTTTGGATTGCTATTTGATTAAATAGGTATTTTAAAACAAACTTTTTATAAAATAAATGAATTTATTTTTAAATTTATCCAAATAATTGCGTATTTCTAACATTCTTTGATTTTTCAAATTTTGTTCGCTAATTATTTTTTCATTTGTAAATTACTTTTTATTATTATTATTGTTGTTGTTGTTGTTGTTGTTGTTGTTGTTGTTGTTGTTGTTTTACTTTTATTATTATTATAACAATTATTATTTTAGTGGTAATGATAGTAGTAGTGGTATTTTTATTATTTACTCATTATGTATTATTATTATAATTATTATATCAATATCATATTTTAAATGCATTATATATTTTTAATATATTATGTTATTAATTTGTTTAAGTTAAAAAAATAATTTTAATGCGTTTAATATTTTACATAATAATTTTATTATATATTTCGTATTTTTGTACGTAATTTTTTTATATTGTATATTTTATTATTGCGTATAATTAATTAAATGGTAATCTAATAAATTTTCATCCCAATTTATTTAATTCGTAGCTTTTTTAATCCAATCCTTTTCAATTTTAGTCAATTCTTTTGTAATCTATTTCAATTCTAGTTAATTCTTACACAAATTCTTTCAATTTTAGCCTAATTGGGTCAATTTGTGGCTCAATTTTAAATTCTCTCCAATTTCATTTAATTTAAATCTGAATTACCCATTTTTGACTCGGATCCAACCAAATCCCTAAAATTTTAATTACATCTGTTTCATCCCCTTTGATCAACAGTTGTGATTTAATTCCCAATATTTTCCATTTTTTATTCCTATTACCCCCCAAAACCCATTTTTTTCCTTCAATTTCTCTTTCTCCCTCAACTCACAGAACGTCCCCAAATCCCTTGCTCTCTCTGTGTCTCGCCTGGTCTTCAGTGAAGTGTCATCACTCTCCTCTCCCAAGACCCCTTCGCAGCACCCTCGGGAAATCCCGTTGGAAAACCCCAAATCTTTCTTTCCTCCTCATTCTCTGCCGCAAATCCACCTGAAAAACTCGTCGTCAAAACCCATCACCCAACCACCACCGGCGTCTCCCTTTCATGTCGGAAACCATCATCTTCCTCACCTCGCAACTGCACCCAATAGCACCAAACATCGGCAGCCCTCCATCTCCTCCCTTCACCCGAGAAAACCTATCGGAACCACCAAAACCCACAAAAATTCGACCATGCACGACCCCCTATATCACTAGAAAACACCTATTAGTCGATCTTACTTCTTTCAACCCCCATGCAGCATCGCCAACAACCATTAACGCTGATGAAGTCAACTCTAGCCAGAGGCATTGAAAATCATGGTTAAAATTTGATTCGAAACCCGTCCGGACAATAATGTTTAAATTCATCTACGAACTTCCTGTGTGTTTCTGAAAATTACGGTGATTTTAAACCTTGTGATTTTTCTTACATATGTTGCAAATTATGTCTTTAAATTTTGAATGATGCTGCTTTGCTAATTAGCCTTTATTTCAAACATTTTTCTCTTTTGTTTTGGAGGTTGTTGTATTGTACATCGTTAATTTTCTGGCACTGAAAATATAAATTAAAGATTGTTTGTAATTGAAACTATTTGAGTATTTTTGATTGGGCTGTTAAGTATTTTTAGCGGACAGATTTGGCTTGATTTTTGTTAAATTTGTTAAGATTTTCCAGCCTAATGGACTCTATGTTGTCTTACGTAGAATTTAAGATTTTTTTTACCTACTTATATTTGGTAAGAATCTGCCAAATTGATTCATTGTTTGAAAGCCCTCCATTAGGATAGTTGATGATATACTTTTTTTTTTCATCCGTGAGAAATTCTTATTTGACATATTCCTTGTTTGAATATTTGATTTGCAGAATCAATGTGGATAATTGGGTTAATTTTTTGGAAATTTTTTACTACATCACGTAAACTGATTTATTTTTTATTTATGGTAAACTTAATTTTTGCAATTAATCTTTCTTACCTTTTATTATATATTTTCTCTCTTATTCTTGTCCTATTATAAAAAGGGGGCTTATGCTCTTCCTTAGACAGGGATTTTACACGAAAACTTACGTTGGTCCTCTCCATAGTTCTTCATATGAAAATTCTTTCAATATTGACCTTCTCTTTTTTTTTTTTTTGAAAAAGGGGTGGTCTGTTGATCTCAAGACTCTCTGGTTAGAAAATTGGTCACTCGGATTCTTGTTATTTCTCCTTTTCCTGACTGATGAGGTTCCTTTCTTTTAATCATATTATATTCACTCTATTACTATTTCTCTGTTTGTTTAGTAGGTTTGGGAGTTTAAGCCGGGATGTGAAAAGTCACTGGGGGATGGGATGGAGGAAGTTAGAAGTTTTTTTTTTATTTATTCGATATTGTATTTTTATTTTTTCGCAAACGATGTAATAATGAAATAGTAAAAACTGGGGATCTAGTTGGGGGGGGGGGGGGGATTACGTGCTACCTGTTTTTTTTACTATCACTTATTTGTTTAACTCACATAGGCAATTTTAATCTAGGATTCAATATAAAACAAGTTATATGAATAACATGTTTAACAAACTTTCTTTTCTTTATCTTTAAATAAAATAAAATTGTAGATATCATGTGTAGTTTATTTAATAATATTATGTTTTTAGATACCATGTTCTAAGACTTGTCCATCAATCTAGAAATTACACATATAGGATTTATGTTGTTCTTGTTTTTAGAAATCATGTTAAGGAATATTTAATGTTTTTAGTAGAAATCATGCAATCTTGATTTTAAGTATGCCATGTTTATTTGTCGTTTTCACGTGTTACATAGAAACATGCTTTTAAGTTATTTGTTATTTTGGAAATCATGTTTTAGGCTATAAGTAGAAAATTGTGTTTTCACTATTTTATTTCACATAGAGGTCATGTCTTTAGGCCATTCGTTATGTTATATTAGAAATCACGCTTTTAGGATTCAATATATTTCTAAACTAGAAGCATGCCTATAGGATTTCCTAAGTTTTAATTTAATACATGATTAGCAAGTCTTTTATTTAAAACACTTTCAGAATTTTTCACATCTCAATAAGTTTTAATATGGTAATGTTTTAAGAGAATCAAAAATCTTTATGAGTTTTAAGGCAAGAATGTCTAAACATTATTTTGTAATACACACCTTAAATCTTTTGGACTTTTTAGTATCTTTAAGAGGCATATGTGAAGAACTTATGTGCTAAATGCTAGTCTTATTGTTTTGTTTGACGTAGGTCGATAGAAAACCTGAATTTTCTTTTAGTCTAGAACTTACCAAAATAGAAGTCCAATGCCTCTTGAACCTTAGGAGGAACGATAGACACTTTAGGAAACGTTTGAATTTTTTTATTTTTTCGAGTGCGCTTTTAAGATAAATAATAAATTAACTTAGGAAGGATAGGGGTGAATAGGACCCTCGGAAATGATGACTCTAAACTCGTACTTAATAGGACAAACCTTGGTTTTGTCCTTTGGCTTAAATAAGTCATGGAGCTAAATGACAATTTTGTCTTCCGAAATAAAAACCGAGTAAACTGATCCGAGTGGAATAATAATTCACTTAGTCTAGAATTTCTCCTTGTTTATTTTAAATTGCTTAGGGTAGTTAGATTTATTTTTTCGTCATTATTTATTCACTTACTTTCTCCCTTAATTGTTTAATTTCTCACTTAGAATTAACTAAGGCTTTTAAATTGAGACGCTTATTTGCAACCCCTACATTAATGCGAGATATGATCGGGACTCGCATTTGCGAACCTCAAAGGGTTCTTAACACCTTCCTTTTGACGTAACTTGAACCTTTACCCATTCTCTGGTTGACTTGACCCTTAGACTACTTAATTTTAGAATGGTGTCCTAATACACCATAATTCATTAGGTGGCGACTCAACTTTCCTTCAAATCCCAAAAGAGTCGTTGCCACGACATCGTACAGGTTTCCATTTTATCGCGAGAAAAAATGGGGCGCGACATTAATATCTTTTTTTAATTTAAGCACTTTTATCCAAACACACAACTGGTTACTTTTAAAATAAATTCTAACACTTTAAAAAAATACTTTACTTTTTAAAAATCACTTTATTTCAACAAATCTAAATGGGATCTAATTTAATTTCTTCCACTCAGGGATCAACACAACTACCACACTAACAAATCTATAGTAAAAAAATAAGTAAATCCCGAATTCGCGTCTTAGTTTTGGGGTATGCAATATCACAATTACTAATACTACAAGTCATTTCTCTCACGGGAGGAAATAAGAAAAAAGAAGATAGTCACTGTAATCATATAAAATTTATTAAAATATAAATTTTATAAAATGATTCAAACTATGTTAAAATCAAAATATATTAGTCCAAACAAATATTATGCATTAATATAATTGATTTTTATAATTAAGTCCAATAAAGTATGGATTTAATTAAAATCCCAAATTCAATTATTTGGGCTACAAAAGATAACCCATTTTAGTAGGCCCAATATCCTCTCATCAAAGAGGTCCATCTTGATGCCATGTGTCAAATGACGTGGCACGCCAAGTCAAACAAAAGAAGCCAATAGGATCATGCTATGTGTCAAAATGACAGGCCCATTTCATTAAAGTCCTATATACCATGTCACTTAAATCTGATTGGCCGGGAGAAAGCTTGTTTCCATCATGACTCCTCTATTCTACAACTATATATAGAGTTCTTCATAATTCAGAATACACATCAATAATTCTAACAAAAAGGCTAGAGAGAGCTCGTGGATCAAACACCATAAATTTCTACAAATTCAAGAATTCAAACAATCAGGTTCAAGAACAAGCTTAAAATCTCTTGGACTCAAGAACAAGCTTAAGATCAAGAATAAATTCAAAGTCCAAGAACAAGTTTCAAATTCAAGATCAAGCACAAAAAGCCCTTGAATTTACACTTGAAAAGGCGAATTAGAGAATTCATAGTGATTGTAACACTCAAACATTGAAATCAAATAGTACGATTGTTGTGATATTTTCTTTCTTGATTATTATTTTCATGACGCAAATTTTATTGTCTACAAATTCTAGCACGCCTAGTGGGACAATATCTACCTCTCATCTCAACTTTTCAAGAATCTAAGAACACTGAAATGGCTTCCAATAAGATCTCCCAATCAACATTCTACAAGTTTGCTGATTCCAAGTTCTCTGTTGAAGTAGAGGGAATCTTGGGTGTCACTTTTGGAAGCATTGGAGCTGTTACAAGAAGCAAAGCTACTTTGTTGGGACAACAAATACTGCGAGTGTCGTCCGCACCAACTCCTGGTTTTGGATCTTCAATTCCAAAGGGAGCGAGGTCCCCTGCAAATGCTTTAAAAGGAGGAAGGATTATTGCTAAGAAGATCAAGCAGACTTTGGCTCTGCTTGAGGTCTTTGGTTCCAGGAACTCCACTGCAAAGAAAGACTAGGACTTGTCCAATGAATCTTCTCCATACGCATCGCGTAATGTGAACCCTCTGAAGATCAACTTCCACAATAATCCATGCTACTCTTCAATGCCTCCAACAATCATACAAGTGATGACAACTAACGCTTCGTCCATGGAGCAGTAGCTTGCAAATCTAGTAAAGATGGTTGAAGGATTGACCAAGCATATGCAATACCAAAAAATTTGCATCGATAAGTTGATGGACATGGTAGATGGTTTACTATATGGGGAATCTAGCCATACACCTGGAAAGGGTATTGAGATTCAAGAGACTGAAAATCTTGTGAAGCAGGCACCGACTATCAAGGAGCTGCCAGTTTCTGCCGAAGGAATGATCCCACTTGATCAATTAAAGGAGTTCATTAAAGGGACCATTAAAGACAAGTATGAAGTCTCCACAAGGTCTTCCCATATGTATGCTAAGCCTTACACTACAAGGATTGATGGCCTAAAAATGTCTGCCAGTTATCAACCCCCTAAATTTCAGCATTTCGAAGGCAAAAGAAATCCAAAGCAGCACATTGCACACTTTGTGGAGACATGTAAGAATGCGGGAACCTATGGAGACTATCTCGTCGAACAACTCGTCCACTCTTTGAAAGGAAACGCCTTTGACTGGTACACAGACCTTGAGCCTCATTCCATTGACAGTTGGAAACAACTGGAGCATGAGCTCCTTAATCGCTTCTATAGCACAAGATGCACAGTGAGCATGGTGGAACTCACAAATAGTCGCCAAAGAAAGGATGAATCTGTCATCGGCTTCATAAATCAATGGAGGAATGCGAGCCTTAATTGTAAAGGTAGACTTAGTAAAGTTTCTACTATAGAAATGTGTATCCAAGGGATGCACTGGAGGCTTTTGTACATCCTACAAGGGATCAAACATAAGTATTTTGAAGATCTAGCAACTCGTGCTCATGATATGGAGTTGAGCATGTCTTCTGCCGGAAAAGATGGAATGCGTGTTCACAATCCTCGCAAAGTAAAGGACAAACAAGAACCCCAAGAAATGGAGCGAATTTGTGCCTAAGAATGACAACAAAGAATCCATGAATGTTAATATGTCGCCTGTGAAGTATACTATGAAGGAGAGTAGGAAACAAAGCATGAAGATGACTTTTCAAGAGCGTTCAAACCGAAAGCTAACCTTGAGAGAAATGGAAGAAAAGGAATACCCTTTTCTGGATTCTGATGTTCCTGAAATTTTTTGGGAATTGGTTGAGCTAAAGCTCATTGAGTTGCCAGAGATAAAATGACCCAATGAAGCTGGGAAGACTGATGACCCAAATTATTGCAAGTATCATAGACTCGTAAGTCACCCTATCAAAAAGTGTTTTGTCTTCAAAGACAGGGTTATGCAATTAGTTAAAGAAAAGAAGACTGTCCTTAATGATGGAAAGGCAAGCTCTAATCAAATCCCTATTATGTCCGGCTCGCTTGACCCAGTTCAAGTATGTACACCTGAAGAAGAAGGGCCATTAGAGAAAGAAAAATCCAAAATCAGTACAGATGATAATGAAGGTTGGATTCTTGTGACTAGGCGGAGACGCAACAAGACAAGTCCATGGAAAGAATCACTTGAACAACCGATCAGACAAAGGATAGTAAAGAGAGCAAAGAAGTAGAAACCGATCAGGCATCCAAGGGGGCCAAAGGTGGAATTGAATCACCACAAGAAACCGCGATGTCCTGTGACCCTGGGGGAATTCTCACCAAACTGGTTCAGTGTGAAGATCGCTCTAGACAATGTTGAGGCATCATGCTTCAGTGCTGACCAGGGAGAGACAATAAATGGAACTTCATCGAAGGTGTCCCCTACTAACAAAGATAAAGTAGTGGGAGAAATGTCATCTAAGACATCTCCATCATCTTCTGAAAAGCCTGTGGAACCCTCTTTTCAAGAAGTACATGCATGTGACACAAAGATCAGATTTACAGACGATGATCTTCTATTTGGTAAAACTCTACACAATCGTCTTTTGTATATGGTGGGTCACGTGCTAGAGAAGAGGATAAATAGAATTTTGATAGACGAAGGGTCTGGGGTTAACATTCTACCCATCCACACATTGAAAGATCTTGGCATCATGACTGAAGAGCTTAGCGAAAGTTGTTTGTTGATACAAGGATTCAATCAAGGGGGGCAGAGGTCCATAGGCTCAATTAAGCTGAATATTCGTATGGATGATTTGCGATTAAGTGCATGGATGCATGTGATTGGTGCAAAGACTTCATGTAATATATTACTGGGAAGGCCTTGGGTGCATGAGAACAAAATTGTCTCATCTTCTTACTATCAATGTCTGAAGTACCTAGAAGATGGAATTGAAAGGAAAATAGTTGCTGACAATAATCCTTTCATTGAAGTGGAATCACATTTTGCCGATGCAAAATTCTATTTGAAGAATTATGTCGTGAAAGGGGGAAAGCTTGAGGGTGTCAAACCGACCAAGTCTGATAGGCTTAAATGCAAAGCGACTAATGTGGCCTTTGAAAGGGCCAAAGTTGATACTAGGGAGGCTAGTACTTGTCCAAATAAGGGGAAGACCATGCCCTCGAAAATAAAGTCATCCCCTACACTTCGTTATGTCCAAAAGGTGATGAAAGAGAAGGGTCAATCATCTGATGTACAAGGGAATGTATTAGGAAGGTTGACTCTTCCTATCAAACGGATCGATGCAATAAACTTGTCTTCAAAGCTGTTGGGAAATTTTGTGGCTCAAAATCCGCCACAAGATACATCACTCCCCACAAAACGTACAGAAGGCTTTGATCCAAATGCTTACAAGTTACTTGCAAAGGCTGGGTCAACCCCAATGAGCCATCTAGGCTCGGGAAACTCCCATCAGAGGGCACAACTAGGCAAGCATATGAAGGTTTAGGCTATAGCCAACCACCATCGGTACACATTTCCATAAGAAGGATAAGCAATAACTATATCATTATAGAAGATGAGTGTGCTTCTTCTAATAAACGACCTTCTGTCTTTGATCGACTTGGAAAACCTACTGCAAGAACTTCTCTGTTCGAGAGGTTAGGCCCATTGAAGAAAAAGAATAATAAGCATTGAGAAAGTCACCTAAGAGTAACGACACTTGCTTCACCTATGATCTAAAAGGATTTCAAATGCATAATTCCTTCCAGGATGAAACAATGAGTGGAACTCATAGTTTCATGTAAAGAGGTACTAAAGGCAAAGGCTCACATTATGGTGTACACCAAAGAGCACGAGGCAGATGAAGAAATCGTAGGCTCCTCATGTCATGTTACAACTCAGATTGAGAACGATGCCTTGTGTCAATCGAGAATCGACGAAGGGTTCGAAAGTACTGCTTGGTGCTATCATATATCTATTAATGATAATAATCCACAAGAAGAGGAGGACACTGGAGATGCTCCACCAGAATTTGAAGAAGGAGTAAGGATCATGATCGATCCCTTAAAAGAAGTTAACCTTGGAACTGATGAAGACCCAAGACCAACTTACTTGAGTGCTTTCCTAGGAGCTGATGAAGAAATGGCTTATATGGATATACTCAAAGAATACAGGGATTTCTTCGCTTGGAGCTATAAAGAAATGCCCAGTTTGAATCCCAAGATTGTAGTCCAATAGTTAGCAATCAGGAACAGTGCTCGTCCTGTCAAGCAGGATCAAAGGCACTTCAGGCAAGACTTGGTTCCGTTAATCAAGAAAGAAGTTAACAAACTCATTGTGGTGTTAAATATCCCACGGGGATTTCAAGCATTGTTCCCGTGAGAAAAATTAATGGCCGAATTCGAGTTTGCATTGACTTTAGAGATCTCAATAATGCATGCCCTAAAGACGAATTCTCACTACACATTCTAGAGTTAATGATTGATGCTACAACTGGTTATGAGGCGATGCCATTCATGGATGGTTCTTCTGGCTATAACCAAATTCCCATGTCACCAAAGGATGAAGAACTCACAGCGTTTCATACACCTAAAGTTATTTATTGCTACAGGGTGATGCCTTTTGGTCTGAAGAATGCTTGCACCACATATCAAAGGCCTATGCAAAATATATTTGATGATTTACTCCATAAAAATGTTGAGTGTTATGTTGATGACTTAGTGGCGAAGTCAAAAAGGAGCGACCATTTGAAAGACTTGAGAATGGTGTTTGAGTTGCTTCAAAGATATCAACCGAGCATGAATCCACTAAAGTGTACCTTTGGGATTGCTTCTGGAAAATTTCTTCTCTTCATCATGCGACATCAAGGAATTGAGATTGATCAAGCCAAAGTCAATTCAATTTTGAAGATGCCTGAGCCTTGAAACATTCATGAGTTGAAAAGTCTCCAGGGGAAAATAGCTTACTTGAGGAGGTTCATCTCAAATCTAGCTGGAAGATGCCAACATTCAGTCATCTCATGAAGAAAGGTGTCCCTTTCAAGTGGGATCAAACATGTAGCAAAGCCTTTGAAAGTATCAAAGCATATCTGGCGAAACTTCCGGTCTTAGCAGCCCCTATACCTAGAAAGCCACTGATACTTTATATTGTGGCACAAGAAAGGTCCGTGGGAGCCTTACTAGCCCAAGAGAATAACGAAGGCAAGGAAAATGCCCTTTATTACTTAAGCAGAATGATGACACCATATGAGCTGAATTATTCACTAATCGAGAAGTTATGTTTGGCGTTGGTCTTCTCGATTCAAAAGATGAAGCACTATTTTCAAGTTCATACTGTCCATCTTGTTTGTAGAGCAAATCCCATCAAATTTGTTATGTCTAAGACGGTCCTTAGTGACCGACTAGCAAGGTGGTACCTTCAGTTCCAACAATTTGAGATTGTGTACATCCCTCAAAAGGCTGTGAAGGGACAAGCATTAATAGACTTTTTCGCGGACCATCCTATACCAGATGATTGGGAATTAACTAATGAGCTTCCTGATGAAGATGCTATGGCCATAGAGATCCAAACCCCTTGGAAAATGTACTTTGATGGGGCTGGGCATCGTGTTGGAGCTGGTGTGGGCGTAATGTTTATCACTTCACAAGGAGAGGTCTTACCATTCTCCTTTATATTATAACATTGCTCCAACAATGTTGCAGAATATCAAGCACTAATACTCGGACTCCAAATGGCCATTGACATATAGCAATTGCAGTTGCAAGTTGTTGGTGTTCCTCAATTAGTGATTAGACAACTCTTGAAAACCTAAGAGGTCAAGAAGCCTGAGTTGCGCTCATATCACTGTTATGCCCAAAAGTTGATAAGACGGCTTGAAGATGTGACCCTCCAACATGTGCCAAGGAAAGAAAATAAAACAGCCGATGTCTTGGCTACTCTAGCCTCAACTCTGACTCTTACTGATCAGACATAAGTTTCTGTCAGCCAAAAATGGGTAGTACCATCGTTGGATGAAGACAGGCATATAAAGAATAAGCTTGAGCATGTTATCGCAGTTTCTAAAGCTAACAAAGAGGACTAGCGACAGGCTATCATCGACTACTTGTGTTATGGGATACTTCTAGAAAATGCTAAAAGAAGAATTGACATTCGTCGTCGGGCACCTCATTTTCTCTACTACAAGGACACATTGTATTGGAGATCATTTAAGGGAATGCTCTTGCAGTGTTTGAGGGAGGAAGAAGCGACTCAAGCTTTACAAGAGGCACATTCAGGAGTGTGTGGATCATATTAGACTGGGCCAAAGCTCCACTTTCACATAAAAATGGGGTATTATTGGCCAACCATGGTAAAAGATTGCTTGGATTATGCTCGAAGGTGCAAAGCTTGTCAATTCCATGCAATACTTCATACATCAACCGCCTGAAGTTTTACACCCGACTATTGTATCTTGGCCATTCGATGCTTGGGGGCTAGATATTATTGGACCACTGGCAAAATCTTCTGGTAGACACTTGTACATCTTGGCTACGACAGATTACTTTTCTAAATGGGCCAAAGTTGTAGCTCTTAAAGAATTCAAGAATGAGAATGTTGTAAACTTTATTCGAGTAAACATTGTCTACCGATTTGGCATTCTAAGATACATAATAGTGGATAATGGCAAGCCATTTGATAACAAGTTGATGAATAAAATATGCGATCTTTTTGGCTTCAAGCAGCAAAAATCTTCTGCGTATCATGCTTCCGCCAATGGTCTGGCCGAAGCATTCAATAAGACTCTATGCAATCTTCTGAAGAAAGTGGTCTCTAAGTCTAAACGAGACTGGCATGAAAGAATGGAAGAAGCGTTGCATATAGGACGGCATATCGCACACCAACTCAAGCAATCCCATATTAGCTTGCTTTTGTAGTCGAAGCGGTCCTGCCACTTCAGCGTCAAATATCGTCCTTGAGACTGGCTATCCAAGAAGGGCTTGCTGAGGAGGAAAGTGCTCGACTATGCCTTGCCGAGTTAGAAGCACTTGATGAAAAGAAGTTAGAAGCCCAATAAAATCTTGAATGTTATCAAGCTCTTTCATCTCGTGCTTTCAATAAAAGGGTTCGCTCGAGGTATTTTCAAGTTGGAGACCAAGTTCTCGCAGTAAGAAGGCCCATTATTAATTCACATAAGTCTGGGGGCAAATTCACCTCAAAGTTAGATGGGCCACATAGAGTGCAAAAAGTATACTCAAATGGTGCTTACAAGCTTGTCGATGCAGATGGCATAAAGATCGATCCTATAAATGCAAAATTCCTTAAGAGGTACTATCCTTGAGGAAAGTTAAGCTCCTTGAAATTTGGGTATAAAAATGCATAATACTCCTGGCTCGTAAGAGTATAAATTGTGTACGGCACCCTAAAAAAAACACTCCCCCAAAACTATGTTGTGACTTGATCCTCTTTACTGAGGTATGTAGGGGTGGAATTATATTCTAAGTTCAGTTGCATGAGTGTTAAAAAATCATATGTCTCTACTTGATTTCTTTTGGTTGCAAAGCCCTATGGAATGTGAGCTCCTTCAATAGTATGCTTAAGACTTTCAGATTTGGATTAGCAAATCAAAGTCTTCAACTTCTTCAAGTATACAAGTTGAAGCTTTCGAACTCTTCGATTTTACATATTGAAGTCTTCGAATTCTTTGAGTTTGTAAGTTGAAGTGTTCAAATCCTCCAATTATGCATGTTGAAGCGTTTATAATTTTCAAGTTTGTAAGTTAAAGTATGCAAGTTCTTCAAGTGCGTGATTTGAGGTTTTAAACCAATCAAGTATGCATATTAAAGACTTTAACTTCTTGAAATCTGCAATTTCAAGTCTTCAAATTTTCTCCTTCTTAAAGTTGAAGTTTCAAATCCACCATATTTATAAGTGGAATTCTTTAAAGTTGTTGAGCCTGAAAGTTAAAGCCTTCAAAGCTTTGACCTTTAAATTCACCTTTCTTAAGGCGAAAATGAGTAACTATCTCTTTGCATCGTAAGGATTCCCTCAAATTGCCTTTCTTGGGATAAAGACGATTAATCCATCTCTTTATGCCACAAGAATCTCTCTGAATTTTCATGCCTTAAGGTGGACAAAATTTTTCCCCTTTGCACCTTAAGCTGACATTTTCGCTAGTTTATCCTTTAAAGGATCTATAAATTTTCATGCCTTAAGGTGGACAAAATGTGTCCCTTTGCATCTTAAGATGGCCTTTTTGCGGGCTTATCTTTGAGAAGATTTCTAAATTTCCATGCCTTAAGGTGGACAAAAATTGTCCCTTTGCACCTTAAGCTGGCCTTTTTGTGGGCTTATCCTTAAAAGGATCTCCGAATTTCCATGCCTTAAGGTGGACCAAAAATTGTCCCTTTGCACCTTAAGTTGGCCTGTTCACAAACATTTGGAATATTGTAAAGCCTCAAATTGGTGGTCCCCTATGTTTAAACATTTAGAACGGCGTAAAGCCTCACGTTGTTGGTCTCCTATGTTTAAACATTTAGAACAGCGTAAAGCCTCGCGTTGTTGGTCCCCTATGTTTAAACATTTAGTACAGCGTAAAGCCTCGCGTTATTGGTCCCCTATGTTTAAAACATTTAGAACAGCGTAAAGCCTCGCGTTGTTGGTCCCCTATGTTAAAACATTTAGAATAGTGTAAAGCCTCGCGCTGTTGGTCCTTTATGTTTAAACATTTAGGATAGCGCAAAGCTCGCGTTGTTGGTCCCCTATGTTTAAACATTTAGCGTAGCGCAACGCCTCGTGTTTTTGGTGCCCTATGTTTAAACATTGGAACAATGTAAAGCCTCGTGTTGTTGGTCCTCTATGTTTAAACATTGGAACAACGTAAAGCCTCGTGTTGTTGGTCCCCTATGTTTGAACATTAGAACAACTTAAAGCTCGTGTTGTTGGTCCCCTATGTTAAACATTTAGAATAGCGTAAAGCCTCGTGTTGTTGGCCCCCTATGTTAAACATTTAGGACAAGGTAAAGCCTCGAGTTGGTGGTCTCAAGACGTGAGCGCGGATTTATCCCTCCACACCCCAAGACCAAATTCTTATGATACAATGGAGCTTAAATCCACATCCCTGCAAAAGAAAGAGGGAAAAAAGAACGAGGCAGAACAAAAAATATATTTGTACCTCGCACTTTGAAGCTCCACGTCTAATTCCAAAGATTTTTTGAAGAGAGGAACTCCATATCCTTGAATATTGATGTTAAAAGAATAAAGAGCGGGATCTATTTATAGATGTTCAAGCAATTTATGTCCTACACTATCTACAGTTCTTATTATGCTTTAAAGAGGAATTCAAATACAAAACAAAGTTCACTTCTTATTCTCCCTATTTTTAATTGGAGAAGAATAAGAAAAGGAAAAAGGAGTCCTAGTAGAAGTCAAATAAGAAAATGAAAAAGGAGTCCTAGTAGAAGTCAAATAAGAAAAGGGAAAAAGAAGCCCATTCACGTGCTCCTATGTGAATGAAAAAAATCCCCAATATTACATGATTCTTTCAAGAATCATTTAAAATAACTCCATGTATAAAAAAAAAAGAATTATACAGAATGTGTTGATCACTAAGTGGCATCAGTATAATTTAATCATCAATTAATACTTCAAGCCTAGTCTTTAAAAGATAAAATATCTCGACAAGACTTGAAGTAGTGGGCATTTGTAATCATATAAATTTTATTAAAATACAAATTTTATAAAATGATTCAAATTATGTTAAAATTAAAATATATTAGTCCAAACAAATATTGTGGATTAATATAGTTGATTGTTTTTTATTAAGTAAGTCCAACAAAGTATAGATTTAATTAAAAGCCCAAATTCAATTATTAGGGCTACAAAAGATAACTCATTTTAGTAGGCCCAATATATTCTCATCCAAGAGGCCCATCTTGATGTCACGTGTCAAATGAAGTGGCATGCCAAGTCAAACAAAGAAGCCAATAGGATCATGTCATGTGTCAAAATGACAGACCCATTTCATAAAGCCCAATATGATATGTCACTTAAATCTGATTGGCCAGGAGAAAGCCTAATTCCATTATGGCTCCTCTATTCCACAACTATATATAGGGTTCTTCATAATTCGGAATACACATCAAGAATTCTAACAAAAAGGCTAGAGAGAGCTCGTGGATCAAACACCATAAATTTCTACAAATTCAAGAATTCAAACAATTAGGTTCAAGAACAAGCTTAAAAGCTCTTGAACTCAAGAACAAGCTCAAGATCAACTTCAAAGTCCAAGAACAAGTTTCAAATTCAAGATCAAGCTCAAAAGTCCTTAAATTTACACTTGAAAAGGCGAATCAGAGGATTCATAGAGATTGTAACACTCAAACATTGAAATCAAATACTACGATTGTTGCGATATTTTCGTTCTTGATTATTATTTTCTCGACGCGAAGTTTATCGTCTACATTCACCATTTGCTGTTTTGGGGTGTTGGATTAGTTTTTTTTTTAAGTGATTTATAAGTTAAAAATTAAAAGTCATAAGTTGGTAATTTATTATTTTTAGTTCTTGGCTTTTTTTAAAATAAGTTAGTGGTTGTTTGAATTGTCTTATTTTTAATGATTTTTTGGCTTTTAAACAATTTTTAAAATTTTTTTTGAAAGTGTTTAGATAAAAAAAAAAAAGAGTTTATTTAGAAAGTCACTATAATATTTGAATTTGGTACAATTATACTATGTGACCTATTTAGTTGGTAAGGTAATTAATTAGTCAATGAGTAGTAGTATATTGAAATTATTAGGCTACTAATTATTGCCCTAATAATTACACTAATTTCAATTATCAAGTGCCAAATTAGAGAAAGTGCTTAAAAAAATTTTAAAACTGAAAATTTATTTTTTAAAAAAGTCAAGGTTAGAGACTACTAACTTATTTCTTTTTAATTTTAACTTGAAAAAAATCAATCCAAATAACCCTTGCTAGGAATGTGGAATTTCATCTTTCTCAAATCACAAGCATGCACCAAACCCAAAGAAGGGTCTTAGCCCAGAATATGATGGCTGAACTGCAATAAAATATATTGCCACAGCAATCTTTCGCCTGCGATTAAGAAATTGAAGTTGTCGGTGCCGTTTGGTCACGTATTTTTGCCGGCGATTAAGCTTACTTTATAAGTTGACCTCTCTTTGGCCTTTATTTTATAACTTCATCTTTGTCCCTTAAATTCGTATAAATTAATTGTAATCAACCTCCAACATTCTCGATATTACATATATCAAAAATAGAGATGTCAAAGGGATGAGTTGGGTTGAAATTGAGAATGTTAAAAATGAGTTGGAATAGAAATTGGGTTGGGTCATTATCCGCTTGAATTTATTTTGGGCTCAAACGGGTTATGCTCAAATGGGCTAAAATTCGGGTTGGAATCTCAATAATTCTAACATATCATTTTTATAATCACAATTTGAATTTCAACTCAAAAAATGAAAATAAAACATTACAAATTGATGTATAAATGATAGAAAATATAAAATAGATAGAAAACATACATTACATCAACGCAAGTAAAGAGTCTTAGAAGGGGTTGAAATTAGAGATTAAATTGGGGTCAATTGAGGATTATTTTGATACGGATTAAAACTTGAATGGGTTGGAATTGAACCCAATCAAAATTATCTTGAGCCCAACCATAAAACTTTAGACGAAATGGACAAATTACCTACATTTAGGCTCATTTTAATACCCTTAATCAAAACCAAAAAAAAAATAATTTAAATAAAATATAATCCTCAATCCCAAACACAATATATATTTAGTCATTAGCCACAATGCCCCTTATGCTGATGTTACTTTTGGTTGGGTTGCTAGGTGTCATTTGAAAACCCAATCCTATCACAAAAGGAGATGTATCTATCCTCAAGGCTCAAACTATTGCTCAACCCCACCAGAATCAATAAATATCATATTGGTATAAAATACATGATGTTACTTAACTATATAAGTAATTGAATAAATTTATGATTGAATAAACTTAAACAGCTTGCAAGAGTTACACAGTAATGTGTGTTCTTTTATAGAATGTCAATTCAATTTATCCATATATAAATTTTAAATTAAATAATAAATCATCTTTTACATGTACTTTTGTCCAGTGTCTTTATTTTATAACTCGATATCAACATTTGTTATCCTGAGCAAATATACTTTCATAGATGATTCCTACCGATTATCATGTAAAACATTTAAAAATCATGAGTTCTAGGATATTTAATTGTGAAATTTTGTTTCATAGAGAACACTTCATGTGTTTCTTTTTGACAGAGTTGAGCGAAAAAAATATTACTTATGAAATTACTTGGAAAAAAAAAACTTTAACAAATATTAAATCTGCATGTAATTTCCTTAGTATAAGAAAACAAATTGAAATTAAAAATTCCTCCGATCAGAAGCCGAAGGAAAATCGCTAGAAAATATTACATAGAAGTTTTTGGAAATTTGTATTGAAAATTTAGCTTGGGGTATATTTATGTAGGGACTTAATTGAAATTTTTGGAGCTGCAAATGTATGTGGGGATAGTTTACTAAGGAATTTTTCATCGATTTCGAGATATAAAATTGTATACCTATGGATTTATGTTGGGATATGTTTTGGGGATTTTCCTATCAATTTAGATATACAAAACTAATATAACAATGAATTAATGTGGGGATATATACCTAGGAAAATTCCTATCGAATTAGATACATGGGGATTTACTTGAGCGAATTTATGAGGGGATTATTTTTGGGAATGTTCCTAGGAGTATAAGTACCTAGGCGTAATATCATAGATGTTGAGTTATGTAAGAATTCGTCAATTAAGATGAAATTTTGTTACTTATCGGTTTACTAGGAAAAAAAATTAAGATGAAATTTTATTTCTTATCGATTTACTTGAAAAAAATCACTCAAAATTAATATGTACGGTGATACATATTAATTTGGTTTTAATTGGCTTTTGTATAGGTACGACGATACATATTAATTTGGTTTTAATTTGTTAATATAATTATAATTTTTGAATTTCATAGTTTAAGTTAAATATATGAAGAATTTATGACCTTAAATATGACAGGTGGAAAGTTGAAATTAAGAAGTTATCAATAAGTAGAAGAGACCTTTTTTTTTTAATTTAACGAAGTAAAAAGCAAATTAAAATAAATTCGATAAATTATAACAAAATAAGTAAACACAAATATGTATTTTATAAAATATCGTTTGATATCAGAATACACTAACTCATCAACGATGCAAAAAACTTAGCTAGTTAAGGGTGATCAGAGTGCTTCAGAGAGGAATGGATGCATAGAAAAGAAATTTTTTCCATTTAATAGAATTTGTATGGTACAATCAATTATCTCATCACTATTACTTATTAGAGGTATATAATATATAATATAATAACAATTACTAATACTACAAGTCATTTCTCTGTCCTCAAAACCACCGCTCGACCCCACCAAAATTAGTATTCTTTTCTATCATTTCAAGTGGTACCTTTCTTTATTAGTTAATTTAAAAAAAATGTTATCTTACTATAATTAAAAATAATTTAATTTTAATTTTTTTTATTCTTAATGAAATGATTTATAACCACACAATTATCTAAGGATTTTTTTGAACCACAAATTTAAAAAATCTTCCTCTTTTATACATCATGCTTAGTCAAATAGTGCCACATAAGATGAGATGAAGGGAGTAAATGCTTCCTTGTTGAATCTCATCAATAAACTTTTGTGGATCTTCATCTACTTTGGTGCCATGGAATTCTGATGATTCCATCCTTTTTAAATCTCGGACTTTGTTGCTGCCAAACCCACATTAGGGGGAGCTGACACCTCATGGTTGACTTGGACGATCATGGCTTAAGCGAGTATTTGAATAGTAGTTCGAAACTCGGCATTAGTGACTTGGCTGGCAATGGATCAATAGGAAATTGAGGTGCTTGTTCCTCAAATTAGCATTCAGTTCTATTGGAATCGGGGCTCTTCTTGGAAGCTTGATTTTGAAATGCACGGAATACAAGTTAAGAGGAAACATTAAAGGGCCATTTTCTAGCTGGTTAAGGCTCAATTTAATACATGAATAACTATGTATTAACTTTATACATTGTTTTATAAATAAAATAAAAGTTATTCATGTACTAATTTTATACAATGTTTGGTTGATAGGCTTCAAATAATGTATAAAAGTTATTAATGTATTAATTCTATGTGGTGTTTGGTTGTGTTTTAGTAATTCTACATTACTAAATTCACATAACTTATGAGGAATCTAAGTATAATTTTATGCGGGATAGAAGGTGGAATAAGCTATGTGGGTATTAGTTATACATGGATTAAATAATAAAAATATATATTTACCCCTATCAATTTACTTTCAAAATCTTTCTTTTTTTATTAGATTTAAATATACGTCCAATAAAAAAAATATTTACATTAGATATAGATCGAAATTGAACAATGTTAATTGAGAATTCTTATGGAATAGGCGGTCCTTTTTATTATGTATGTTTTTTAAAAAAAAAAGATAAACTACTTATTTACTTTTCTTTTTCGAAAGAGTTGGAAGCCTTTCCATCTTCAACTAATTGAATTACTGATTAATTTTAATTATATAATGTATGTGTTTTACTTATTTTATTTGTTAATAACGTATATTAATTTACAATAAATCAAATATTCAACAAGTAGTAATTTATATATTCTAATTTCTACATGACTAATATTTGCATAACTAATACATGCATAACTCTAACATTTTTCTATCGATCCATTTTTTTATCAAAAAAATACTTTTTAACCAAAATATAATTTTGCTATCCTAAGTTAAAAAATGTGAAATTAACCAAAATTATTTGAAGTTTAGTTCCTGAAATTAAACCAAAATTATTTTTTGGTATCTGAAGTTGAACCAAAATTATTTTTAAACTAGAATAAAATATCATTTTGAATATAGGATACTGATTTCTTTTTTGTCAAGAAATATTTTTTAACTGAAGCAGACATTTAACATTTTATATTTTTAAAATAAATAACTTTTGAGAAAAAAAATAAACAAATGAAGATATAAGGTATATTTAAAATTGAGAATGAGTAATTTAATTTTGCACTTTCCACATATTTCTTTGTTTAAATTAAGAGTAAATTTATTTTAAAGTATAATGAGGGGTCTATTTGGATCAAAAGTACAACAAAAGGGGTATATTTAAATTGAAAGTATGACGATAGATATATTTAAACTATTTCTAATAGTGCAATTATTGAACTATTTCTAATAGTGCAAGGGCATATTTGGCTCTTTTTTTTTTGTTATTTAATGAGTATAACAAATATAAGCTCACTAATATTTGATAATTAAGATATAAGAATTAACTTATTAATACTTTTGAATTCTACATAACTAAACCTTGCAAAACTAAACCTTGCATTACTAAACCCTGCATAACTAATACCTACATAACTAAACCTTGCATAACTAATACCTGCATAACTAAACCCTACGTAACTAATACTTACATAACTAAACCCTATATAGTTAATACCCACATAACTCTAAATAGTAACCAAACTACCTGTAGGAGTTCAACTCTATTGCACGACACAAGATCATGAAAGAAGTGAGACATTTCCTAAATATCTTGTAACCTCTCACTTATAGATGTGACATGCTTTACATCTATGAACAAGATTCTACTTGATGCGAATTTTAGACTCTTTAGGAGACCTTAAGCCTTTTGCTCTGATATCAAATTTGTCATGACCCAATCTAGGCCCTAGACGCGACACAATGATTGGAAACCCAAGAGATGCCAACCAAGCTTCTTACCATACATCACATACATAAGATAGGTAAAGATATTAACAAAAATATACAGAGCTGAATTAAGTCTTAAATGATATGTAATGACCTGGTTACTTATTTTTCGCTTATTTGTGAAAATTACTATTTTTCCCTTTCATAAGCTGCTTTGGACTTATTTTGAACTATCTCTATTGTTAGAACTGAGATCCTATGCTTTAAAAAAGAAAATATGACTTTTGGCATTTTGGAAGTTTAAGTCGTTAAAAAAATGAACTTTTATACCATTTTGAGTTTTGGGTGCAGGATCGGAGATCTGTCGATTCCATTAGCTTTGAAATGACATAACTGGTCTAAGAGAAGTTAAAGAACTGAATTTGGAGTTAAAACAAAGATTTGGATCTAAAGATGCATTTTTAGATGTTTTTGGACTCAAAGTTTGACTTTGGTCAATATTCGGAGTTCGGAAGCTCGAATCAAAATTTTGAAAGTTACAGTAGTTTCGAATGATGAAACTAACGCTAGAAATAGTCTCATCATAATTTTTGTAATTTTTGAGGATAGATTTGGTATTTTGAGTCCTAAACTAGGTTACTTAAGTTGCATAGTTAATAATGCAAAGGAGTCATTAAAATTGAATTTTGATTATTTTGTTGAGTTCGAATCACCATTTTTGGTATGGACATATGTCTGGTTTGTGAAATTTAGACTTTGAATGGACCTTGGGGGTTTGTTCCATGAATTTCATAGAGATGGTGCAAGGATTCTAGTGCAGCCATACTACCTTATCCGCATTTATGGACTTGACCCCCGCGTTCGTTGAGGTCTAGTGTTTTCCCTTTATCACAATCGCGGTGGGGTCCTCCGCGTTCGCGAAGGTCTTCTGCTGCACTCTCTGATGTGTTGTAAAAATACAACACTTTTGATGCTTAAAACTTGGAATTTTGCATGTTCTCAATGCAATGTTTGTAGGTTTGTTGTGTTTTTGTGTTTGTTTTATAGGATTTTAGGGTTGAACAATGTTTAGGCAAAATATGCAGAAGTTGCTGAATTTAAAGATTCACGAGACTCTTTACGGGTCGTAGAGCATCCTGCGAGCCGTGAAGGAGATTTCATGTGCTGTGTATTTCTGAAGTTGGGTCTACGAACATGAAGTGGGGAGATGAACCAAGGAGATGTTGTACTGGGATAATAGGTAAGGATCAGCAATGTTACACTGTGGAGATGGACCAAGTCCCGTAGTGACATTTGCCTCTCACCCGGGCCAAAGGGTTTGGTGAACTTAACTTACTATCCTGCATGTTGTACACTAGAAAAGCATTTGGTTATCTGGTGATACTAAGTTAGGGAATCACGGGGAACACAATACCCTAGTTTCTCTCCATATTGGTTTAAACACTTGTGTTAGTTAGGATTACTTTTTACTTGTTATTATCATCCCCTCCCCCCCAGCCCTTTGGGAGATAAGTTGGTTAATCAATCAAGTTGCATTAATAGAATTCTTCTAAGTCTACAACATTCCCTTGGGTTCGACCCTAACCTTGCTTAGGTTTTATTTCTTGACAATGATTGCTTTATCCTTAAAAAGGAGGTGTAAACTTAGGCTATATCAAGATTTTGGCACCATTGCCAGGGAATACGGCTAGACTTGTTTAATTCAAAGTGATTTGGGTATTAATCCTTATTTCCCTCATTTTACATTTTTGTTGTTTTTGTTTCTTTTCAGGGTGTAGGTGTAGTGTATGCTCGAAACGCGAAGTTGAGGTAGACCGTTAACTCTATTTGACCCAGAGATCTAGAAAACACTGAGAAGAATGACCCTACCAACAACACGACAAATGCAACTTTGAACAGGAATGAGAATGAGAATGCTGACAATGAAAACCTACCTCCTATTGAGGATATTGCTCCACAGCCACAGGATTTCAATGCCAATGCTTATCAGTGGAATCAATATCAGCTGAATCATATAGCTATGAAGGTGACTGGAGCTATTCTGTTGCCACCACTACCGGTTGACATAAAGTTTGTGGTTTCGTGTGGATTGCTTCAGATACTGCAAAACCGTGGATTGTTTGCGAGCTTACCATCGAGGGATCCTCATAGCCATCTAAACAATGTTGCATTTGTCTACAAGAGTGTGATGGGAACACATAATCTGTCTATAGATGCTGTGGGACTTAAAAGTCCACCTAGCCTAAATAACCACCCAAATTTGCAGAATATCACTTAATCCTAATGTTTAAGCTTGACATATACCGATTTATTGTAAAAAGAACCTAAGTGACCTAGCTTTATTAGTTGTAATATCCCAAAATTGGCTCTGGTCCTTCCTTGAGCATTATGCACCTTAACTAAGGCAAAAAGCCTAAGTTTAGGCTGGCTACCAAAAGTGGCCTTAGTTCTGAGGATGGATAATGTACACCGCAACTCAGGCCAAAAGCCTAAGTTGAGGGTGGCTGGTGTAAGGGTAAAAAATAAAATGAGGGGGGAATTTAGTGATACAGGGAAAAGGAGAAAAATCATGTAGTGGGTGCAAGAAAAGTAAGTGATTCCTTAGTTATGAGCTGAAAAGAAAAATGAAGTGTAAAAGCAAGGCAAAAAGCTGAAAAGTGAAAAAGAAAGCACCCAGAAAAGCTTGAAATAGGAGAAAAGGGAGAATGGAATGAACGTAACAATGTTGGTGGAGAAAAGTGTAGAGAAACTCAGTGTCAAGGAAGGCCTTTAGTCACTATATTCCCAAAATATCACACCAAAACCCCCTAAGCCTACGTTACAAGCCTATAAAGTCCTAAAGTGATCCTAGTCCAAGTAGTCAAATGAGTCATGAGTATAAGGGCAAGCCTATGGTATTGGGCATGATACCTGAATATCTTTTGTGAGGCTGAGTGATTTTGCATAGTCCCAAGATTATACATGAAAACATCATTGAGAGTGAGATATGAGACTTCATTCTGTGAGGGCACTTGCATTGCATTGTTAGCATTACACTTATTCAGTGGCTGTGGCTTGTTGATAGTACCTCACTTGTCATAGTTGTATTGTCATATGCATTAGTCTATGTTGGTTTGCTGGATATCTATCTGATTTTGTTTTTAAAAGTGGTGTGGGTTTCTATGCTTAAGTTTGATGTGATGTATGCCATTAGGTTGAGGTCTGTGTGTACTGCTTATATAGATTGAGTTCATTGCTTAAGGACAAGGAACAATTTTAAGTTGAGAGTTTTGATGTGCTGTCGAAATACAACACTTTTGATGCTTAAAACTTGGAATTTTGTGTGTTCTCAATGCGATGTTAGTGAGTTTTATGTGTTTTTGCTTTTGGTTTGCAGGATTTCAGGGTTGGCATTGATTTTGGGAAGAATATGCAGAAGTTGCTGATTTTGAGAAAGTACGAGACCCTTTATGGGCCGTGAAGTATGTCTTGTGTATAATTTCAGTGCGGGGTAGATTTCTGAAGTTTGTTCTACGAACATGCAGATGGGTCGTGAAACATTTATGAGTCGTAGATCAAGTCTCGTGCCCTGAGGATCAGAGAAGGAGGACTTTCTGAAGTTTCATTAAATGAAACCCCCTATGGGACATAGAACACTTTATAGGCCATAAAGGGGCATCCTAGAACACAAGTCCAGTTTTATAGTAACAAAGTAGGAAAGCCCGATTATGGGTTGTGGAACACAATATGGCTCGTAAAGCATCTCATGAGGCGTGTCGACCCAAATATCCTATTTTGTTTAGGACATGTATTTTGATCATTATAAATAGGTTTTGAGGTTATTTTTCTTGAAGAGTTTGAACAATTGACCAAAAAATAGTGAGATTGAGGGGAGAAAACATTGTAGAGTTTTGAGAAACACTTGTATACTTTGATTTGATCTTCTAAATATAATGTTGTGATTTTCATTGAAGCTTGCATTTACTTGTGGTTAATTCAATTGTGTAAGTTCTCTATTTTGTGATTCGAAGTCATAAGTCTACACAAATCATGAGTGGCTAAATCCACAACTAGGGTTGTGGGAACCAAGAAAAACTGACAAGGCAAAACTAGAAAATTCATAATTCTTGAAAAGTTTGCGTACATGTATTAATTAATTCTCTTTGTTTTGAATGCTTTCTAGGGGTGGCCAACATTAGAACCCGCCTAGTATTACTGACTTGACCAAGGTAGTAATGAATAGAAAAAAGAGATTAATTAACATGATTCGATTGATGTGTTCTTGTATAATCAACCGACCTGGGCCAAGGGAAGGTTGTACTGGGACAATAGGTAAGGGTTAGTAATGTCACACTACAGAGATGACCAAGTCACGTAGTGAAATTCACCTCTCGCCAGGACCAAAGGGTTTGGTGAATTTAACTTATTGTCCTGCATGCTATACACTAGAAAAACATTAGGTTATCTGGTGATACTAAGTTAGGGAATCATGGAGAACACAATACCCTAGTTTCTCTCCATATTGTTTTATTCATTGTGTTAGTTAGGATTACTTTTTACTTGTTGTTATCAAAACCCCCCTTCGGGGAGATAAGTTGGTTAATCACTAAAATTGCATTAATTGATTTCTTTTGAGTCTACAGTATTCCCTTGGGTTCGACCCTAACCTTAGTTAGGTTCTATTTCTTGACAACGACCGCTTTATCCTTACCCAGACCCCACTTGTGGGATTTCACTGGGTATGTTGTTGTTGTTGTTGTGACCGCTTTATCCTTAAAAAGGAGGTAAACTTGGGCGACATCATTGGGCAACACTAAGATTTTGGCGCCGTTGCCGGGTAATACAACTAAAATTGTCTAATTCAAGTAATTCGAGAATGAATCCTTATTTCTCTTATTTTACATTTTTTGATGTTTTTGTTTTCTTTTAGGGTATAAGTGTAGTGTATGTCTAACACACGAAGTCAAGGCATACCCTTGACTTCGTTTGACCCAGAGATCTAGAGAAGACTGAGAAGAATAACCTAAGATAATTTCAACAACGCAAAAAATGTAGCTCTGAATTGGAGTGAGATAAGAATGCCAACGATGAAAATCCACCTCCTTTGGAGGACATTGATCCACAGCCATAGCACTTCAATATCGAAGCTTATCAGTGGAATTAATATCGGCCGAACCCTATTGCTATGGAGGTTACTGAAGCTATTGTGTTACCACCACTACTGGCTGACAAAAAGTTCGTGTTTTCAAGTTGGTTGCTTTAGGTATTGCAGAATTACAGGTTGTTCACGGGCCTACCATTAAAGGATCCGCATAGCCATCTACACAATCTTGCATTTATCTACAAGAGTGTGATGGGAACACAAAATCTGTCTATCAATGCTATGGGACTTTATGTCTTCCCATTATCTCTAACAGGCAATGCAACATTATGGCTATCCAAGCTCCCACAGAGTTTGATCTCCAGTTGGCTGTGTTGCAAAGGGCCTTTTTGGAGAGGTATTTCCCGAGATTGAAGAAGCTCAAGTTGAAAAGCCAAATCAACAATTATGAACAACTTCCTGGTGATTCGATCAGTACTATATAGGAGCGGTTCACTAAGTTTTTGAGGAGTGTCCCAGACCACAAAATTGTTGATCATCCCTTGGGGGAGATCTTCTACCATGCCTTGGATGAGAACAGTCAAGCATACACATTATGGGGGGAATGTTCTTAGATCAACCATTTACGAGGATCATTGAAAGGATGGAAAGAGTGGTCAAGACTAGTCGCACATGAGGGCAATGTGAGAGAGCATCTACCAAAAGTTTGTGCGATGTCAATATTGGTTTGGAGAAAGCTAAAATAAATGAAAAAATTATTCAAGAGCTTGCTCGAATCTGTACAAGTATGGAGGTGATAATGCAACAAAATTAGGATCGAGTTAATGTAGTTTGTTCACTAGCCTCCGCGAGTACCTACGTATGATGATCCCTACTATAAGGAGGATACTTGTTTCATTGCTGATCAAACGGGGGGTTTTCATGGCTATTGGTGCCAAGGTCAAGGAAACCAAGGTCAAAACTTCAATGAAGATGGAGCTTCCAGAGATAATCAGGAGATTACCATATCAGGAATCGGGGCCAAGACAGAGATAGAGATTGAGGCCGTAGAGATGGTTATAGAAATAGTCCTTATGTGCCGCCACACAACCGTGATAGAGGTACGGGTATCTCCAGAGTTGAGAAGATGTTTCACTGCCTGTTGAAGAAAGCTGAGACACATGATGAGACTCTAAGGGGGATGAAATCTAAGATCTCTAAAATAAATCAGAAAATCAAGTCTTATTCTGTTGTTATCAAATAGCTTGAGAAATAGTGTAGTCAAGTGTCAACTCAACTCAACCAGCGTCAGAGGGGTACACTGCTTAGCAACATAGTTCAGAATCCCAAGAATGAAGGGCAGTGCAGGGTTGTTACTACTCGTGGTGGCAAGAGGCCCATTGATCCTCCCATGCTAGTTGATAAGGATGATGTTCGAGAGGAGATAGTTGTGGTCAAGGAATGCAAATACTGGAGATAAACATGGCAAGGATGGGTTGAGTGATACTGCAGAGGTGTCACAGAAGCTGAAGCCCATTCCTAGGCCTCCTACTCCATTCCCTTAGAGAATTAAAAATGAGGAGGAAGGCAAGTTCAAACACTTTCTCTCTATGTTGATACAACTCTCTCTCAACATCCCTCTCATTGAGGCATTGCAGAAAATGCCAGGGTATGCAAAGTATATAAAGGAATTGGTTACGAAGAAATGTACTATGAGTCAGGAGCTCCCAAAAGAGCTTCAACGTTGCAGTGTGATTGCTACGAGGTCCTAGGTTCAAAAACGAGAAGATCCCAACGTTTTTACCATACCCTGCACCATTGGAGATATGGAGTTCGCAAGGGCATTGTATGATCTTTGTGCCAACATAAATCTATGCCCCTGGCAGTCTTCAAAAAGTTAGGATTAAGAGCCCCTACTCCGACGAGCATGCGGTTGTTGATGGCTGATAGTACGGTGAAGAAGCCTGTGAGGATACTTTATGATATGCTTGTCAAAGTTGAAAAATTCATATTCCTGCAGACTTTGTGATCCTATATTATCAAGATAACTTTAACGTCCCAATTATCTTGGAAAGGTCGTTTGCAACGGGTCGAGCACTAATGGATATGGAAGCTGATCAACTCAGGTTTAGATTGAACGATAAAGAAGTTGTCTTTAATATGTGTTAGCCAATGAAGAGGCCAGATGATCTGAAGAAGGAAGTTTGGACACTTGGGGAAGTATGAGTAACCAAGTTGTCCAAGTCATGCCGCAACAATAAATCAGACACTGCTTGGGAAGCAACCCAAGGTAGAGACTGGTGCTTAGGCGCCCAGGTATATTCCTTTTGACCCTAGTGCTTTATTTTGTTTTGATTATGTATATTGAGGATAATGCACCTCTTTTTCGATGGGGTGTAGGTAGTTATGGGCCTCAGTAAAGTCTGAGCAGCCTTGGCCTATAACTACTCTAATTTTTGAATCCTAGGGATTTTCTTGCCTGTGTTCTTTTTCCCCATAAATATTTATTTTCTATTGAACCGACATGTTTAGGATGTTTAGGTCATATTGGTAGCATATAGTACTTGATATTTGTGACATATATGTGTTTTTATGCTTTTTTGTGAAAAATGATACCCACCAAAATTTTTATTAGTTAGTCTAGATAGCAACCATGCATGTTTAAGTGCGTTGATAGTGCTTATTCTGATAAGTAAGCATAAAATTGAGATGAAAAAACATGATTAGAGAGTTCGTAATGATAGTGTAATCAGTTCCATGTTGACTGTAAGCTTAACTTGCTATTCATGTATTGTGTTTCAATTAAGAATTTGCCTGGTTACTCTGATTAAGACTTTAGGTTAATTGGTTAGGAAAGGATCTTAGGCCATTGTTCATAACAATCCACTTCCAAATGTGTAGAATATCGCTTCATCCTAATGTTTGAGCCTAACATGTACCTCTTCATTGTAAAAACCCCAGTGACCTAGCCTTATTAGTTGTAAAATCTTGAAATTGGCCCTAGTCTTATGCAACTTGATTGAGGCAAAAAGCCTAAGTGGAGGGTGGCTACCAAAAGTGGCCCTGGTTCTGAGGTTCGATAATGTGCACCTCAACTTAGGCCAAAAGCCTAAGTTGAGGGTAGCTGGTGTAAGGGTAGAACACAAAATGAGGGGGAAAGTTAGTGATACATGGAAAGGGAGGAAAAATGATTATGTATTGGGTGCAAGAAAAAGGAGTGATGCCTTAATTATGAGCTACAAAGAAAATGAAGTATAAAAACAAGCAAAAAGTTGAAAAATGAAAAGTAAGCAACCAGAAAATATCATGAAAATTTTGCATGGTCCCAAGATTATACATGAAAATATCATTGAGAGTGATATATGAGACTTCTTTTTGTGAGGACACTTGTATTGCATCATTAACATTAGACTTACTCAGTGATTGTAGCTTGTTGATAGTACTTTGCTTATCATAGTTGCATTGTCGCATGCATTAATCTGTGTTGGTTTGTTGGATAGCTATCTGATTGTGTTTTGAAAAGTGATGTGGGTATTTGTGCTTACGTTTGATGAGATATATGCCATTAGGTTGAGGTCTGTCTGTTACTATGCTACTTATATAGATTGAGTCCATTGCTTGAGGACAAGCAATAATTTTAAGTTGATGGTGTTGATGTGCTATCAAAATATAGCACCTTTTATGCTTAAAACGTGAAATTATGTGTGTTTTCAATGCGGTGTTAGTAGGTTTCATGTGTTTTTGTATTTTTTTTGTAGGATTTCAGAGTTGGTACAATGTTTGGGCAAAATACATAGAAGTTGCTAAATTTGAAGATACATGAGACCCTTTACGGGACCTAGAGAATTCTACAAGTCGTGAAGGAGGTTTTGTGTACAATTCCAGTGAAGGGTGTATTTCTGAAGTTGGGTTTACAAACATGCAGACGAGCAGTAGAATACTTCATGAGCCATAGACCTAGTCTCATACCCTGAGGATCAGAGATTGAGAACCTTATGAAATTTTATCAGATGAAACCCCCTACGGGCTGTAGAACCTTTTACGGGCCATAGAAGGGTGCCATAGAAGCTGAGTCCTGAATTGAAGAAATAGTTTACGAAAACCCGATTAAGAGCCGTAAATCACTATACGACCCGTTGAGCACCTTGTGAAACCTACCGACCCGGTTATCCTATTTTGTTTTGAATTTGTATTTTAAACACTATAAATAGGTTTTTAGGTTATTTTTCTAGGAGGAGCAGCGAGAATAGAGCAGAGAAACACATTAGAGAGTTTGAGAAAAACTTGTAAACTTTAATTTCATCTTCTAATTATAATCTTGTAATTCTCATTGAAGAGTTGGATTTTCTTATGCTTAATTCAATTGTGTAAGTGCTCAATTATGTTATTCAAATTCATAATTCTTTCATTTACACTAATCATGAGTAGCTAAATCCACAACTAGGGTTGTGGGCACCATGAAGAACTAACAAGGTAAAACCAGATAATTCGTAATTCTTAAAAAGTGTGTATGCATGTATTAATTGATTTCTTTGTTTTGAATGCTTTCTAATGGTGGCCAACATTAGAACCCACCTAGTGTTACTAACTGAACCAAGGTAGTAATGAATAGGGAAAAGAATTAATTAACAGGATTCAATTGATGTTTCTCCTCTAATCAACTAAACTGGGCTAAGGGGAGGTTGTACTGGGACAATAGGTAACGGTTAGTAATGTCACACTACAGGGATGGACCAAATCACATAGTGAAATTCGCCTCTTTCCTAGGCCAAAGGGTTTGGTGAACTTAACTTACCATTCTGCATGCTACACATTAGAAAAGAATTCGATTATCTAATGATACTAAGTTAGGGAATCATGGGGAACACAATACCCTAGTTTCTCTTCTCATTGGTTAAATACTTGTCTTAGTTTAGAGTTATTTTTGTATTAGCTATTATCAACTCCCCCCCCCCTTTGGGGAGATAAGTTGGTTAATAAACCCGAATTGCAAAATTGAATTCTTCGAAGTCTACCATATTCCCTTGGATTTATCCTAACCTTGTTTAGGTTCTATATCTTGACAACGACCACTTTAGCCTCAAAAGAAGGTGTAGCTTGGGTGACATCACTCTCCATGTTTGCGGAGGCCTGCATGTTTGAGAGCTTCGCGTTTACGAATTATTTCTCGCATTTGGGAGTGTATTTCATCTGTGCCCATTTTAATTCGTAACCACACTATTTTTAATCCATTTTCAAATATTTCAAGCTTTTGAGGCGATTTTTGACTATGTTCATTGTAGAAATCTTTTGAATAAGTGTTTCTACCATTATTTTAATGCATTACAATGACTTTTATATTGATTATGTCTTGAGTTTCATGAATTTGAATGTTGAAATTGGGGATTTTATGTCTTTGAATTGGAAACCTTAATTGATAATTTCTCCCTCATTTTGAAATCAATTTTAGTGGGATTTTCACCCATGAATTTCTTTTTTCAGGTAGAATTATAACTTTAGATAAATTTCCAAATTCGAGAACTGTGAATTTTAGCTCTAATTTTGGTTATTTTGCCCCTAAGCCTGATTCATGCCAATATGGGTATCAAAATTCACCTCTTGACATGTTGTATCTATTTTCTATAGCGATGGATTGATTTGGTGATCGATTTGAGCCTCAGGTTGATCAGAAAACTTGATTTGAGTATGGTTTCAGCATCAGGGTAGGTTCGACTAATCTTTTAGGATTGGATTTGAGTCATTGAGCATGTTATATGATGATTGTAAAATTTTGGATGTTTCATGAGAAATCAAATTGATATGATAGTATTTTGATGAAAAATGCGACATTGATTATGTTGGATTGGGGTAAATTGAGCTATAATATTGGGATTTGAGACATTTTGGATGTTATTGAGTTAACATAAGACTTGTGATATCATTCAGAGAGTGTTGTGGTAATTTGATGGTAACTGTTACATTTTTGGAATTCATATGCACAAATTGGGACTTGCAAAGTCTAGTATCTCTAGTTTACTTAGTTAATGATGAGCACATGGTAATTTGAGACATATTGATGACTTACGGTACAATGTGACTCTTTGCATTATTTCCTTGGTTCTGTGATAGCTATTTATCGATATTCTAATTATGTCGATGTTATATATCTTGATATTGTGGCGTTGGTATGCACTCATCTCATATTGCATCTGCACCACCCCTTGACTACATGAAGGTAGCAAGGTTAAGATACTGTACCATCTTTTTATAAAACTTATTGACCACTCGAAGATATTAAGGGAGGGATGTACCATTTTTAAAACCCCTTGACCACGAGGAGGTGGCAAGCCTGAGATATTGTGACACTTGGGAGATTCAATAGCTTGTTTGTGAGGCCCCAAGGTTCTATCTGGTAGCTTGATAGATATGTACACTAGCGTGCGACAGTCGTAAATGCACTCGATGTATTGCTGCATACATCCCATTTGCATTACATTTGTGATTGTATTACCTATTTTTGTCATTACAATTGTGTATATCTGCGCATATATATATATATATATATATATATATATATATATATATATATACCCTTTTGTTGCAAGTGATAGGATTCTTCGTTATTTCATACTTGTTTGATTTCTCTTGCATGGTTGGTTGGACCTACTGGGTATATTTTGGTGTACTTACCCCTACTTTATTTCCTCCTTTTAGATCGAGCAGATCCCATTAGGGTAGTTGATCTCATTCTACTAGCTTCTTCTTCTATCTATCCCAAATCTTAGCAGTGAGGCTCAAACTTTGAGTCACAATGACTTTTATTGAGATTTTCTTTATTGTTTTCTATTCCAAAATTTGTATATGATATTATCAGACAGGGATGTAATTACTTATTTGTACCACTTTAGATGCTCTTGTACTCATGACTCCAGTATTTGAGAATTAAATTAAGTGTTGTGGTTGCCTTTGCTTGGTTTTACTTTCCTTTAGTTACAATCCAATTTTTGGTTGTGACAAGTTTGGTGTTAGAGCTCTAGTTCATTGGCCTTATAAGTCAAGAGCAGAATGCCAAGTAGAGTCTTGCGAATCGGTATGTAAACATCGATACCCATCTTCGGAGGTTACTGGGCACTTGATAGGAAAAGAATTCATGTCTTGCTTTAGTTCATGCATTTCATCATATCAGTTGCTTTGAAATGTGTCTAACCTAATCCTTCTGTGCAGATGTCGATTACTAGAGCCTGACAGGTAGTGGGAGAGCCTGAGCTAGCTGATATGGCTCCCGCTCGTAGTCGAGGTAGGGCTTGTGGTAGGGCTAGGGATTGAGTATGAGCTAGAGAGGCATTTACACCCAGAAGGAAAGCTAAATCAGTTTCCTCAGAGCCTGAGTATAAGTAAGAGGGACCTACCAACTCTGTTCCACCACCCTTAGCCCTAGATTCTATGGCTTCAGTTCAGGAGCTACTACTTTGTGTATTGGCCAGACCTGAGGGAGCTTCTCCAACTCCTATTATTCTCGATGCACTTGTTACTACAGTGCTAGTTGACCCTTCTATAGCTCCAGTTGACCTAACTATGATTCATGATGGTCCTTCTTCAGTCCCAATGGATCCTCTTATGGCCCTTATTATTCCACTTCAGATATCTCAACCAACTTTGGGTTCACTACTTCATGGTGTGTCTATTGCTCTATCTATTGCACCACCCAAATTCATGGTGCCACCATCTTCTGCCAGCCGAACCATGTTTACTGTAGAGGAAAAGAGTTTTGAGATGTTTGTTCAATTATCACCCTAGAGATTTGATGGTATGCTTAGTGATAGGGCCTATGGTTTCTTGCCATTCTGTCTGTACCAGCTATGTAATTTGGCCATTTTTGAGTTGCACAGAGTTGCTTATACCTTTTATCAATTCACCGGTCTAGCCAAGGAGTGGTAGAGGTCAATTTTGGCTCGACAACCTATTGGATCTCCAGTCATGACCTGGGAGCCATTTACAAAGGTATTCCTAGAGAGATTCGTGCCATATAGCCTTTGGGACAATCGCCGGAATGACTTTGACAGGCTTCAGTAGGGTTTTATGTTAGTGTCAGACTATGAGGATAGATTTGATACATTGTTTAGATATGCCTTGTCTAGTATCTTTACTGAGTTCAAGAGGATTTGGTGCTTCCCCAAGGGATTGACAGTGTATCTTTAGGAGGCCATAACTTCCATGGTTCTAGTGGATGGCACTTTTTAGAGCGTGATATGATTGAGCGCATTCGGCAAGATAGACAGGGTGGCAGGAAGAGATTTTCTCAACATGGCTAGTTTAGTGGACCCTATCACGAGATAGAGAGTTTCAGAGGTAGGGACATCAGGGTTGGACAGTTCATGCAGCTATCTCTATATTCGGCAGTTTTGATAGGTCTAGGCCTACTCAGATAGGCATTGATAGCTCTTTTAGTGCGGCCAGGTGAGGTGGTTCTTTAGGACAGTCATCCCAGGGACGGGATCCCAGAGCTTGCTATGTTTTGGATGAGCTTGGTCATTTTGCTAAGCATTGTCCACATCATGTATCTTCCACCCAACCAGCCCGTCCAACCCTAGCACCTAGGGACACTTCTTAGGGCATGAAGGGTGGTACTAGAAGAGATCATGGCACAATGAGAGGTGGAGTCTGTAGAGGCCCACATGCTAGTGGTGGGCGTAAAGTATGTTATGTTGTCCTAGATAGAGCCAAGGCAGAGGCCTCTTATACAGTTTTCACATGTATGAATCCAGTATGCCACCATTCTTTTATTTGATTCAGGCTCTACTTACTCATATGTATCAACTTATTTTGCTACGGATTTTGATATTTTGTGTGAGTCTCTCATCGTGTCTGTTTGTGTTTCCACCATGATAGGTGAATCGAGTATATCAGGGTTATGTTGTGAGTTTTATAGGGAGAGTACTATTGTTGACTTGATAGTTTTTGATATAGTTAACTTCAATGTGATTTTGAGTATGGATTGATTTTCGCCTCATCATGTTATTCTTGACTCCCATGCCAAGACCGTTACTTTATCATGCCTTGAGTTGCCTCAGTTTGTGTGGAGTGTAGCTCTAGCTCCTATCCAAGAGGAGTTATTTCTTAGATGCATGCCTATCGATTGATAGATAAGGGGTGTTTATGTTATTTGGCTCATGTTTGGGCTTGCTCTCATGAGTTCCCGTCATTAGAGACCACCAAGGTTGCTAAAGAGTTTAAGGATATGTTCCCAACTGATATTCCTGGTGTTCCTCTGGATTGTGATATAGACCTTTTAATTTATGTTGAGTCGGGAACTAAGCCCATTTCCATTGCCCTCTATTGGATAGCTCCGGCTGAGTTGAAGGAGCTAAAGGAGTAGCTAGAGGATTTGTTGGAGAAAGGTTTCATTCGTCCCAGTGTATCTCCTTGGGGTGCTCATGTGTTGTTAGTAGAGAAAAAGGATAGCAATATGCGGATGTGTATTGAATAACGTCAATTGAACAAAGTGACCATCAAGAACAAGTATCATTTGCCTCGCATTAATGATCTATTTGACCAGTTGTAGGGTACCTAGGTGCTTTTTAAGATTGATTTGAGGTTCGACTATCACTAGTTGAGAGTTTGGGAGTCTAATATCCCAAATATATACTTCAGAACTCGTTATGGTCATCATGAGTTGGTAGTTATGTCCTTTGGATTGACTAATGCCTAGCCGCTCTTATGGAATTGATGAACCGGGTTTCTAAGCCATACCTGGATATATATTGGTGATTGTGTTTATTGATGATGTCTTAGTTTACTCCAAGAGTGAGTTCGACCATGTTCAGCTGTAAGGCCCTACCTTTGAAAAGCATGAAAAGTGAAAAAGAAATGATTTCTGAAAATATTTCTGAGTATCAGTAGTAGCCACGAGGGGTCTTATGGATCGTGCATTGATGTACGAGATATATAGTGGCCTGTGGGTTCTAAGTGTGCATTTCTAGTAGCTTAAGTGTGGAAGGTCATTGATGTACGAAGGCTTATACGGACCATAAATTCCTCTACAGGCCGTGATTCCTGCTCATGGAATGGTGGCCAAACTTGGTGAAATTCGGGATTATCAGGGGTTTAATATACGAGGTAACTGATGACCCGTACCTCGACCTACGACCTACGACCCATAAGTCCTATTCATATGTTGAGGACCAGAGGAAATTTCTGAGAATTGAAAATGTTATTAGACGAAACCCCATTTCTTACGACCCATAGATTTGACCAAGACCCATAATTAGGGTCTCGTGGTCCCATCCGGCAGACTTTTTTTGAAGAGGGCAATTTTGACCTTTCCTAATTTTCTAAGCCTATACAACATTTTTTAAGCCTTAATGAGCCCTTCCAACCTTATAACACCCTAGACAACCTTATTCCAATTCACTCACAAACAGTCTAAGCCTCAAACGCCTCCTAAAAGCACTCCTAAGTTCCTCAAGGCACTCAAGCAAAAGGTACAAGCTAAGGTTTGGGGTTTCTCTTCAATTTCCTCAAGGATTTTATCTCCAATCACACAAAGTATGTGGGTTTTGATTAGTGGAGACCTTCACTTCACTAAGCTCAACCATTCTCTCTCCTTTATGTTTTCTTGAGTACACGATGATTTTATGAACTCTTTCATATAGAGTCAATATAGAGTACGTTATGATGGCTTACCCTTGTATATTATTATGGAATGAAATATCATGGGGAATCTATGTTTAAATAAGGGTTTGATTATGTCATAACCAAGTTCTCTCATATTGTTGGTGGATTGTTTTGAGTAGTGATTAAGGATTTTATTTTACTCCACTAATGGCATTTTTTCATGAATTGCACGATGTCATGCTTATGTACATGTACCCATCATGATTTGATTATTTCATGAATGCTTTGTGGAAAGATATGTATGTTAAGCATGTTGAGGCTAATAAGAGGGCTACTATGCAATCTATGAGTTCATGAGCATGATATGAATGACAAGAATTATGAGACGGCCAAACTTTGATGCTATAGGCTATGTTTGATGAGCTACTCCAAGAATGATATTGTGATATTTTGAAATTATGCATGCTATGACTATAACTATGTTTCAAGTATTCCATGGAATTGTGACCTAGCACCGAGAGGACCTTAGTAGTCTCCTATTATCCCTAACTATGTACCACCATAGGTATGATATCTATCCCCTATATGGGCTTGTACCTACCGAAAATGCAATGTCGTAAGATAAGGATATTTGTTGAACATACCAAAAAGCCTATGTGGTAAGGTAAGGATATCATGTGAAACCCACTAAAAAGGCTATGCCATAAGGTGGTGGCACTTTCCGAAAAGGCCATGCCATAAGGATAGTGTTTGGTCTACCTTGGAAAAGTAGACCGCTCCTTGTCCGGTATGGAGTGAACATTGGGATTCCAATTAGTAGCTCGTTCAGTCTTATACGTTGGCTATGGTCCCTTCACACTATGTATATGATGTCATGTGATTTGATGATTCTTCTTGCATGTTCAGTTAAGCATTAGCCATTCATGACATATTAGGCCTATATTCATTGTTTATGATTATGCATATTTGTAGGACCCCACCTATGAGGAGCATGAAAAATGCAAGAAAATAAGCTTTGGAAATTTTTGGATTGTTAGCTTCAACGAGGGGGTTTTACGAGCCGTAAGTCATTGCATAGCCCATAAGTTGGTTCGTGGAACCTGGGGCAGACTTGGTAAAATTAGGATATCAGATGGTTCGTAAAATCTTTTCTGAGCCATAGGATCATATCGTGGAGTGTAAATAGGACAAGGGTCTCTGAAAGTCTGCAAGGTTATCAGACGAAACCCCTTTCTATGGCCCATAGAATGGATTATGGCCTGTAAACAGGGTCTCGCAGTCTCGTCCGACCAGATTTTAAAAGGGACAGTTTTGTCCTTTCAGAATTTTAAGCCTATGCTAGGTCGTTTTAACCTCCAAGGACCCCTTATTAGCCTTCTCAACCCTAATTCCTCTCATTCCTCCTCATTCCAAAATCACTCTAAGTCCCAAACCCCTCCCTAGTTCTTCAAGGTCTTCAAAGAAGAGTGCAAGCTAGGGTTTTGATTTCTTCATCTCCAAATCAGATTTCTCTTCATTAAGTTGACAAGGTATGTGGGTTTTGTTTTGGTGACCTTTCCTCTACATGCTCAACAATTCTTCTTCTCCTTTGTGATTTCTCAAGTTGTGATAATACATGATAATTTTCATGAGCTCATTTTTAGTATGATAATATGAAGTGTTTTATGATGGTTATCCTAGTACATTATCATGTCATGCAACATCATATGAAATCTATGATTTTTATGTGGGGGTTTAATAGTTCTGTATCGAGGTTTCCTCATGTTGATTGGTGGGTTACTTTGAATAATGTTTAAGGATTTTATTATGCTCCTCTCATGACATTTATTTACGAATTGCATGATTTCAAGCTTGTGTGCATATACCAACCATGAATTGATTTAAAGATACATTCCAAGTTCTTAAAGCATGAATGCCTTATGGAAAGATATGTATTATAAGCATGTTGAGACTAACAAGGGGCTACCAAGTACGCTATGAGCTCATGAGCATGATACAAATGACAAGAATTATGTAAAGGCCTAACATTGATGTTACAAGTTATGGTTAATGAGCTATTCCAAGAATGATACTAAGATATTTTTAAGCCTATGCATGTCATAACTATGACTATGTTTCAAGAATTTCGTGGGATTGTGACTTTGTACCAAGAGGGTCTTGGTAGTCTGCCATGGTCCCATAACTATGTGCCACCATAGGTCAATGACATTAATTCCCTACGTAGGCTTGTACCTAGTAAAAAGGTAATGCTGTAAGATATGGATATTTGTTGAACCTACCGAAAAGGCTATGCTGTAAGGTAAAGGTAAAATGTGAAACCCACCAAAAAGGTTATGCCTTAAGGTTGTGGAACTTTCCGAAAAGGCCATGCCATAAGGATAGTGTTTGGTCTACCTTGGCAAAGTAGATCGTTGTATGTCCAATGTAGAGTGAACATTGGGATTCCAAGTAGTAGCTAACTTGGTCTTATATGTCGGTTATGGTCCCTTCCTACTATGTATATGATGTCATGTGATTCGATGATTATTCATGCATGTCCCTCTAGGCAATTGCCTCTCATGACATATTGAGCCTATATCCAGTGTTTATGGTGACACATATTGATTACTTATGATTTATGTTCCTTGATGCATTTTCACTCCGCATACTTAGTACATTCCAAGTACTAATGCATACTTTTTGCCTGTATAATCTAACCATGTAGGAACCAGAGCTCCTTACCATCCTCCTCCTTCACGTTACTAGACGTTCCGATTGAAGATTGCTTGGTGAGTCCTCTACATCAGGGGAAAAAATCCACTTACTTTCATGCATTGTTTAAACTCTTTTACTTTTGGATATTATCTTTGAGGGTGAGCCCCGGAGATATCTTGGCCCCCGTTCTATTCATGATTAAAGGTATTGTTGGATATTGTGATGGTTATGTATGATTGAGCTTGACTCCTTATGCTTTTGTATTATTAAGACATCCCTTAGTCCTATACTCCCTTTTTATGTTAAATGCTTGATGATGGTGATGAGGTGGAAGTCCTAAGTCCCTAATTTCCCCCATAGTATGAGTCATACTTACCCGCACCTTAGAAATTATTTGCTATGTGATTCATGCTCATCCTCTTCCCTACAACATCCCCATAGCATGCGTCCAAAGCGCCATTTTCCTTGGATATTATATTCTACATGTTTATTTCTCATTTATGCTTATGCAAAACCAAGGATGTGCTATACATACTTAAGAGGATTGTTTGGGATCCCTTTGGGTTCCCATTCATTGTGTCGCGTCGAGGCCCTTGGCTTGGGGCATAAAAATATTGTTTAATTATGGCCTACATTCCTTGATGCATTTTCACCCCACATTCTTAGTACATTCCAAGTACTAATGCATACTTTTTGCCTACATGATCTAACCATGTAGGGACCGAAGCTTTTTTCCATTCTCCTACTCCATGTGGCTAAGCTGTTCAATAGAAGATTTGCTATTAGTGAGTTTCTCTACTTCTGAGGACAATACCCACTCACTTTCATGCTTTACTTAAAACCTTTCTAATTTTTGGATACTATCTTTTGAAGGTGAGCCCGGGATATGTCTTTGCCCCCTTCTATTCATGACTAGAGATGTTGTTGGATATGGTTATGTTATATATGTTATAAGCTTGACTCTTATGCATTGTAATTATGGAAGATTCCCTTAATCACTTATTCCCTTCTACGTGTTGAATACTTGCTGTATTGATGTGATAAAAGACCTAAGTCCCTATTGCCCCCAGAGCATGAGTCATACTTAGCGGCCCCTTAAGACATTATTTGCTATGTAATTCATGCTAGTCATCTTCCCTATAACATCCCCATAGCATGAGTCCAAAGTCCTGCTTCCCCTAGAACTCTTTGCTACTTATTTATTGTTTATTATGCTTTCTTGATGTGCTGCCAAAATACAACACTTTTGATGTATAAAACTTGGAATTTTGTGTGTTCTCAAAGCAATGTTAGTGGGTTTGATGTGGTTTTATGTTTATTTTGCAGGATTTGGCATGATTTTGGGAAAAGTTTTGCAATTAGAATTTGTGAGGACTTAAGGGCTACTGCATAGGCCGTGGTTTATTTCGCAAGTCTTAGAGAGTTTTTGTGAGTGAGATTTAATGTAGGGAAAAGTTTCAAATGTTGCATCCACGAACTATCAGACGAGTCGTAGAAGTTTTCATGAGTCATGGATTGGTGTTGTGCCTGGAGGATCAGAATTTGAGAAGTTTAAGAAAATCTGTCAAACAAAACCCTCCACGAGCCATAAGTCTAAAGAGGACCCATAAGAAGGTCTCGTGAAGTTGAAGTCAATTTTTTTTAAAATGCAAAGTACGAAGCGTAGGTACGGGTCGTGGTTCCTTATACGGCCCATAAACCAGTCCATAGAAACTGTCGAATACAGTTTTCTATTTTGTTTTGGATTTGTAGTTTACTTATTATAAATAGGTTTTAAGGTCCTCTTTGTAGAGAGAGATGCACGAGAGAATAGAAAAAACACTTTTTAGACTTCATCTTTTGTGATTTTCACATTGAAAACATTACATTGTGATTTCTTGCGTATAACTTTGGATTATCATTGCAAGTGTTTGATTATGTTATTCCATACCACGATTCTTTCATCTATAATGATTATGCATAGCTAAATCTACAACTAGGGTTGTAAGAACCATGAAGAACTAACAAGGTAAAAATGGATAATTCGTAACTCTTGGAAAGTGTGCATGCATGTATTAATTAATTCTCTTTGTTATGAATGCTTTTTAACGATTGCCAACATTAGAACCTATCTAATTCTTATTGTTGGATTAAGGTAGTAATGAATAAGAAAAGAGATTAATTAATAGGATGCGATGTGATTATTTTCCTCTCGTCAACCAAACTGGATCAAGGGGAGGTTGTACTGGAATATAGGTAACGGTTAGTAATGTCACATTGCGGGGATGGATCAAATCACGTAGTGAAATTTACCTCTTGTATGGATCAAAGGATTTGGTAAACATAACTTACCAGTTCTACATGCTACACACTAGAAAAGATTATGATTATCTAGTGATACCAAGTTAGGAGTTCATGGGGGAACAGAATACCCTAGTTACTTCTCTCATTGGTTTTACAACACTTACTTCTAGTATAGGTTTATTTACTGCAATTGCAAACCCCTCTTCAGGAGATAAGTAGGTTAATTCATTCGGCTTGCTCGAAATTACTCTAGGTCTAGACCATATTCCTTGTGGGATCGACCCTAACGTGGGTTAGGTTATATTATTTGACAAAGCGTTTGCACCTTCAAAAAGGAGGAGTAGTTTGGGCAACATCAAGTTTTAGCATCGTTGCTGGGGAGTACGACTTAGACTAGTTTAATTTGAGTAATTCGGGAATTAATCCTTATTTTTCTTATTTTATGTTTCTTGTTATTTTTGTTTTGTTTCAACATACAAGTGTAGCATATGCACAATACTCATAGTCGAGGCAATTCTTTGACTCCATTTGACCCTGAGATCCAGAAAAACCGAGAAAAATGGCACAAAATAACATGAACAACACTGCAAATGATGCCATGAATATAGCACTAATGCAAATAATATTAATAACTCACCACCACTAGAGGATGTGAATAAACCACCATAGGATCTTCAAGCCGTGGCTAACACATGGAATCAATACAAGCTTGACCCTATGGTGATGGACGTCACATAAGCTATTGTGTTACCACCATTACTGGATGACACAAAATTTGTAGTTTCGATTAGGTTACTTCAAATACTGCAAAAAACAAAGGGTTGTTCACGGGCTTACCATTAGAGGATCCGCATAACCATCTACACAACGTCGTTTTCGTCTGCAAGAGTATGATGGGAAGTCAGAATCTGTTCATGGATGTTGTTGGGCTCCATGTCTTTCCATTGTCTCTAACAGGAGAAGTTACACTATGTTTATCCGAGCTCCCACAGAGTTCAATCACCAGCTGGGCGGAAATGCAGAAGGCCTTTTTAGAGAGGTTCTTTCCTAGGTTGAAGAAGCTGAAGCTGAAGTTGAAGGAACAGATAAACAACTCCAAGAAATTTCTTGGTGATTCGATCATAACTATGCTAGTAAAGTGCCTAATGAGTGTCCCTGACCACAAGATCATTGATGACACCTTGGTGAAAATCTTCTACCGAGCCTTAGATGAAAATAGCCAAGTTATCGTTGACACTATCATGTGAGGCTCATTTTTAAATTTTCCATTTCGGATTGGTGAAGACGAACCGTGCATGGGGGATGAGAGACAAGTCGATGACTAATAGCTCTTTCTCAGTTAGTGCTAGTTCTGAGCATGCAAATATAAATGAGGATATGATGCAAAAGCTCACTTAGATTTAGTACTAATGTGGGGTTGTTTATGAAGCAAAGTCAAGAGCGTGTGAATGCAGTCAATCATCATCCTCAACAAGCACCCATGTCTGAGGAGCCCTACTTTGAGAAAGACACTTGCTTTGTCACTGGTCAGATAGGGGGTTCCTTGACTGACACCCGAGGGTCCAATCAGGATTATTGGCACCAAGGTCAAGGAAACCAAGGTCGAAATGTTAACAGAGATGGCGCTTTCAGAGATAACAACCGAGGAGGCTACTACGACAGGAAAAGGGGCTCGGATAGAGATGCTGATTGGGGACACATATATGGTTATAGAAATGGTTCATATGGGCCACCACACAATCTTGACTCTGGTGTTGGTAGCTTGCAAATTGAGGAGATGTTCGATCGACTGTTAAGGAAGGCTGACACTCAGAATGAGACCTTGAAGGGGATGAAATCTGACATCTCCAACATTAATCAGCTTATTGAGTCTCATTTCGTTGCTATCAAGATGCTGGAGTAATAGTTTAGTCAGATGTTGACTTAGTTGAACCTTCGTTAGGAAGGTACATTGCTCAACAATACAGTGTAGAATCTAAAGAATGAGTGGCAGTATATGAAAGTGACGACATGAGGTGGAAAGCAGACCATTGACCCACTGATGTCGGTTGATGATGATGATGTTCATAAGGAGATGGTTGATAGCAAGGATGCAGAGACCGGAGTTGTTAGTGCCAACGATAGGGTGAATGATGAGGTACTGACGCCACAGAAGTTGAAACCCATACCTAGACCTCCCTCTACTTTCCCTCAAAGACTTAAAAAAGGAGGTGGAAGGTAAGTTTCAACACTTTATCTCCATGCCAAAGTAGCTTCACATGAACATCCCTCTCATTGAGGCATTGGAGAAGATGCCTGGGTACGCAAAGTTCATAAAGGACTTGGTAATAAAAATGGACTGTGTGCCAAGAGCTCTCTCAAGAGCTTCAACATTGAAGTGCAATAGCAACAAGGTCCTTGGTGCAAAAAAAAAAAAAAACAAGATCCCAAAGCATTCACCATAACTTGCACCATTGGAGATGTCGAATTTGCAAAGGTATTGTGTGACCTAGGCGCTAATATCAATTTAATGCCTGTTGCAGTATTCAAGAAATTAGGCTTGGGAGCCCCTACTCCAACAAATATGTGATTATTGATGGTTGACAGGACGACGAAGAAGCTTGTGGGGATATTGTATGATGTTCTTGTTAAAGTGGAAAAATTCATATACTTTATGATCCTAGATTGAGAAGTTGACTCAAAGTCACAATCATCTTGGAAAGGCCCTTCCTAGTCACTAGGCGAGCACTGGTGGATATGGAATTAGGCCAACTCAAGTTTTGATCTAATGATGAAGAAGTCATCTTCAATATCTATCAGTCTATGAAGAGGTCTGATGATTTAAAGATGGAAGTTTGGGCACTTGGTGAAGTTTGAGTAACCAAGTTGTCCAAGTCATGTCGCGGCAATAAATCAAGCGCTACTTGGGAGGCAACCTAAAATATCTGATGTAACATTTATGTTTTTGTTTTATGTTTAGCTTTTTGGACTTGTAGATGGTTTAATTTTCTTATTTCCAGTTGTAATTTTGGACTTTAGAACTTGTGGCTTATAGGGTAATAGGTTGCTCTATGAAGGACATGCAGGAACAAGGCTATGTCAGCAAACCACTGCTGAAAGTGAGCGAAGTTGATTCTACGACCAGTTCCACGAGTCGTGGTTCACACCAAGACTCATAACTGACTCGTAAAACACTTCCAGTAAGCAATGTTTTGTGCATTTCCAGTCCACGATCCAACTTTATAGCCTGTAGATAGAACTATCTGTCGTGAATGGGGCTTATGGACCACAGGTAAGATTCCTAAAACTTGCTAAGTGTTGGGGGCATCTATGATCCAGCATACGAGCCATATGTCTATGTATGACATGTAGATGGATTCGTAGTGCCAATCTCCAAAACTAGGGTTCAGGCACACCATGAAACCATGACTTATGGGTCGTAGATTCTCTCACGAGCTGTAGTTGGGGTTTCGTAGGACCTGCACCCAATTTTAACCCAACTTGTTCAATTGTATAAAAGAGGGGTAAAATCATTTACCCCTCATTCTGGCCTTATTTTCCCAAAATACCCTAATCTTCTCTTCTCTTCTCCCTCTAAGTCTCCGGCTACTGACCTGACCACCTTCATATTTTTCTGCCAACTTTTGGCTACTCTCTAACCACCTAGGGTTCCATTTTTCGTGGCTATCTCTAGAAAATTCTCAACTCTTTGAACAATTCCGGTATGTTCTTGACTTTAATTTATGTATGTTATCAGAAATTATGTCAACAGGTTGAATTATTGTTGGGAATGGTATTCCGAGGTTCAGGTACTATTAATTGGTGTTCCCTATTCATGAAATATATGACATGTTTAGAACTAATTGTTTAGCTGCCATTGAAATTGAACCATCCATGTGCCAAAAGTGAAACTAATGTAATTGGCCACGAGGTGTTTGTACGCTCTTGTTTGAAATCACATAGTCATGTGTCATCGGAAGTAAATTGAACTATTTGATTGAAATTTGGCATGTTATTACGTGTGTGTGAATGATAGCATGAACACTAGTTGTCCAAGGTAGTCGAAATGTTATGTGAATGAGGAATTCCTCGTTACGGGGTGGTTTTATGGTTTACACATGTGGGTTGTTGGGTTACTTGGTGGAAATGTGTTGAACGTGTGAATTTTGCTTTGATGTTGATTATAATTGACATGCCTTGTTGTTGGTTGTAATTTTGGGTCCTATAGTGATTAATGTAACCCATTTTAATAAACTTAGAAAACTAATGTTGTTGTATTTTTACAGCATGGGGGTCTTCTATGGCCCGTGGATTAATCCACGGACCGTAGTTTCCCCTCTTAAGTAAGTCCAGCAACTTAGGGATTTCTAGGATTTCATCAGAAAAAACCATTTATGGGCCATAGTTTAGATTATGGCTCGTAGCCTAGTTTTGTAGGTTCCACGCTTGCAAAGGTTGATTCTAGAACTACACCTACAACTCAGTCTATAGCCCGTAGTTAGTTTTACGAGACGTATTTAGTCTCGTAGGTGCATTTTTAGTAACTTGTTCTACTGTACCCTACCTCCTACGAAGGCCTTCTACGGCTCGTACTTTTTCCTACAGCATGTAGACGAGCCTTCATAGGTTATTCTGCCATTCATTCTTGTAACGTTTTGCATTTCTTACCTGTACCATGGGACTAACAGGTATGCTAATTGTGTTCATTTCAGGTACAATAGCTCCAAATCTAGAAGGAGTGAGATTCAGGCCCTACAGACCTAATTACGAGATGAATTTCGGACACCCTGATTGGTACTAAGGCTAGTAGGTCCATTAAGGATCTCGGCTTCCAGCCAGATGCAACATCAAGCGACCAACACACAGGTGGCTTCCAGTTAGACAGTGTTGCCTGAGACTCAATCCATAGTTGTCCGGCCTCCCCAGTCTAACGAAGGAAGTGATAGAGAAAGCAACTCTATCCAGATGACTTCCTCTAGAGGAGGATCTGAGTTCGGATCTGGAGAGGTGTCAGAGTCAGAATCTACATTAACAACCCAACCCCACCTTTACCCAAAGATGCACTGACTACTCGGTGGTATGTGTGGGTGATGTTGCTCAACCTGACTACTCAAAGGCAGAAAGGGCAGTCATCATCAGCATAATAACCCAACTTTAGAGGTTAGGATCGATCCTACAGGAAATTGTTGTTCAAAGCAGAAGTGACTCGTTTAACCAAGTAATTGTATGATCTACGGGGTTGCAATAATCAAAATAGCATTCAGCTAAAATGTTCTAACTATCGAATTAAACAACTATTAAGGGAAGATGTTAGGGATGTGCAAATATGGGAAGTAATCTAACAAATGCATCTAGAGACTTGACTAAATGAGTTGATGTTGAGTGAATAGGAAAGGTTACTGGTAACCCAAATCACCTGTGATATATGGGTGTTTCGTATGAGTCACTAAGATGTCAAATACAGACCACCAAGGACATGCTTGGACTAAGAAGTTGAGCAAGAAACCTACTACCTTGGCCATTGAATTCATGAATGTGGATGTTAGCTGAAACCTCATAAGGTTTCCTGCCATTATATCCATTCCACACTCTAATAGTCCCAGTTAAGGTAACAATCAGAGATCTAAAACAAAACCCCAAGTTTGTAACCTTGAAATTTATACATTAAACCTAGGAATGAGTATAAATACACCCAAATCAACTACAGAGAAGTCAAGATATCACAATCCCATTAAGTAAATCATGCTTAAGGCCACAAGATTAAAGAGTATTTTGGTACATTTAATATAAATTTAATTTAGAACCACAAGATTGAGAATTATTTTATTTTCTTAAACACCATGCCTAGTTAAACTAAGAGTAAACTAGGTCATTCTATTTTAAACGGGGAGAGTTATTTATTTCTAATTAGGATTTATCTCAAGCATATTGAAGACCAAATCAATCTCTTAGAGTCTCTCTGGAAGCCTCCTGGTAATTAGAATTGATATAATTACTAGGATAGTAATTACCATCATAGTAATTACACAACCTAATAATTACTTTGACCTGTTTGTTTGGCACAATATAATTACAAGTGTGTTATTTAGTTGCATACATATACTAACAATGTTATATTAAATTTTACAAATAAAAATTAATTATCTAAAATTAAAAATTTATAGTTTGAAAAATAAGGATATTTATACATAATATTAAGTAAAGTACTTAATATATATGTCTTTGAAAAATATATTAAGTAGTATACCTCTGTTTTAAACTCATATTATAGAAAAATTATTTCTATTTTAAAATTATATATTTAATTAAATTATTTATAAAAATTAAATGCGTAAAATTTTGATTAACATAAGAAAATGCACGTTTGATAAAAATGTTAACATTATAAATGCTAGTAATGTTGACCAAGAGACTTTGGTCAGCTTTTTAAGCTTCGTTGCTCGAATCAATTTTTGATTGTTCCTATGGTCTCGGGAGGTGATTTTAGTGTTTAAAATAGTTTTGCCATAATGTTTTAGTGCCCTGATGTCGTTTTGATGTTTTCAAGTGATCTAAGTTAGAATGAAGGTGCTTAATCAAATTTTGGATCAAGGAGGCCTCAGATTCAATTTTTGACGATTCTATTGAGTCAGAAATGTCGAATTTAGTGGGGCAACATATATGGTTTTTGTGTACAGGATTTTAAACGAATCTCAAGGATTGATTTTGAGTCTTCAAATCGCTTGAAAGTGTTTTTTTTAAATTTTGGTGCAGGCCTTGCTATAGCAAAGGGCCAAGCCACTATTACGATGTGGCTATAGCAAGGTGGCCTTCACGATAGCAAAGCCACAGTGGCGATGGCCGAGTTATTTCTTGGGTTAGCAAAGCCACAATAGTGAAGTGGGTATTTTTCTCTCCCTTATCATTACCCATTAATTATCTCTTAATTTTCACATCAAATTTGGAAGGTTCTATTGAGGAAATTGGGAATTTTCATGAACTTTGAGTCTTTTATGATATTGATGATTATGACCTCATTTCCACTCTATTTTCGAATTGATTTTCACTGGTGGTTTCCTAATCATGAGAGGAACATGTTCATCTACAAAAATTTCAGATTTCATCATGGGTTTTCGAATGTTGAATTTTTCGATGATTTTTGCCCTTTCCCTTGAATTGCTTGATTTTGGTATTTCTAGTTTTGTATTGTTATTATGAATTCATTTCCAAGAAGACTTTAATACTTCAGATTCGATTAGGAAGGGTAAGATATTATTATTGGAGTGATTATTTTCTAAATTGAGGTAAGTGGACTGTAACCCTTGTTGCGTTTATTGAACTTAGTGTTTCCTTTCAATGTGAAACTTGGTGGTTAGTGAACTATACTAGTAGATATGATATGGGTAATGGGAAGGTGTAAATGATGATACGCATGACTTGAATTATTAAATAATGTCTATTGTTGTTGACTTAGACTTGTGAATTTATTAAATAATGTCTATTGTTTTTGACTTAGACTTGTGAATTTATATTGTGAAATGGGCTTGTGATGCCATTGTTGATAATATGAAAGTGTTCATAATGTTGAACTTTGAACTATGTTACATGGATTTATTAAAAGAATTACTTGATATGAAATATTGAGCTAAATGCTTATGTTGAGATATTGTTGGAACTTGTTAAACTAAATGCTTGTGAAATAGGGACTTAAAGGATGAATTGTCCTAAGCTTTGATGACTAAAGGTAATTGAAAGAGTTGAGTTATGCTATATTTTGATTATTATGTAAAGCGTTGAAGATGAATCAAGTGTTGATAGATCAATGAAAGTGATTGATGATTTTTCATAAATGATATAATATGGATATCTTGCCTATTTTTATATTTGTGAAAGTGATTATTGTGCCATGATGTCACAAATTGCTTGATGTTCTAGTGATGATGAAAAGGGAAATGTTTTCAACAAAGATATTAAAGTAAATACTAAAGGGAAATGGTTCCAACAGATACATGGTCCATTTGTAGCCCTCATGGGTTTCCGTCTAGTTATATCAGTAGATATATATCGTAGGACATACATGCATCATGACTTACTTAATATTGCATTGCATTACTTAGATTTGATAACATTCATTCTATTCCATATCATTCCTTTCTTGTAGTTGAAGTGTGAACCAAGTATGATGTATTGAATGATTTGAATCTTGTATATTGTTGAAATTGTAATATTAGAATGTTGCGATATTTGTTGGATGACTTAAACCTTGTATACTGTGAAGTTAGAATATTGAGACACTATGATATGAGATTGTAATTGTTATATTGCCTATATTGTATATGCTGGCCTTTCCTGCGTGTAGATTTTGTAGTGTAGAGGTATGTGATTAGGATAGAAGGAGTGCTTAGTTCTTTATTCTCTACTTGTGATTAGGCCTACTTATTGGGTACCTTGGTACTCACCCTTGTTTTCTTCACATCTGTGTAGGTAGAGAGCTTGGATCTTGTTGACATTCTTCTTCATCTCCTTCTTGAGGATCAAGCTATTGATAGCTGAGAGGTAGTTGATTATTGCTCAAGCATACTCTCAAGACTATCAGATATTACTATTAGTTTTGTTCTATCCGAGAGACAAATACTCTTGAGACTTGTATTACTTCTTATTCTGATATAATAGAGGCTTGTACCTTGTGACAACAAGTTCTGGGATAGTTTAGTTAGACTTACGTTTTATAGCCTTGTTATTGTTAATGTTATGTTGTTTAAGCTTTCTCCTAGGCTGACTTGTCTCGGTAGAATATGGAGAAGTGCCATCACTCTCGAAATCGGGTCATGACAATTTGGTATCAGAGCCCCTGGTTCATGGGTTTCACATGTGTCCAAGCCCAGTCGAATAGATTCTCAAGGACCGGTGCGGAGACATCCATTGCTTATTTTTGAGAGACTATGGAGACTGTTAGGAAATTCCTCTTTTACGTCTATCAATTCAGTTATGCATGGATTCTCGAGTTATTCTCGGTGTAGCATGTTCTTTTCACAGTTGGCCAGGACTAGAACATCAACTTATGCGAAGGGAAAGACTTCCCTTAAGATTATTATTGAGGCCCCAGTTAAGGATAGGACTGTGGACGGAGTTGGTGGCCTAGGTAGAGGCTAGGGTCGAGGAGCAACACTGGTTAGAGACTATGAAAGGGGTATCTCCCCAGAGCCTGAGCCTGAGATTGGAGGAGATCAGGTCCCTTTAGTGTATGCAACTTCACCATTATTACATGATACTTTTCTAAGAATGTTGGATGTACTCTAGGGCATGACACAGACAGGCACTTCCACAAGTACACTAGGAGTTTCAAAAACTCAGGCTGAGGGAGAGGCTCCTATCCGAGGTCCCACTATTCATGCTCAAATAGGCCAACTACCACTTGTTTCTACATCAGTAGAGATTTCTCCTGTGCCAGTACTTTGAGATAATGATTAGTCGATCTACGAGTGGTTTTAGGAAATGAAACCACCCCAGTTTCAGGGTGATAAGGGTGAGGATGCTTATGCGTTCTTGACTTTGTGCCATGAGATATTGGAGGTCATTACCTATGTGAGACCCCATGTTTCTCGTCTTTCATAATTTAAATATAGTGGCGTTATATAAGGCACACGTGATTTTTGCTAGCACCTAAGGATAATAAGGCTGCAAATAAGCGGTAATATCAAGGACTAAAAGTTTTAAGCCAAAGGAATACCCTAAATGCACGTTTGGGATTAAAGAAATGACCCTAGTGGCACCTTGCCCTTTTCGGAAGGTTTAAATTAGGTTTCACTTTTCGGATGGGGCTAAAAGTGTATAATTTGCTAATGATGGATTTCTTTAAGCTATTTTAATAGCACAAAGGTCATACATTAAGTTTTGGAATCAAGAAAGTTGCAAGATAAAGGTTGGCCAAAGTTGCCGTAAGTTTCTTTATGAAATCCTTCTTAAGTTTGGGTTCATGACCTATCAAATTGAAGATCTATGAGTCTAGTTTGCAACACAAAAAACCGTGCATCAAACCGACCTAAGAGTAAAGGGTTATGACCGTTTTACTGAGACTGCCCGAGCTGGAAACCGGGTCTTGGGTCGGGTCGGGTTGACCCAACTTCATGTCGGCTATTTTGACATTTTAAAGCTCAAAAATGAGCCATTTTCCACCCAAACCAGTATGAAACTGAAAGGAAATCTCCCAAAAGATCTCTAAGTGATTTAGGTAAGTTTTTCGCATTTTATCGTTAAAATTCATCTCCGTGCCTAGAAATGCGTGCCTTACGCTTTGCAATTGTTTTCCCCTCGTATTAGCTGTGTTTGTAGCAGTTTTTGGAGTGTAAACAAATGGTGTTCTTGTTGGCTATTGTTGGTTTGCAAGTGGTGTGTTCAGGTAATAATTTTGGGGCTCTTTTACGGTCATTTTTACGAAGTTTTACGGACATTTCCATGCGTAAATGCTCCTTACTGAATCTGGTCATTAATGTTAAATTTTTGACTGTTTATAGGTGTCTTTAAGATGCGTATATATAGTCGTTGCGAAGCTTAGGACGTAAGGAACAACTTCTCTGAAGGAACTTTTGGCAATTGGACGTTCGTTGGAGAGGTATGTTAAGGCTAAGCTCTGTCCCTCTTTTTAGTACGAAATCCGGGAAGTTTCCCAAAACGTCAAATGTGATATCTTACTATTCTGTTGCTAGAAAGACCTTCTGTGAAAGGCATTGGGATTGTAGCTGAGTTATATTCACGATGATATTAGGTTGAAATTTCATTCATTCGCTTAAACTGGACATTCAATTTCTATATATCATTTTGTCGGTTTCCCGGCTACCTATTCATATGTTCGAGGCGTTTCTCTTCTTGGTGTAGTGCCAGTAAAATAAATGTAGAATGCAAAGGGAATGTAGTATTCAAAATGAGTCCTTCCATACAAAAATATAATGGAAGAATTTAACAAGTAACGTGTTGGTTTCCAATATTCTCAAATGAAATGCTCCTGTCTAAACTACTAAGGCACTTGATCCTGTTTAAATACATTTTTTTACTAATTGACATGGGACTAAATATAATCATTATGTAAAACACCTTTATGAACATTTTCAAAGTTAAGGCTTCACTCTAAATGTTGGGTTAAATTCTCAAACTTGTTAAAAAGACATGTATGATCCTACGAGCCATATGTATATGCAATGACAATGATTATGATGCTATGAGAATAAGTGTACCAATGAGCCAAGATTGGCTGAATGATAATGATTATGATGCTATGAGAATAAGTGTACCAATGATCCAAGATTGGCTGAATAACAATGATTATGATGCTATGAGAATAAGTGTACCGATGAGCCAAGATTGGCTAAGTTCTTGCTATGGTTTACTATGTGCATTCAACATTCATATCATAAATTGCATGTTATGCATGGACTTCGAGCTATAATCGAAGGTATGGGGCCTATTTGCCCAACTATATATATGTGTATGGTACAGATGGCCACAAGTTAGCAGATATGATGCCGGTTAGCTACTGGAAAGGACCATCAGTGCTAGCATTTGGTTGGGTATGTCATGCATTTGAATCTATATATATGTATTCACGACATGCGATACTCGAGCATACCATGCATTTTTTAATCACTAGAAGGTGGCTGAATGGCCATTAAGGCTACTTGAGTTTTGGTTACAGGTAGTATTTCTATTAACCTTTTTACTACGGTTATCTATGATTTTACTTCCTGCCTTACATACCAGTACATGTTTATTCATACTGACGTCCCTTTGCCTGGGGACGCTGCATTTTATTTCGTGCGTGTAGGTTCATGTAGGGGTTCTGATTTACCCCTCCACTAAGAGCCCCATTCAGCTATGAGTTGGTAAGCTTCACCTCTTCCTAGAGCTTTCACAGGATGTTTACTTTTTGTTGTACAGTTGGGTATGTCGGAGCCCTGTCCCGACAATGTTAGTGATTCTCATAGAGGCTATTGTCGACATGTTATTGTGGGTTGGTCCTTTTGTGTCTTTTAGTCTCCAGTGATAAGAGTAGCATGTATATATGGTGTGTGCCTGTACCTTTGCAGTGGCAGCCTTGTCAGCTAGCTAGTACTTTATCGTTTGGGTTTACTTATCTTGATGTACGTGATTTGCTGTTGACCAAGTCATAACCTAAACGGTCCCGACTTCATTTCCTTTTTTTCCTAAACATTATGCTGCCCAATTTTCTTTTGGTTCAAAGTTTAGTTAACTAGCATGTTTAGTGGCTTACTCGGCCAGTAACGGTATCGGGTGCCAGTCGCGTCTCCCCTCTCTTTGGGGCGTGACAAACATAGTATCAGAGTAGGTCGTGTCCCAGGGAGTCCACAATGTCGTGTCTAGTAAGGTTTTGCTTATGGGTGTGTTATGCACTACACTTATAATCAAGAGGCTACGAGGTATTTAGGGATAGTTATATTTCTTTCACTTAATAGATCGTGCTATAGAGCAAAACTATAGAAACATATGAAATGTATATCATGTTATGTTGTTCTTATTTAATAGGTTACCTATGCATAGGAGATGGCACAACATGAGATAAGTATAGATCAGAGAGAAGGTACCAATCATGTCTTGCTTGGTGAGGAAGATATACTCCCTATTGAGGCACATAGGGAGCCTCCAATGCCCACAGTACCAGATTCACCAGCACCTGTTGGGGCCCAAGAAGATCTAGTACCCCAATCCCTATTAGAGACTGCAGATCAGGGGATGAAGGAGGCTATTCAGCTACTAACTATGATGGTTTCTATTCATGAAAGACAACTAAAGGTGAAAGGATAAAACAGAAAGCTCAAAGGTACGAGAGTTTCTTCAATTGGCCCCTCCAGTGTTTACAAGGTCCAGTCCTACTGAGGATCTACAGGACTTTACAGACCATATGTATAGAGTATTGAGGGTGATGGATGCGTCTGTCACCGAGGCAGTGGAGTTGGCTTCTTTTTGACTACGTGATGTCACTATCTTGTGGTACGAAGCGTGGGAGAGATCCAGAGGGCCTGATCCTCCGCCAGCAGAGTGGGAGGACTTATCTTAGGCATTTTTAGCCCATTACATACCGCGGGAGGTGCGGGAGGCCCGTCTTGACCAGTTTATCAGTTTGAAGCAGGGGGATTTGAGAGTAAGGGAATATAGCCTTAGGTTAATTCTTTGGCTAGGTGTGCACCAGATATTATATGTACCAGGAGTGCTAGAGTTCATCATTACTTGGATGGTTTGGGGGATCATTTGATCAGAGACTATAGGATAGCCTCTTTACAAGATGGTGTAGATATTTCTTGTATTCAGGCTTTTGCTCAGACTACAGAGGATCTTTCTCGTCAAATTCGGGATACCTGTAAAGATAGGGAGAAGAATAAGAGGGCTTGTACTATGGGGTCTTATAGGGAGCTACGGGGTGATTTTAGGCCTCCTTTTCATCTATATCCACCTCCGCCAGCGGGTAGTTCCCCGCTATAAATACAGGGCCAAAGAGCCATCGACAGGAGCATTATGCACAAATGACACAACCTACTCCCCCATGTACACAATGCGATAAGCTTCATACTAGACAGTGTAGAAAGGGTTAAGGTGCATGTTACCATTACAGGAAGAAATGATATTTTATTAGCAACTGACCCTTTAGTCAGTCCCTACTGTGAATGAATTCATGATAATATTCCCCGATGAGCTTCCCAGGATCCCCCGAATGGGATATCAATTTTTCTTTAGATTTTCTCCCTGATATGCAACATATGCCCATTCCTCTAAAAACAAAAAGGCTCTTGTAAAGCTAAGAGACTTGAAGGAATAACTTAAGGGTTTGCTTGATAAAGACCTTATTAGGCTAAGTACATCTCCATGGGATGCTCCAATGCTCTTTGCTTGAAAGAAAGATGGCTCTTTACGGATGTGTATCAATTTTAGATAGCTAAAAATTCACTATCAAGAATAAGTATCCTTTTGTGTGGATTGATGGCTTTTCAAAGATTGACTTGTGACCCAAGTACTACCAGCTAAGAGTCAGGGATGTTGATATTCCACAGGCAATATTTAGGATGAGTCAGAAGTTGAGCATGCAGACCATTTGCAAGTTATATTACAAACTCTCCAGGACAAGAAGTTATAAGCTGAATTCTCCAAATGTGAATTTTGGTTAACTTCTATAGCTTTTCGTGGCCATGTTATTACTAGCGATAGTATCAAGGTCGATGGCCAGAAAGTTGAAGCAGTAATGGCCTGGCCAAGACCCTTGAATCCGACAAAGTTCCATAGCTTTTTGGGCTTGGCAGGATATTATAGGAGGTTTGTTAAGGGATTCTCCACGACCTATACACCACTAACAAGGTTGACGTATAAAGCAAGTAAGTTTCAGTAGACGTAATCATGTGAACAGAGTTTTCAAGAGCTAAAGAAAAGGCTTACCACCACACCTAGTCTGACTCTTCCGGATAGAACCAAAGGCTACATTGTATATTGTGATGCCTTGATAATTAGCCTAGGTTGTGTTCTTATGCAGCATGGTAAGGTTATTGCATATGCTTCTAGAAAGTTACAAAAACATGAACAAAACTATCCTACCCATGGTCTTGAGTTCGCCGCAGTTGTTTTTGCCCTAAAAACGGTTGGTGGCATTATCTATACGGAGTTCATATTGACATTTTTTACCGACCACCAGAGCCTCCAATATTTATTCAAGAAGAAGGAGTTGAACCTATGATAAAGAAGGTGGCTAGAATTACTAAAAGATTATGATGTTGACATTTTGTACCACCTTAGTAAAGCTAATCTTGTTGATGATGCACTTAGCTGAAAGTCCATGGGAAGTCTAAGTCATGTTGAAGCTGATAAGATTGAAATGACAAAAGATTTACTTCAGCTAACTAGTTTGCAGGTGCAATTAGCAGATGTGAAAGGTGGAGGTGTGATTGTTCAAAATACAGCAGAATCTTCCATTGTTAATGAAGTAAAACAGCGACAGCGCGAGGATCCTGAGCTTAGAACACTGAGGGAGAGCATTTCACAACAACAACATTCTTTATTTGAGCTTACTGAAGAAGGAGTCCTTAGGTACCAAGGCCGCTTATGTGTGCCAAACATCGGAGGACTCCGTGCCAAGATTCATTTTGAGGCTCATTATCCTAGATATTCGGCTCAACCTGGGAAGACAAAAAAAAGGTGGGTATTGAGACCTATGACAGATCTATTGGTGGAATGGCATGAAAATGATATTCCAAAGATGGTGGCCAATGCCCCAACTACCAACATGCTAAAACAAAACATTAGAGACATGGAGGCCTAGCTAAGTATACTAATTTTCCGTTCTAAAAATTGGGATATGATAAATATGGGCTTCATCACTAGGTTGCGTTATACTTTGTACAAGTGTGACTCTATTTGGGTAATCATTGATAGGTTGATAAAACCTGCTCATTTATTGCCAGTAAAAATGACATATTCAGTGGAAGATTATGCTAAGCATTACATTAAAGAGATTATTTGCCTTTAGAGAGTTCCATTATCTATAATCTCTAATCGAGGGGCTCAATTTACCGTACAATTTTGGAAGTCTTTTCAGAAGGGTCTGGGAACTCAGGTGAATCTCAACACCGCTTTTCATCCATAAACTGATGGGCAGGCAGAGCGTACCATCCAGACCATTGAGGATATGCTATGTGCCTGTGTGCTGGACTTTAAAGGAAACTGGGATGATCATCTACCTCTTATTGAGTTTGCTTATAATAATAGCTTCCATGCTAGATTTCAAATGGATCCGTAGGGAGCACTATACGGGCGAAGATGTAGGTCAACGATTGATTAATTTGCAATTGGGAGGAAATATTTCTTGACCCTAATTTAGTTCGAAAAGCAATGAAAAAAAAAGAAACTTATTAGAAATTACCGCAAAGGGCCCAGAATCAGTAGAAGTCTTATGCAGATGTTCGACGACGAGACTTAGAGTTTGATGTAGAAGAGTGGGTCTTCTTAAAGGTATCACCTATAAAGGGAATCATGCGATTTGGAAAGATAGGAAAGCTCAGTCCTAGATATGTTGGACTGTATAAGGTTATTAGAGAAATTAGCAAGGTAACATATGAGTTTAATTTTCCCTTAGAATTGAGGGAAGTCCATCCAGTGTCTCATGTATCTATGTTGCGGAAGGACATTGGGGATCCTTCATGTATTACTCACATCAAGGATATCCCCATTGCTGAAGACTTAACTTATGTTGAGGTACCAGTGGCTGTTTTAGATTGACAAATAAGAAAGCTTCGAAATAAAAAGTGGCCTTCGTGAAAGTGTTGTGGAAGAACAACAATATTGAGGAAATGACTTAGGAATCTAAAGAATAAATGATGAGGAATCACCCCCAGCTATTTATAACTTATGGAGGTGAAACTTTTATGTTTTGTCGCGGGATAGCTATACAAAGCTTAGTAATTAGAGTTTTTGGAAGTTGATTTATGGTTTGCAATGCTAATAAATGTTTCAGAAAAACATTTTATTAGATGGTAATGCAACCAAGGGGCTGTCTTGACACATTCGCGGATGAATGTTCTTAAGGGGGGAGACTGTGAGACCCTGTGTTTCTCGTCTTCCATTATTTAAATAGTGTGGCATTATATAAGGCACATGTGATTTTTTCTAGCACCTAAGGATAATAAGGTTGAAAATAAGTGGTAATATCAAGGATTAAAAGTTTTAAGCCAAAGGAATACTTCAAATTCACGTTCGGGATTAAAGAAATGACCCGAGTGGCACCTCGCCCTTTTCGGAAGGTTTAGATTAGGTTTCACTTCTCGGATGGGACTAAAAGTGTATAGTTTGCTAATAATGGATTTCTTTAAGCTATTTTAATAGCACAAAGGTCATACATTAAGTTTTGGAATTAAGAAAGTTGCAAGATAATGGTTGGCTAAAGTTACGGTAAGTTTCTTTATGAAATCCTTCTTAAATTTGAGTCAAATGTATCAGGTCATATCTCCCAAAATACAAGGAGTTAGAAGGTCCATGACCTATCAAATTGAAGATCTATGGGTCTAATTTGTAACGCACAAAAGCGCGTATCAAACCTACCTCAGAATAAAAAGTTATGACCATTTTACCGAGACTGCCCGAGCTGAAAACTGGGTCATGGGTTGGGTCAGGTTGACCCAACTTAATGTCGACTATTTTGACATTTTGAAGCTCAAAATGAGCCTTTTTCGTCCCAAACTAGTATGAAACTGAAGAGAAAGCTCCCAAAAGTTCTCTATGTGATTTAGGTATGTTTTTCGCGTTTTATCATTAAAATTCATCCCCGTGCCTAGAAATGCGTGCCTTACACTTTGCAATTGTTTTCCCCTCGTATTAGCTGTGCTTGGAGCTGTTTTTGGAGTGTAAAAAATGGTGTTCTTTCTGGTTATTATTGGTTAGAGGTGGTGTGTTCAGTAATATTTTTGGGGCTCTTTTATGGTCATTTTTACAAAGTTTTAGGGACATTTCCTCGCATAAATGCTCCTTGCCGAATCTAGTCATTAACATTAAATTTTTGACTATTTATAGATTTCTTTAAGATGCGTATACATAGTCGTTGCAAAGATTAGGATGTAAGGAACAACTTTCGTGAAGGAACGTTTTGCAATTGGACGTTCTTTGGAGAGGTATGTTAAGGCTGAGTTCCATCTCTCCTTTTAGCACAAAATCCAGGAAGTTTCCCAAAACGTCAAATGTGATATCTTACTATTCTGTTGCTAGAAAGACCTTCTATGAAAGGCATTGGGATTGCAGCTGAGTAATATTCATGATGGTATTAGGCTTAAATTCCATTCATTCGCTTATACAGGACATTCAATTACTATATATCATTTTGTCGGTTTCCCAGCTACCTATTCAGATGTTCAAGGCGTTTCTCTTCTTGGTGTAGTGCCATTAAAATAAATGTAGAATGCAAAGGGAATGTAGTATTCAAAATTAGTCCTTCTTCCATACAAAAATATAATTGAAGAATTTAACAAGTAACCCGTTGGTTTTCAATATTCTCAAGTGAAATGCTCCTGTCTAAACTACTAAGGCACTTGATCCTGTTTAAATACATTCTTTTACTAATTGACAAAGGACCAAATATAATCATTATGTAAAGCACCTTTATGAACATTTTCAAAGTTTAGGCTTCACTCTAAATGTTGGGTTAAATTCCCAAACTTGTTAAAAAGACATGTATGATCCCACGAGCAATATGTATATGCAATTACAATGATTATGATGCTATGAGAATAAGTGTACCAATGAGCCAAGATTGGCTGAATGTTAATGATTATGATGCTATGAGAGTAAGTGTACCAATGAGCCAAGATTGGCTAAATGACAATGATTATGATGCTGTGAGAATAAGTTTGCCGATGAGCCAAGATTGGCTAAGTTCTTGCTATGGCTTACTATGTGCATTCAACATTCATATCATACATTTCACGTTATATATGGACTTCGAGCTATAATCGAAGGTATGGTGCCTATTTGCCCAACTATATATATGTATATGGTACAGATGGCCATAGGTTGGCAGATATGATGCCGGTTAGCTACTGGAAAGGACCATCTATGCTAGAATTTGGTTGGGTATGTCATGCATTTGAATCTATATATATGTATTCATGACATGCGATACTCGAGCATACAATGCATTTTTATAATCAGTAGGAGGTGGCTGAATGTCCATTAAGGCTACTTGAGTTTTGGTTACAGGTAGTATTTCTATTAACCTTTTTACTACGGTTATCTATGATTTTACTTCTTGCCTTACATGCTAGTACATGTTTATTCGTACTGACGTCCCTTTGTCTGGGGACACTGCATTTTATTTTATGCGTGCAGGTTCAGGTAGGGGTTCATATTTACTCCTCCACTAGGAGCCCTATTTAGCTATGAGTTGGTAAGCTCCACCTCTTCCTGGGGCTCTCACAGGATGTTTACTTTTTGTTGTACAATTGGGTTTGTCGGGGCCCTGTCCCGGCAGTGTTAGTGATTCTCATAGAGGCTATTGTGGACATGTTATTGTAGGTTGGTCCTTTTGTGTCTTTTAGTCTCCAGTCAGAAGATTGGCATATATGTATGTTGTGTGCCTGTATATCTGTGGTGGCAGCCTTGTTGTCTAGATAGTACTTTATCGTTTGGGTTTACTTATCTTGATGTACGTGATTTGTTGTTGTCCAGGTCATGACCTAAACGGTCCCGGCTTGGTTTCCTTTTTTTCTAAACATTATGCTGCCAATTTTCTTTTGATCCAAAGTTTAGTTAACTAGCATGTTTAGTGGCTTATCTGGCCAGTAGCGGTATCGGGTACCAGTCGCGCCTCCCCTCTCTTTGGGGCGTGACAACCTAGTTGATCCTTGGGGTGTTAGGTTTGTTGATCTTCCGGTCAGAGGCACTACTAGAGAGTCGTGGAGGACTTATATGAGGTATAGACTAGTTGGATACCTTTTGGTAGATGGACATCGCTTGTCCATCATCACAGATAGAGGAGCTCAATTCACCTCCCAATTTTGGAGATCCTTCCAGAAAGAATTGGATACTAAAGTGAACCTGAGTACATCCTTTCATCCACAGATAGATGGTCAGGAAGAGCGCACAATTCACACATTAAAGGATATGTTGAGATCTTGTGTTTTTGATTTTAAGGGAAATTGGGATGATCACCTACCATTGATTGAATTTACATATAACCAAAGTTATCATGCAAGCATTCAAATGGCTCCCTATGAAGCCATATATGGAAGGAGATGTTCATCACCAATTGGGTGGTTTGAGGTTGGAGAAGTGGAATTTATTGGACCTGATCTTGTCCACCAATCAATGGAGAAGGTTAAGGTCATTAGAGAGAGATTGAAGACTGCCTAGAGTTGCCAGAAATCGTATACCAACATGTGGAGAAGAGACTTGGAGATTGAGGTAAATGATTTGGTGTACTTGAAGGTGTCACCTATGAAGGATGCCATAAGATTTGGGAAGAATCGAAAGTTGAGTCCATGCTATGTTGGATCATACCAGATTGTGAAGAAGATTGGGAAGATTTCTTATGGAGTTCATTCAGTATTCCATGTATCGATGTTGAAGAAGTGCTTGGGAGATCCTACCTTAGTGATCCCTGTAGAGAGTATTGAAGTGAAGGATAGATTTTCCTATGAAGAGGTTCCGCTCTAAATCCTTGATCAACAGATTCATAAGTTGAGAAACAAAGAGATAGCCTCAGTCAAAGTCTTGTGGAGGAATCAATTTGTTGAGGAAGCCACATGGGAAGCTGAGAAAGAAATGAAGGCAAAATATCCGCACATATTCGTGCCAAATGATAAGATCGTCGAAGGTAAATTTCTTGCCCTTAACTGAATTAGCTGATCCATTCTTAAGTTGATTAACTATTCCTGAGTCCGAATAGAATTGATTGAGACTTATAAGAAGTCGAGAGTTTGATTGGTTGAGTTAAATGTTGAGATGAGTCTTGAGTCTATTCATACCTTGATACCCACCTCTACTCATCATTCGAGGACGAATGATCCCAAGGGGGAGATGATGTAACGCACAGTAAAATTATAAAAATACATCTAGAGGAGAGGTATGTGTGTAACACATTTTCCAAAGCTCATATGCAAATCCGTGGCCAGATTTGTGATCAGCACAAAAACTTGAGTAAGAAAATGGTCTTGGTCAATTTTTAGAGCGACTGGCTCAAAGGATAATTTTCAATCCGAAATGAAAAATAGTGAGAGTGTGTTATGGAGGTGTGTCGTGCTTATGTAGCAGACCCACACTTGTGTTTTTCTAAAATTTTTCGACAAATTTGGGAGAATTCGTTCAAGAACATTTTGGAGAAAATACCTCGTGCACGACTAGTCCGCATCGCGGATTGGGCCATTCCATGACTGAAAATTTTCTAATTTTGTGGGGCCATTCGGGTGAATTCCCAACGCCTTGTGAACTCCATAAATGATCTAATTTAGACGTTTTAATGTTAAAAGAGTCTAAAACCCCATTCTAAGTCATTTTTCTAACAATTTAAAAAGACTAGGGCTTGAGATTGAAGAATTCAAGGGAGAATTCTTGAAGGTGATCGTTGATAGCTTCATTCAAGCATGTAAGGCTAAGGTAAAAGCATGAGATTGTACTCTCACGCGCCCCATAGAAGGTCATAGATGAGTTGATGGTTCGAAGAGTCTTCATACGTGATCCTTGATAGTTTTTCTTGAAAACTTATTTAAAGTCTCATGTTTTCCCTATGTTGATGATCATCATAAACTTGTTTTCTTGAATTAAACATTTTCATGAAGAAGTGCATAACCCTACATGACTATTTTTGAAAGCATGCACATTGAACTTAAGAATTGAGTCTAGAGCATTGAGTTGAGATTGTTGATTGTGATAGTGATAGTGATGTGACAATGATGATGAGTTGATAGAATTTGATAGTCTTATGAGTCTCTATAAATGAACTCTACCAGGGTGTCTATGCAATTATTCCCTAGTGATTTTTCTAAGTCTTAAGTCATTGATGAGATTGATTGATCAGAGGGCTAAAGTCCCTATGAGATGTTGATTGATGAGAGGGTTAAAACCCCATGATATTGATTGATGAAAGGGACAAAGTCCCTATGAGTTGATTGGATGGATAGTTTTATGAGCATTGAGTCATGGGAGGAGTATCGAGCACCGAAAGAGTAAGAGTTGGTCCAACTTGCACTCATCAAACAAGGTCGCTAACGTAGGTAAGGACCAGAACCATCACATTGCATTGTGGTTCCCTCTTTATTAGATGTCCCTGAAAGTAATAGAGGACTTCGGTGATTGTTGTTTCCCTTAGTGGATTTGATTTGTTCCCTACCTGGTAACATTGGAACGGCTATGGCATCATCAGATTTGACTGTTGTACATTCACAGGCTCATAAGTGTTTGTTGTCGGATAAGAGAAACTCCCAAAAAGTTCCTACCTTGAGTACTCTACGTCGATATGAGATGATATGTGATGAGATGAGTTCATTGAGTTGAGCTGATTTGATTTGATCTGATTGATGAGGTTGATTTGATTGATGGGTCACTTGTCTACTCTTTATTCTTGCGTAAATAGATATTTCATGATTTGATTTGATTTGATAATTGTTCTGAGTTGATGATTGTTTCATATTATTTTTCTGATTTCTATTTGGTATATTCCACATACTGACACCACTCACCGCTGCATCATTGTATAATACAGATACAGGGAGTTGGGATCATCAACAGGCACATCATTGAAGAGCCAGGACGTTCAGCTGATTGGTGAGCCTCCCCTACCCCGGAGGGTTCACTACCTTTACTTTATCATGTTTTTGAGTTATGACTAGACTAGTCTTTTATTTTGATTTAGGTAGCCACAGGTCTGTCATTGGCACCACTTGATTAGTGATTGAGGCTTCATCGATGATAGTCGAATGTTGATGTTAAGATTGTAAGCTAGTTCTTTCTACTAGCCTTCTATTTTATATATATATATATATATATATATATATATATATATATATTATTTTGAGACATTTGATGAGATGAGCCCATTTACTTGCTTTTACTTCGGCTGATCATAGATGTGATAAAGCCAAGTGGTTCACTTGGGGACTAGCAATAGTGTCTAGATGCCAGCTATGTCTTAGGTACCCTCCCGGGGTGGGACAATAAGAATTAACACCCTTAGCGTAGGAGCTAAGTGCTCCAGTCTACTTCAATTGAGCCAAGTCAAGGCGATGATGTCACTGAACCTAACTACTCAAAGGCAGAAGGGGTGGTCATCATTAATATAATAACCCGACTTTAGAGGTTAGGGTCGATCCCACAGGGAATCGTTGTTCAAGGCGGAAGTGACTCGTTAGACCAAGTAATTGAAGGATTTGAGGGGTTGCAATAAGCAAGTTAAGAGTTCAGCTAAATGAGTTCTAACCAACTATTTAAATAGAAATAAAGGAAAGATGTCGGGGATATGCTAATATGGAGTCTATCTACCAACTAGGGCAAGATACTTGACTAAATTAGTTTCTATTAAGTAAATAGTCTAGGTTGCTTGTAATCCAAATAACCTATGATACATGGGTGTTTCGTATGAATCAGCTAAGAAATCTGTCACAACCAGGACTTAGGGTCTAGAAGTGACATGGCGAATGGGAACCCGAGGATCCCCAAAGAAGCCTCATAGCATCCACTAACAAATCATAGGTTTGGAAGCATATAAGGGATAGTAAACACATAGTTCTAAGGGATTAGAATGTTGGACTCACATTATGGAGATGTTATAGGGATAAAGATTAACATGGATTCCCGTAAAACGTAGCACATAGGCACTAAGGGGCGGGTAAGTATGACTCACTCTATGAGGGAAATAAAGGACTTAATGTCACGACCCGGACCTAAGACCTAGGAGTGACATGGTCAATGGGAACCCGAGAATCCCCAAACAAGCCTCATAGTATCCATATTTATATCATCTATTTGGAAGCACAATCGAAAAGTAAATAAGTCTAAATGACATGAGAATAGGACTCAGCCTATGGGGATATTATAGAGAATGGGAGAAACATGTATTCACAAAGCACGTAGAACATAAATACTAAGGGGTGGTAAGTATGACTCACGCTATGGGGGAAATTTAGGACTTAAGATCTTTCACTTCATATAAATAATAATATCATAAAGCTCATAGCCATTTGATATAAAATTAACCAATAGGTAGCCAATGCCATAAGCATAACCTCCCAACAAAACATAGGACGGGGGCCAAGACATACCCTGGGCTCACCCTAAAAGTAAATAAAATAAGTAAAATACCATAGGTTTGGTGGTTTGTCATTGGAAGATAGGACCCACCACAACAAGAAAAACTTGTGATCCAAGCTAGAAGTTGTACGGTGGATGTACGTAGTCCTCGATCCTTACATGGTGAGATCATGTAGGCAAAGGTATGCGTTAGTACATTTGAATGTACTAAGTATGTGGGCATGCAATGCATATGACTTACCAAACCTGCACTCGATGTTTGATGAAAAGGGCACATATTATAAAATGATGTATACATAGGAAGAGAGGTTGTATACGATATGCCATGAAACCAATGACGCATGAAATGCAACGATGCTTATATATAGTGGAGATAGACTATAACCGACAAATCAAACTCATGTAAGCTATTAGACGAATTAGTCCGATAAAGACCTCCCGTCGATAGGAGAAGATTACTTGCCAAGGGTAATCTACATCACACCTTACAACCACGCCTTTTCGGTGGATAGTCACCATCCGTATGACCACACCTTTTCAGAAGGATTTCCATTATCACATCATATCAATAAATGTAACCATTCCTTACAACCCATTCTTTTTGGTAATGGCTTCCATTCCTATGTTGGTTCATAGTTCAAGGAAGGAGAGAACACCCTTGGGGATAACCCTTACGCTTCCAATCCATCGGTGCTAAGTCAAGACATCCCACGAGAATAATTATACATACAAATGCTTTCAAAAGAGATGCAATAGTCATTTCAAATCCTTCTAATGCACATTTAGCCTCAAAAGCCAAACCATAATTCATAATCATGATACTCATGCATAGGAATAGCTCATTCTCATAAGAACAGGGTGCGGGCACCCAATATGCTCAAAGATCCAATAACAACAGACATTTATGTAATCACATTCTTGTCATAACCAATATCTAGTCAAAATAATTTACAGAAATATAATTGGGCTTAACCCACTTCCTAATTTTCATAAATCCAATGCTCATGAATTCACATGCTATGAATGACATAAGAATAGCATGGATATTAGAGATTCAAACTTAAATCAACAATACATTATGAAATTCAAGTAAAATCATAAGTAAAATTCATATTTAAATCATAATATAGATTACCCATGTGCAAACCAAGCTTTAAAGGGGACATGCATTGTCATAACTTCAATGCATTTTATCATATTAGGGCTTGATTCACATTAAAATCAATAAATAAACATAGCTCATACATTAATTGAATTTAATAAACCACAATATTAAAAACCCATATCTAAAGTAATAAAGTTCCATGAAATTTAGTGTAAAAGAGTTTGGGCCTTCTTTGTTGAAAGAGAGCAAGAATCAAACCCACATACCTTAGCTAATGAAAGAAATTCAAGAAGAAATTTGAAGAAGAATGAGCCTTCCCTTGATCCCCATGCATAAAACCCACAAGATTTCTTTGGAAGAGACTTGGGAGAAATTTCAAATGTGAGGAATGAATTTGAATGATAGGAATAAAGTTTAGGTCATTAGGAAGCCTTTAGGTAGCATAGGAGGTCACAAGAGACCCTTAGAATAAACCATAATTACGAAAATGCCATTAATGAAACGAGTTGAAAAATTGAATATCATCGTTTCAAGGAGGCTATACGGTCCATGACACATCACATAGACCATATACTTATCCGTGAACCAACACTTAGAAAACTTTTCACTTGATGAAGATCCAAAACAATAATCCCATCCTTAGAATTTTTTGATGAAATTATCCTCATGGGAAACTACTTGGGTCGTGTAGTGTCACATGGGCCGTGACACTTCTCGTACCCCTCCCCTTAGAAAATTTCCAACGATGAAGTTATGAGAGGGTGATTCCATACTTAGAAAAATGTCACACTGAACCAATACAGGTGGCCACACGGCCCACGTCATTTCACACGAGCCGTGTACTTGGCCGTGACACTACATTCTGTCAAAAAATTATGGGATTTCAAGCCAAGGCCACTACACGGTCCGTGAAGTGTCATAAGGACTGTGAGGGGTCCAAATATGGTGTGCCTTAGTTTAAAACTCCACTTTTAAGGGCCAACACACCTCCATAAGCAAAGGGTCACTTCATGGGGGCTCCACACAGACCGTGAGAGCTCCTATGGAGAGTCACCTTGGTCCAAAACTTCTCGAAACAAAAATTTTCAAGCTCTGATGAAGTCGTACAACATCCGGATCCTAAGATCATCTGCCCTTTGGGAACATCCGTACTCGAATATTAAAGAACAAGGCTTGAATGCCTTGCTTTAGATCACCAAACTTCACATTATAAGATACAATGCATAGTTCATCACTTTAAAATTATAAAGTCATTAAAACTTACATGAAAACATATTCAAATCCTTCGAAACATCATGGAAGTCATTTTGATGCACACATATGCATGTCATGTCATGAAACTTAAGAATGAAAGAGTTAGGACCACTTGGAAAAAAGAAGGACCTATTACCTTAGTCTTGAGTAGATTGGAAAAGATGGGGATATCGTTTCATTATGTCCAACTCTGCCTCCCATGTAGCACTCTCCACATGTTGATTTTTCCAAAACACCATAACTGAGGCCACATCCTTTTTACGAAGCCGTTTAACTTGCCAATCAAAATTCTCCGCCGAACTTTCCTTATAAGACAAGTTCTCCTTAACCTCAAAACCTCCCAAAGGCACAATAGTGCTAAGATCACCAACCAATTTTCTCATCATAGACACATGGAACACGGGATGAATGGAGCTCAAATCCGGAGGCAGCTCCAACCTATAAGCCACATTCCCAATTTGCTCCAAAATCTCATAAGGGCCTACATACAAGAAACTAAGCTTGCCCTTCTTACAAAAATGTATCACACCATTCATAGATGAGATTTTCACATACACCCAATCGCCAACATGAAACTAAAGGTCCCTCTTCCTAACATTCGAAAAGGACTTTTGGCAACTTTCAGTTGTCTTAATCCTCTCACTAATCAACTTCACTTTCTCCATAACCTCCAATACCAAATATGGGCCTATCAAAGCCACCTTTCCCAACTCATACAACCCCACCAGATACCTACATCTCCTACCATACAAAGCATCAAATGATGTCATACCAATGCTAGCATGAAAGCTATTATTATAAGCAAACTTGATGAATGGAAGAAGGTCATCCCAATTACCTTTGAAACCCAACACATAAGCCCTCAGCATGTCCTCTATGGTTTTAATTGTCCTCTCAGCTTGCCTATCAGTTTGAGGATGAAAGGCGGTTCTCGACTTCACGTTAGTACTAAGTCCTCTTTGGAATGACCTCATATGAGAAGTAAATAGGATACCACGATCAGATATGATAGAAATAGGAGCACCATGCAACCACACCAACTCTTGGATATAAAACCTTGCATAATATTCGACATCACAAGTAGTCTTGATTGGTAGAAAATGAGCCGACTTAGTCATTCGATTGATGATAACCCCAATGGAGTCAAATTGCCTTCAGTTCCGAGGCAAACCAACCATGAAATTCATGTTTACATCTTCCCACTTCCAAGTAGGAATCTTAATATCTTAAGTCAAACCGTCGGGTCTTTGGTGCTCTACCTTCACTTGTTGACAATTAAGGAATTCAGACACAAACTTATCTATATCCTTCTTCATACCATGCCATCAGTACTCCTCCCTCAAATCTCGATACATCTTAGTTGATCCTGGATGAATATAATAATGAGATTGATGGGCTTTGCTCATGATCACCCTCCTAAGATCACCTACATCAGAACACACAACCGATCTTGATACCGAATCACACCATCTCCCCTTGGGAGAAGACCTCAATCTACTTCTTAGCAACCAATTTCTTAAATTCAACCAATGATGGATATAGGTCTTCTTAGCCTTTACGTCAACAACCGCCGAAGATTCTCCCCCATTTTGAATATGAATACCACAACCATTAGAGTCGGCCAACCTTAAAGCCAACCTATCTAGTCGATGAACATCCTCTACACAATCCTTTTCTTCCTCAAAATGAGCCACACTTCCCATAGATAAAGAGCATCAGCTAGAACATTCCCCTCGTCGAGATGATATTGTACACTCATGTCGTAGTCCTTAAGGAGTTCCAACCATCCCCTTTGCCTCAAGTTAAGATCCCTTTAAGTGAACACATATTGCAAACTCTTGTGATCAGTAAAAACATCAACATGTACCCCATACAAACAGTGTCTCCAAATTTTCAAAACAAATACCACCGTTGTTAACTCAAGATCATGAGTCGGGTAATTATGCTCATGAACTTTTGATTGCCTTGATGCATATGTTATCACCTTACCATATTGCATAAGCACACCCCCCCAATTCATGAAGCATCACAATATACCATAAACCCATCTAAACTATTCAGTAGAGTCAATATGGAAGTCGATGTAAGCCTGCCCTTCAAGGTTTGAAAACTCTTCTCACATTCATCTGTCCACACAAACTTAACCTTCTTTTGGGTCAACTTAGTCAATAGAGATGCAATAGATGAGAAACCTTCAACGAACCTCCTACAATAGCCACCTAACCCAAGAAAACTCTGAATATCCAAAAGAGTCAATGGTCTAGGCCAATTCTTCACGACCTTAGTCTTCTTCGGGCCAAACTTAATACCATCACAAGAAACCACATGACCAAGAAAAGCTATTTCACCTAACAAAAACTCACACTTTTTAAACTTAGCATACAACTTTTTCTCTCTCAAGGTTTAAAGAACCAACGTCAAATGATCCATATGTTCCCGCTCACTTCGGGAATAAATAAGAATATCATCAATGAAGATAACCACAAAACAATTGAGGAATGGCACCAACACTCGATTCATATGATCCATAAACATGGCTAGAGCATTAGTCAAACCAAATAACGTCACCACAAATTCAAAGTGCCTATACCTAGTCTAAGAAGCTGTCTGGGGAATGTCACACTCCCTGTCCTTTAACTGATGATAACAAGAATGAATGTAAATCTTTGAGAAGGTATCCCCTTAAAGTTAGTCAAACAAGTCCTTGATTCTGGGAAATAGATACTTACTCTTGATAGTCACCTTATTAAATTGCCTATAATTAATGCACATCCGAAGAGATCCATCTATTTTCTTTCAAATACCATCGGAGCACTCCATGGAGATATACTTGACCTAATAAAACCTTCTCCAACAAATCCTTCAATTGATCCTTCAACTCAGCCGGTTCCATATGATAAGGATGAATAGAGATAGGTTGAGTATCCAGGAGAAGATCTATTCCAAAAGTCTACTTCCCTTTCAGGAGGAACACCCGACAAGTCTTTAGGGAACACATCGAAAACTCATTCACTACCGGGACTGACTCAAGAGTAGGTGACTAAGACTCCACATCCTTGACCCTCACAATATGGTAAATACATCCCTTGGAGATCTTCTTTTCGACCTTAAGGTAGGAAATAAACTGACCTTTAATAACGGAGTCGCTACCTTTTCATTCAAGAACGGGCTAATCCTGAAGTTGGAACTTGACCTTTCAGGTTCTACAATCTATAGAGGAATAAGATGCATGTAACCAATCGATCCCGAGAACCACATCAAAATCAAACATCTCAAGTTCCAAAAGGTCACACGGTAAATCTTTATGCAACAAAGAGATAGGACAACCATGATAAATTATGAGTACCAACAGATTCACCCATAGGAGTATAAACTGAAAAGGGCTCCCACAAAATTTCAAGACTCAAATAAATCATGACAGCCAACAGAGGAGTCACAAAAGATAAATTTGCACCCAAATTAAGCAAAGCATAAGCATCAAAACAAAATATTTTTAGCATACCATTCGGAACATCTAGAGCCTCCTTAACCTCTTGGCGAGCATGAAGAGCATAGAACCTGTTATTCCTTGGGTAGCCTCTAGAGGCGTTCTTTGCTAGCTCTTCGTACTATGAGCCACTTGACCTTGTCCTCTATGAACATTTTTAGGACAATCAGCAACCTTTTGGTTCCGATCACCACACCTAAAACATGCACCCAACTCCTTCAAACATGCACCAGTGTGGTTCCTTCCACACTTGTCACAACGAGATTGTAATGGTCCACTTCACCATTTGGTGCCCTAGGAGAAGGCACCCTAGCATTAGCAACTCAACCACTGTAACCTTGGCCCAGTTGGAAATGAACAAAACCACTACCCTTAGAGTTGGAGAACATACCATCATAATGGGCTCTTTTAGGATTATACACTCTCTTTTCCTTGAGTTTCTACCCATCAATCCACTCTGCATATACCATGTGTCTGGAGATATCCATTTCCTTAATGAGCATGGTAGTACGACACTCCCTCACCACTAAATTAGAGATACTAGAAATGAACATGTGCATTCTTGTACGTGGATCAGCCACAAACATTGGGGTATATATAGAGATCTTGATGAACTTGAGGGCGTAGTCCCTCACACTCAAACCACCCTATTCGAGGTTGATAAACTTAGTCATTTTGGCTTCCCTAAGTTCAAGTGGGATGAAACGACCCAAAAAGGCCAACTTGAATTCCTGCTAATTAACAATATTACCAGACCCTCTCCATCAACCATTGGGTGTACCACACTTGCACCGCATATTTAAGCTGATAAGCAACCAACTTAGCTTTCTCCTCAAAAGTGACAACCATCACATATAACACCTTGGTGAGCTCATCAATGAACTCTTGAGAATCATCATTGTCCTTTGACCATAAAACTCTAGAGGATTCATTCAAGTTAAATCGCTCACCCAAGTGGCCAGGATGGGATCCCGAGGAAGATTAGCATGTCCAATCTAAGAAGTCACCACTTGGGCAAGCATAGAAAAGGTCGTACAGAATTCACCATTGGAGATAGACACTTCCTTAGGCCCTTGGGGTGCTTGAACCTCATTAGCCGAGGCCGATCTTGGTAGGGGAGGTCTTTCTTGAGGCATCTTCTACAATAGGGCCTAGGGGTGACATGGTGAATGCGAAACTTAGAATCCCCAAAAAAGCCTCATAGTATACATATTCACATCTTCGATTTGGACGCTCAATCAAAAAGTAAACACATAAGTTTAAGGGACTGGAGAAAACGACTCACGCTATGGGGGAAATTCGAGACTTAGGATTTTTCACTTCATACAAATAATCATATCATAAAGCTCATAACCAATTCGTATAACAATAACCAATAGGCAGCCAAAGCCATAAGCATAACCTCTCAACACAACACTTAGCATATAATCACAACGGAGTTTACAAGATGTACAACAATGCCTCTAATCATAAGATAGGATGGGGGCCAAGACATACCTCGGGCTCACTCTCAAAGTAAATAAAATAAGTAAAATAGCATAGGAAGAGGAATGGTGGTTTATCCTTGGAAGATAGGACTCACAACAATAAGCAAAACTTATGATCAAAGCTAGACGTCATATGGTGGACGAACGTAGTCCTCGGACTCTACATGGTGAGATCATGTAAGCAAAAGTATGCATTAGTATGTTTGATTGTACTAAGTATGCTGGCATGCAATACATATGAATTGTCAAACCTGCACTCAATGTTAGATGACAAAGGCGCATAATATGGACAGATATATATATATAGCATTTTAGAGGTAGTATACTATATACCATGAAACCAATGATGCATGATATGCAACGATGGTCATATATAGTGGGGATGGAGTACAACCAACAAATCAAACTCATGCGAACAATTACATGAATTAGTCTGATAAAAACCACCCATCGGTAGGAGAAGATTACTTTCCAAGGGTACTCTAGCCTTTTTGGTGGATGGTCACCTTCCTTACAATATTGCCTTTCGGAAGGATTTCTATTAACATATCATATCAATAAATCTGACCATTCCTACGACCTAATGTTTTCGGTAATGGCTTCCATTTCTATGCTAGCACATAGTTCAAGGAAAGGGAGAGAACCCTTGAGGACAGCCCTTATGCCCCCAATCCATCGGTGCTAAGTCAAGACATCCCAAAAGAATACTTATACATATACATGCTTCCAAAGGAGATGCAATAGTCATTTCAAATCCTTCCAATGCACATTTAGACTCAAAAGCCTAACCATATTTAATAATCATGATACTTGTGCGTAGGAATAGCTCATGCTCATGATAACATGGTGCAAGCACCCGATATGCTCAAAGAACCAATAATAATAGATATTTATGTGATCACATTCTTGTCATATCAAATATCTTGTCGAAACTATTTACATAAATATAATTGGGCTTAACCCAATTCATAATTTTCATAACTTCAATGCTCATGAATGCATATGCTTTAAATGAGATGACAATACAATAGGTATTAGGGATTCAAACTTAAATCAACAATACATTATGATATTCAAGTAATAACATAAGTAAAATTCATATAAGGTCATAATATAGATTAACCATGAACAAATGAAGCTTTAAAGAGGACATGAACTATCATAAATTCAACGCATTTCATCATATTAGGGCTTAATTCACTTTATAATCAATAAATAAATATAGCTCATACATCAATTGAATTTAATAAACCATAATATTTAAAAGAACATATTTAAAGTAAGTTAAAATTCCATGAAATTTTGTGTAAAAGAGTTTTGGTCTTCTTGGTTGAAAGAGACAAAGAATCAACACATACCTTAGCTAATGAAGAAGATTCAAGAAGAAATTTGAAGAAGAATGAGGCTTCCTAGATAGCCAAGCTTAAAACCCACAAGAAAGTTCTTTGAAAGAGACTTTGAAGATTTTTCAAACGTGAGTAATGAATTTAAATTATGGGAATAAAGTTTAGGTCAATAGGATGCATTTAGGTAGCATAGGAAGTCACAAGAGACCCTTAAAATAAACCATAATTAAGAAAACACCTTTAATGAAACGAGTTGAAAAATTGAATTCGTCTTAAGGGAGGTTATACGGTCTGTGACACATCACACGGACCGTATACTCGTCTGTGAACTAACACTTAGAAAACTTTTCTCTTGATAAAGACCTGAAACGGTAATCCCATACTTACAATTTTTCGACGACATCATCCTCACGGGAGACTACACGGTTTGTATAGTGTCACACGTGCCATAACACTGCCATACCCCTCCCTATAGAAAATTTCCTACGATGAAGTTACGAGATGGTGATTCCATACTTAGAAAAATTTCACTCCGAAAATTATACGGGTTACCACAAGGGCCGTGTTCTTGGCCGTGATACTACACTTGGTCCTAAAAGTTTGGGATTTCAAGCCAAGGCCACCACACAGTCAGTAAAGTGTTACACAGACCGTGAGGGGTCCAAGTATGGTGTGCCTTAGTTTAAAACTCCACTCTTAAAGGCCAACACTCTCTATAGGCCAAGGGTCACTTCATGGGGACTCCACATGGGTCGTGTGTCCTTACACGAACCGTGAAGGCTCCCATAGAGCGTCACCTTGGTCCAAAACTTCCTAAAATTGAAATTCTCAAGCTCCAATAAAGTTGTACAATGCCTGGGCCCTAACACTTTGGATCTTCCACATTTCCATATCATAATACTCATAACAATTCATAATAACCATATCCAATAGATTTCCATAAACATAAGGATAATCTCCAAATACAACACGTAGCATATAATCGTACAACTGTCTACAAGATGTCCAACAATGCCTCTAACAATAGAATAGGATGGGGGAAAAGACATGTCCCAGGCTCACCCTCAATGTAAAGACACCATAAGCAAAGCAACGTAAGGTAGATAGATGGTGGCTTGTCAATGGAAGATAGGACTCACCACAACAAGTGTCTCAAATACAATCTAGCCATCAAATGATACATGAAGGAAGTCTTCAGTTCCTACATTGTTAGATAATGTAGGCAAAAGTATGCCTTAGTACATTTGAATGTACTAAGTATTCAGACATGCAATGTATATGACTTATCAAACCTTCATTCAATGTTAGATGGCCAGGGCACATTATATAGAAAGAGATATATATCAAAGAAAAGTAGTATAACAATATGCCATGAAACCCATGATGTATGAAATGTCATAATGCTCATATATGGTGGGGATGGGACCATAACTGACATCTTAAACGCAAGCAATCTATCACATGAATTTGCTTGATGTAGATCCTCCATCGAGTAAGGGAAGATTACTTGCCAAAAGTAATCTACACCACACCTTACGACCTGATCGTTTCGGTGGTGATGCCCACCGTCCTTACGACCCGGTCATTTTAGAAGGATTCCATATCATATCAATCTTTGTAACCATACCTTACAACCCAGTCATTTCGGTAGAGGGTTACTATATACCTATGCTAGCATATAGTTCAAGGAAAGGGAGAGGACCCTTGGGGATAGCCTTGACTGCCTCAATTCATTCGGTGGTAAGTCATCATCCTACAATAATACTTATGCATATACATGCTTTCAAAAGAGGCACATGTCATTTTAATGCACACTTGGGCTCAAAATCCAAACATCTCTATAATCATTTAAACTTGGGCTCAAAAGCCAAATCACATTTCAATCCATACTTTTCATACATAGGAATAGCTCATTCACAATAACAATATGGTGTTAACACCCAATATGCTTAACGAGCCAATAACAATAGATATTTATGTGATCATATTCTTGTCGTAACCATACTTTTATCAAAATCATATTCATAAACATATGTGGCCTTAACCTACCGAATCATTTTCATCAAAATCCAATGCTTATGTATGCATATGCCATGAATGATATAAGAATAGCATGGGATATAGAGATTCAATCTTAAAACAACAATACAATATGAAATTCAAGTAAATTCATAAGTAAAATCCACATTCAAATCACAATTTAGATTACCCATGCTTAAATCAAACTTTAAAGAGACAATGCATATTCAAATCTTCATAATACTTATGCAATTCAATAAATTAGGGCTTAAATCACTTTAAAATCAATAATAAAACACAACCCATGTCTCAGTTGTGTCAAATAAAAAATAATTTAAAAAACTCATGTTCAAAGTAAGCTTAGAGTTCATAAATCAAAGATTGAAAAGAGTTTGGGGTCATCATGGTTGAAAGAGACCTTAAATCAATCCCATATACCTAAGTTCACCAAGAAGAAACAAGAAGAATTTGATGAAGAATGGAGCCTGTCCTTGATTCCCAAGCTAATCCTTCACTAGGGTCTTTGAGAGGAGTTCATAAGAGATTTGAATATAACACTACAAGAAAAAAGACTTCTAACGACCATTTCTTAACGACAAAAAATGAATCCGGTCGTTATAAATATATTCATAGTGACCAAATTCTTTTCGGTCATTATAAATATACTTATACTGACTAAATTTTTTTTCTGGTCGTTATAAATATATTTATAGTGACCAAATTTTTTTCCGATTGTTATAAATGTACTTATAGTGACCAAATTTTTTTCAGTCGTTATAAATATACTTATAGCAACCAAATTATTTTACGGTCATTATAAATACACTAATAGTGATCAATTTTTTTTCGATTGTTATAAATGTGCTTATAGTGATCAAATTTTATTTATACCGACCAAATTATTTTACGGTCGTTATAAATACACTTATAGTGATTTTGCTATCGTTAATCTAACATTAACAAGGGGATAAATTTAATTGTTAAAAAGCATAACATACCATCGTCAAAACATATTTATTATTGTAAAAATATGTTTAACTAATATGAGAGTAAAGAGATCAGACCAAATCATCTTATAAGTATACAAGTGGTGTTTTGTTAATTATTCTGATAAAAATCCTCCATCTTTTATAATTTTTCTTATTTCATAAAAAAAAGTTTAATAAAAAGAAAAAAATATTAATGTATTACTTTTTGAATAACTCTATCCATCATTTTTGTTATAGTCAATTATATAAAATTTTGATATATTATAAAAGTATTTAGTTACAATCTTTTTGACGTAATTCTTTTTAACTTAAATATTTTTTTGATATAGTTTCAACATATGTTTTTATTTTGAGAGACAATTTATTCATCTTTACTGGACATTTTTAAAGATGCAAGATAAAATAGGCCAAAACAAAAAATTGTAATGAAATAAGAAATTAACAATAAAAGTAATAATATTAAATATATAATTATGAAATTAATTTAAGATAGAAAAGTTATATAAATTTGGTTGTAAGTAATTTTCTTAAGACGAAAGATGTTTCTCCACTTGTAAATTACCTCGATCAATAGACTTAAGAATCAGTATCTAGTAATAATGTTTCTTCTAATAAAAAAAATATATATTGTGCCATTTTTTTCCATTATTGATTGTGAAACCAACAGGTGTATACAAAGAAAAATCATTCGTTTGAGTCAGAAAAGTATAACGTGAAATTTTACAAATAGAAAATTTAAAAAGCTTTACATGACATGTAATCAACAACTAATTGATTAAGAAATCGTGATTTTTTTATTATTTAAAATTTAAGATGATATAATTGATTTGTATCTCATAATAATTTTAATGATATTGAATTAATTATATTAGGTGAATACAATTAGTATAAAAAGTGAAACTAAAAGATGTTGGGGGTTTTATGCATGAAGCAATGTGCAAAAGGTCAATAACTTAAGATGCAAAATACAAAACAAATAATTTTATGTCTAGAACTAGGAAACCCAACTTTCTTTTTATTTGGTTGTGAGAACAGAAACAAATTTTATATTTCATTGTGGTTAATCTTTGATTTTGTGAAAAAGAAAAAGGAAGATAATAGTTATTAGGAGTATTATTAATAACTTTACATGAAGTTATTATACTTGTCTTTTGACAGGTCATGCAGTTTGAACAACTCATCATCAGAAAAATTGTAAAGAAGTATAAGCGACAGAAAATTTTTAAGCACAGGAAGAATGCACTTCATATTTCAAAAATTGTTTAAAGATATTCTAGTTTTTCTTTTATTACGAGTTAAAACATATAATATTACATAAATTTTTATGTCTATATTTTTATAACTATACGCAATATCATTCTTTGTAGTGAACTATGAAATTTTATATGAATATAATAAATTTGTATGTTTCATATGTGCATGTATTTGTATGTTTTTGTGTGTAAATCCATACGCAATTTGCACTTTTGCTGATTTGATTTGTGGTTATAATTAAGGTTTTAATAACTAGAATTGAAGGGAGCCTTAGAGTAACTAGTAAAGATGTTGTCATGTGGTCACAAGGTCACAGGTTCAAACCTTGGTAACATCATCTGGTAGAAATGTAAGGTAAGGCTACTGTACAATAGATCCTTTTGGTTAGACCCTTCCCCGGTTAACGACTAGATTTAATTCGATCGTTAACTTTTAACGACGAGATTTAATCCGATCATTAACTTTTAACGATGGAGCTACTAACGATGGGTGACGACGAGATTTTTATCGGTCCTTATTGATTAATAACGATCGGATTTATACTTTTAACGACCTAATTTCCCCTCGTTAAGGACCTATTTTCTTGTAGTGTAATTCTAAGTATGAGAGTGAATTTGAATGAGGGAAGAAGAGTATGGTCATTTGAATGTCTTAGGATAGCATAGAAGGTCACAAATATCCCTTAGGAGAAGCCATAATTATGAAAATGCCATTAATGAACCGGATAGAAAATCATTGCCAAGGGTAAGGCTCATAGTTCGTACCATGTCACACGGACCGTGTGACTCCTTTTGTGATCCAACACATAGAAAATATTTCACTGACAATGGTCCAAGACGATAATTCTATACTTAGAAAAATTTGCATTCCACCCATATGGAAGGCTTCACGGCCCGTGAGAGGCCACACGGACCGTGTGGCCTCCCCTTAAGCTTCACTTAGAAAAATTCATTGTTGAGAAAGTTCCAAGATGGCGATCCCATACTTTTAAAATTTTCCCTTCGACGCCCATACGGAAGGCCTCACGAACCGTGAAGGGCTATACGATCCATGAGAGGTCCATGTGTCCGTGTGGCCTCCTTGTCACGACCCGGGGTCGGGGTCTAGATGTGACACGGCGAATGGGGATCCGAAAGCCCCCAAACAAGCCTCAAATTTGCAGAAAACTAAAGACAAGTATCAAAGGGGAAAATTCTAAGTCCAAAGAAGAGCATATTATATAGATAACAAAATAACAAGTCTTTACATCACCCAACACATGCCTCTAAGAAGGGAAGGGGGCCAGGACAGGTTCCGGGCTCACCCTCAGCAAAATACATATGTACATAAGGAACACAAGGAAATAAGGTTTGCCCTCGGAAGATGGGGCTCACCACAAAATAGCTGCGAAAAGGGGGACTACTCGCCCTGCGGATAAGGCTCAAATTGCTCGGTCCCTGCATGGTAAAATCATGCAGACATAGAGTATGTGTTAGTACTTTTGAATGTACTAGGTATGCGGGCATCAATGCCCGTGACTTACCGAACCTGCATAATCAAGTTAAGTGGCAAGGGCACATAATATACACGGAATATATAAACAATGGAAATTTTAATATACAAGATGCCATGAAATGCGTGATGTGTGCAATGCGATAATGCTTCTATATATAACAGTGATAGACTATAACCGACACACCCAAGTCCATGCGAGCTATTAGATAAACCGGATCGAATTGGGACCTCCCATCGGGGGGGGGGGGGGGAGAAGATTACTTGCCAAAGGTAATTTACTTCACACCTTACAGGCAACCCCTACTTTCAGTGGATGGCCACCTTCCTTACGGGCAACCCCTACTTTCAGAAGGATTTTCATAACATCTAGCCATTCCTTACGGGAAACCCCTACTTTCGGTAATGGCTCCTATGCTGGCACATAGTTCAAGGAAAGGGAGAGGGACCTTGGGGCTATCCCAACACTCCCGATCCATCGGTGCTAAGTACACATCCCAAAAGAATACTTATAAATATATACATATGCTTATCTTGAGAGAGCTAACATCCATTTCAAAACGTGATTATACAAATAGGCTCAATTACAAAATTCCAAACTATGACCATAATGCGTATGCAAGGAATAGCTCATCTACACATATACCATAATGGTGCAAGCACCCATATTGCTCAAGGAGCCATAATCATAGACATACCGGTGATCACCTTCTTGTCATATCCATGTCTTACCAAAATTCACATTATAATTTCCTTTTCGAACAAAATTGGGCTTAACTCACATTTTCAAGATTTCCATGTATAAATATCATGAATGTGATTCAATGCATGATGTAGGAATGGCATGGGTAATGTAGAGTGTATCAAAATTCACAATAATATAAATAGACCAAAATTCATAATAAAATACATATAAAATGTAGTATAGATCACCCATGCATGGTAACTCTTAAAAAGGACTTGCATTTTCACCTTTTCATATACCACATAGTTCTTTATACTTACATTCTCATAGCTCAAGCTTTAGAACATAATATGGCATATGGATGGTTCAAAATTTCAAGATTAAGTGACACATTTCACATATTATGTAATCAAGCTTATAAGGTAGTTTTTAAAAAAAAGGGAACTTGGGTCTTCTTGGTTGAAAGGAACCAAGAATGAAACCCACATACCTGGTTGTAAACAAAGTTGAGAAGGAAATTAGACTCAAAATATTGACCCCAAGCTTGAATGATCTATAGAGATGTTGGAGAGTTCTTGAGGAATGAATTTTAGAGAGAGAGAGCTGAAGTGTAAGATGACTGAAAATGAGAGTGTTCACTTATATAGGGGGCTTAGGAAGGGTGGGAAAAGACCAAATTTTCGTTGGAATAAACCAATATTTCAAAAATTCCATTAATGAAATGGAGCAGGAAATGGTTCGTCTGAGGCATATGGACCGGTAAACGGACCGTCTAGGCTCACGCGGGCCGTTTACAGGTCCGTGGCCTTAGACTTGGATTTTTCAGAGGCATTATTTTTTTTGACTAAGTTGATCCACACTGTCAAGTAAACGGACCGTCTAGTGTCACACGGGCCGTTTACTGGACCATCTCCCCAGACTTAGAATTTTTCAGTGGCAAAAATTTTTCTTTCGGACCGTGTCACCAAACGGTCCGGTAAACGGACCGTGTCACCAAACGGTCTGATAAACGGACCGTTTAAGGTCACACGGACCGTGCAAGGGTCCGTATGAAGGCACCAAGGAAATACACACACTTAGAACACAATTTGGCAAGAAATTCGTGGGCCAAAGCAGCCTCACGGACCGTTTGATGCCACACGGTCCGTGTGGCTGGCCGTGTGCACGAACAGTTTGAACGAAAACGAGCATAACTCCTTGGTCCGAGCTCGGAATTAGGTGAAACCAGGTGCGTTGGAAAGCTAGTTCAAAGAGCTTTAACGTGGTATGTTATGGGCCACCCAGTTCAATTTGAGCTAAGAGATATGCCCACTCAAAGTTGACCCTCTTATTTGTACTTGAGAAGAGTTTAGCCAAGGGAATTCCTTTGAGGTCGTTAAACAAATTTCGGGGTCCTTACATCATCTCCCCCTTTGGAACATTCGTCCTCGAATGTGCAAGAACAAGGCTTGAAAAGTTAGAGTTTAGGAAAGATAGTTCCGACTCAATACACAATGCACAACTCAACTCAAATTACAAGGTCCGTACATAAAAGCTTTTGTCACAAACCAAATTATAGTTCAAAACCAATTCATGTCAAAATTGTATTCAACTCATTTGACAAGAAAGGAAAATTCTTTAATGTACACATATGCATGTCATGCCATGAGACTCAAGAGGACAAGAAAATGACACAATTGATAGGAAAAGATTCCTAGTACCTTAGGCTTGAGTAGATTGGAAAAGATGGGGGTATCGTTTCATCATGTCTGACTCCGCCTCCCAAGTAGCACTCTCCACTAATTGGTTTCTCCATAGTACCTTTACCGAAGCCACATCCTTGTTGCGAAGTCGTTTAACTTGCCTATCCAAAATTGCCACCGGCACCTCCTTATAGGTCAAATTTTCCTCAACCTCAATCCCTTCCAAAAGCACAATGGAGCTAGGATCTCCAACAAACTTCCTCAACATAGACACATGAAAGACCGGATGGATGGAACCCAAATCCGGAGGTAACTCCAACTTATAAGCTACATCTCCAATCCGCTCAACAATTTCATAAGGGCCCACTAACCGGGGGCTCAACTTGCCCTTCTTGCTGAAACGCATAACGCCCTTCATAGGAGAGACTTTCACATAAACCCAATCCCCTACATGAAATTCAAGGTCCCTCCTCCTACTATCCGCATAGGACTTTTGGCGACTTTGGGCCCCTTTCAATCTCTCCCTAATCACCTTTACCTTCTCCATAGCATCCATCACCAAATCCGGGCCAACCAAGGCCATTTCCCCTACTTCAAACCACCCCACCGGGGATCTACACCTTCTCCCATACAAAGCTTCAAACGGAGCCATGCCAATACTAGCATGGAAAGCTATTATTATATGCAAACTCTATGAGTGGAAGATGATCATCCCAATTCCCCTTAAATTCCAACACACATGCTCTCAACATGTCCTTCAAGGTTTGAATAGTCCACTCCGCTTGGCCATCGGTTTGAGGATGGAAAGCGGAACTCAACTTAATTTTGGTCCCAAGGCCCTTCATAAAAGATTTCCAAAAGTGGGAAGTGAATTGAGTACCACGATCCGATATGATGGACCTAGGTACACCATGCAACCTCACCATCTCTTGGATATACAACCTCGCATAATCCTCGGCACTGAAAGTAGCTTTGACCGGTAAAAAGTGGGCCGATTTCGTCATCCGATCCACAACAACCCAAATGGAGTTGAATTGCCTTTGGGTCCGAGGCAATCCAACCACAAAGTCCATATTCACATCCTCCCACTTCCAAGTGGGAATTTCAATGTCTTGGGCTAAACCACCGGGTCTTTGGTGTTCGACCTTTACCTGCTGACAACTCGGGCATTCAGACACAAACTTGGCAATATCCCTCTTCATACCATGCCACCAATAAATATCTCTCAAATCCCGGTACATCTTGGTAGACCCCGGGTGAATAGAGTAGCGAGAGTTGTGAGCCTCGGTCATAATCATCTTCCTAAGGTCATCCACGTCGGGAACACAAAGTCGGTGTTGGTACCGGAGTACTCCATCTTCCCGTTGGGAGAAAGCCTCAATCTTCTTTGCCGCAACAAACTTCTTCAACTCACATAACGACGGATCTAGATCTTGCTTAGCTTTCACCTCATTCACCACTGACGATTTTGACCCGTCCTGAACACGTATACCTCCCGTGCTAGAATCAGTCAACCTGATACCCAACCTATCCAACTGGTGAACATCCCTTGCTAGCTCCCTCTTCTCATTGTCAACATGCGCCACACTCCCCATAGACAGTCTGTTAAGAGCGTCGGCTACGACATTGGCCTTGCTCGGATGATACAACACGCTCATGTCGTAATCCTTTAGAAACTCCAACCACCTCCTTTGCCTGAGATTAAGATCCCTTTGGGTGAACAACATACTGTAAACTTTTGTGATCGGTGAATACATCAACATGGACCCTGTACAAATAATGCCTCCAAATTTTCAAAGCAAACACCACCGCTGCTAATTCAAGGTCGTGAGTGGGATAGTTTCGTTCATGCACCTTAAACTGTCTTGATGCATACGCTATCACCTTACCATTCTGCATAAGCACACAACCCAAGCCGACCCTCGAGGCATCACAATATACCACGAACCCTTCTGAACCACTTGGCAAGGTCAAAATGAGAGCTGATGTAAGCCGATCCTTCAAAGTTTGGAAACTCCTCTCACATTCATCCGACCATACAAACTTCACCTGCTTCTGGGTCAACTTGGTCAACGGAGATGCAATAGAGGAGAAACCTTCTACAAACCTTCTGTAGTACCCGGCTAACCCAAGAAAACTGCGGATATCCAAAGGAGTCAACGGTCTAGGCCAATTTTTCACAGCCTCTGTCTTCCTCGGATCTACCTTGATACCATCCCCGGACACCACATGCCCGAGGAAAGCCACTTCGCCCAACCAGAACTCGCACTTGCTAAATTTGGCATACAATTTCTTTTCCCTCAGAGTTTGGAGGGCCATCCTTAAATGATTTTCGTGCTCTCACTACAACATTTTTGGCTTTTAAGCACCTCGATTAAGTGTGGCCTAAACTATGAAAAAGTGTTGTCTTTGATCAAAGCCAACACTTTTTGGCTTTAGGCAACACTTTTGCAGGGGTGGCCTAAAGAAGCGTTACCTTTGACTTTAGGCAACACTTTGTAGGTGTCGCCTAAACAGCTACACTTTAAAAGTGTTGCCCATGGGTTGCAAAAGCAACGCTTTGTAATAGCTATATAACAACACTTTTTCTACATACTGCTACAGTTTTAAGCGTTGCCTCTTCAGACTTATTGGCAACACTTACGAAGTGTAGCCATTTATAACATCTCTAAAACAACACTTTAAAGTGTATCCTTTGCTAATATCCATGCCATAATTGATGTTCAATTTTGAAGTTTTGCAATATTGACTAAAACAAATTTATATGCCAAAATTTTATTATTGAATTTTTTTTATATATATATATATATGCTAATCACACTACGCATAATTTTGCTTACAAATAATTAAATATATAGATATGCAATAAACTTCAAATAATAATGTCTTACAAATTCTTATAAGAGTCTTTTAAAGATGTGCATACTCGCAATGAATTCCACAAAATCAAATGTATTTAAACTCTAAAAATAGTTCAAAAACTCTTCTTATTCATTTCAATAAATCAAATTGACTTGTCGCCGCCATTCAAATTTGATCTCGCGCATTTTCCTACACATTAAAAAAATAAAACAATTAGAGTTAAACAATTAGAGGGTAGAAATGTTTAGAGTTCATTGAAATAACCAAAGAAGCATTGCACTTTCAACAACAAAAGAAGCATTGCACTTTCAGAAACATTGAAAAAAATGCAAACTTCGGGCTTTTAATTCACTTCAAAAAATGGTGCTCAAACATGAAGCAATGAACCAAATAAGATGGAGCAACTTGGAGCAACATATCAACATTATTTTTTACAGCAGCTACTTCCAGAAAAATATCAACTTGGAGCAACATATCAACATTATTTTTACAGCAGCAACTTATTAAACAAGGTGTATACAAGACTTGAGGAGCTCTGAACCAATGAATCTATGTGGAATTCAGTACACATTGTTAGAGGTGGGCATAGTTTGGCCAACTCAAAGTCTCTACTTTTGGATATTTGGTTTAGATTTTTGTATTATAAATTGGACTTCCGAGTTTATTGTTGAAGTTTATGGATTTCAGATTTAGTAATACCGATTTTGGGATATCCAGAAGTCTGAAATTCTTATATCTTATATTCAGTCCTCATAGCTAACATAGACACAACAAGAATATACACCAATAATTATTACATAATACAAGCCAAGAACCTCCTAAACATGAGTTGCTAGCACTCTCTTTCAAAAATGCTGATGGGGCCGTGTCGAATCCTCCAAAAAGTGCAGTTTTAGAGTATCTGAGACATGAGTGCAGTAACATTTCTGGACAGCTGGAGTAAACAGACTAAAATCTACTCGAACTAGTGAAGGATATCGACTAGTTGCTTTATTTCGATATATTGTACTTCCTATAGAGCTTAAAACTAGTTATAGTTTATAACTAATTTATAACTAATTTATAACTAGTTATAGTTTATAACTAATTTATAACTAATGGGGTAAAACAGATGACAAACATGCTTTTCCATGTGCAGTGACTTGAAAACATTTGAGTTCCAAAGAGTACCAAATATGAAAACTAAGTCAAGTCCAATGATAAAAGGGGTATTCAAGATATAAACTCCAATGTTTTACTATCAACCAAGATGGAGACATCTATGATGGAAAAGAAACTATGGCAGAAAGGCAACCGCAAGAGAATTGGGTAACAAGATTACAATATAGGAGCACTGATTAGCCAACTCTTTCTCAATCATATAAGATATAGTTCTTTAGGATAAAATACCTTTTGAGTTAACAATCGAAGCATGGGTTGATCCAGAAGAATGTAGAAGATTTTGACCTCTTACAGCTTGTGCACTACTTGCATCCGCAGGTGAAGCAAGATTAGATCCGACGCACCCTGGTATATCTTGAACATTCAATCCTGGGTTGTTTTGCAACAATTGACTAAATAAATTTCGCATTTCCTCTCTCATTTCTTCCTTTAGAGAATTTAATTCATTGGCATGCTTTTGTTTAAGCTTGTTAATTTCCTCCTCCTTTTTAAGAGAACTTGTTGTCACTGATCTACCATAGCATCTGAGTCGACCAGGTTGTTCCTTTCCAAACACTGCCCTAAATGCATCATCTGGTGTTTCTCCAGCATTTTGGCGATTTTGAAGTTCAGCCTATCAAAACAATTGACATGGCACAGTTAAATTTAACTTGCTATTGCAACTTGGGTATCAGCCTCAAGTTCTTTTCACTATAAATAACTTACTATTGCAACTTGGGTATCAGCCTGAAGTTCTTTTCCTTTCTTTGTACGAGTTGCAATAAACATTTCAGACTTTGATGGTTCCTCATTGTTTTCATTAGCTGCACGCTACAAATTACACAAATATAAAGCATTACCTAAAACATCAACATGTTCTAGTAAAGTACCAAAAAATAAAATTCAAATTTTACAAAGTGTATGCTGAGTATTACCAATGCCACGCGTACTCTTGCAAAATTAATCGGTCCCATTCGATGCCTCCACTTTTGTTTTTTCCTGTTTTGGGAATTCGCCTCAGAGATAGCCTAAATTTCAATACAAAAAGATGTATTAATTTATAAATTTTTTTAAAAAAAGAATAGAGATAACGCAAAATATATCGAAGAAAAAATGCATTATTGTAGCCTGACTTGTACAGTTGGATGTTTCCAATACTCAATCAACTGACGAAAATGAATTTCAGGAATGTCATCAGGCCGTTTTGCTAGCATATCCTCAATAGTACTATTTTTGTCAAAAAATCTCTCCTTAATATTTCCCTTGTGTCGCCTCCAAGCTTCACGAAGACCTGTCATCACCCACTTCTCTCCTTCTGTTGGAATTAAGAATTTGGACTATGCAAAATAAATAAATATTTAGCTTCAATCAATAATAAGCATATAATGAAATATAAAATCTCAAAGTTTATTGTTCTTACATTGACATATTCCCACATGCGCTTTTTAGTAACATCTGGCACTGCATGCCAACTAGTGTAAATCAAGCTGATAAATCTGGGATTCCTTGCAATTGTTCCTAGAAAGTTGGTTAGATCAGACACGATCTTATCAGTTGGTCCCACTGCTTGTCCATTATCAAATGTCACCTCCTCTCTTTCTTCCAAATTTCTTGCATGAATATTCTTACATGTTGTTTGTCCCCGAACATTTTTCTTCTCCGATGTTCCTAGATTGATGTAACAACTTCCAAATAAGAAATGTCATTTATAATGAGTAATAAATTTTACAAAGTTTAAGATATACCTTTTGTACTATGATCGATGTCAATTTCCTCTTCTATAGGACATCCATCCTCGCCAATTTCTTCTTGATCCACAAAATCATCCAATACTTTATTATGTTTATCAATAGGAGGATCCTGCATACATTCGACATCATCTATTGTGCGGTTATGATATTTCATTTCATCACCTAGGTGCGTTCTTTGTTTTTTCAGAAACTGATCAAGATCAGTAGCCGGTAGGACCGACTTCCTCTTTAGCACTTTGAAGTTGGGTAGCTCATGAATATCATGTTGTTCATTTGTTCCCTGTTCTTTCAGAAATTGACCAACACTGGTGGGCAGTAAGACCGGCTTCATCTTCACCTGTTTGATATTTTGTAGCTCCTGAATATCAGGTTGTTCCTCTCCTTCACCTAGTGTTGTATCAATCACATGAGAAGTGTTAACAGCTGCCTTTGAAGATGTTTGGAACCTAGAGTTGTGGCTAAACAGTTTACTCTTTTCTTCTTGTGGAATGGACCTCTCAAGAATCTGTCTTTTATGCGCTATTGGTGCATGCTCTTTCCTCAGTTTATCATTGTGTTGTTTTTCAAGTTGTTCTCTCTTAATCTTAAACTTGTTGATCAATTCAGCACTTGATCGATATTGCAAATCAGAATTCACATTCTTCAATGGACTCTGAGCTTTGTTCGGATTCGAGATCTTTTTCTTTAGTATTCTTGCTTGATTCATTTTTGTCGTCTTCTTTTAATCTCACTACTTTATTTACCTACAAAATAAACAATACGTTAAGGACTTGTCAAATAAAATCCAGTAATATAAACAATACATTAAAGACTCAAATCTATAACTAGCAGACTGCCAGGTCAGATAGAAGAGGCTGGCCAATTATTGGTGACAACTTTAACAGGTATAATGTTGTTGCCAGTTCTCATCCTCCTTGTTTTGTTGAAAAACAAGTTCAAAAGTAAGTCCCCAAAAAAGACTTCTTTTCTAAATCTTGAATTTGATCAAAACAATAAAGTCACAATCTTTCTTAATCTGTTATGTACTCCTTAGTCACTATTATTTTCAATTAAAATAAATGTTATGATGTTATCTCAGCAGAGTTTGCATTTGGCAGCAGCATGAAGGGTGTAGTAAAGCCATGGGAAGGAGAAAGAATTCATGAAGAATGCATCACTGATGATCTTTTAATTCTTTTCCCTTTTAGTGTCGAATATGTTTGTAGTTACCCTGTTGTAATTGTTCACACGATATAGTAGTAGCTAGAGTTGACCAACAAGAATCTTTCATTTGTTTTCACCTCATAAATTTCATTTCTTAATGGAATGCTGTAATGAAGAGTATTGTGATACCCACAAAGACTATTGTGAAAATTCTAGGTTACTGCCTACGTGAATAATCTTGAATGAATGGAAATGAGGCTATTAAGCAATAATGAAGGAATCTTAATGATGTTTCAAAGGTTTGAACAATTTTGGCTGGAGTTGACAGCTGAGGCTGCCATCATATTCAGATAATTCTTAACAGTTCATCAACTGATAGACAAATAGCAACCCCACACCCACCGCAACAGAAGATATCTTGAGAAAAGATTTTTTCCACCGATGTATTATGTGTACTCAAGTTTCTTCAAAGTTCTAATGATGTAGCACCAGACGTTTTGGGTAAAAAGTACTTTGGAATACCCCTGGGTGCAAAGAACAAAGAGATGGAGGTCTGGAGAGAAGTGCAAGAGATATGTGACAGGAAATTGGCAAGATGGAAGAGTCAATGTTTGTCCTCTAGAGGGAGATTAACTGTATCTGCAGCCCAAAGCTATGTTGCTTAGCAGCTGGAGCAAAAGACATACTCATTCTACTTACCAATCATTTACATTCCTGCTAAGAAAGTGATTCCACCCTTCTGTTGACTAAAATTTACTAATTATTCTAAAAACATCTGAGAATTGCTCTGTAAGAGGAGTGTGGCCCAACCATGCATCTTCCAAGAACTGTTAATCTTAGCAACATAGTGTAGGAAGGCAATGCACAAAGAACTGTGTTAATCTTAGTGATTCTACCACCAAGGTACTTTGTGGGAACTGAACCAATGTTGCACCATAAAGTGTTGGCTGACTCGCCAAGAAGCAGGGGGGATTAGGCATTAAAAAACTGTTACAGATGGTGCCGGCCCTTGAAGGTACCTTGTTTAAACTGGATGCTGGGCATGATTCAAGTCTAACTCAGTCAAATTTTCAAAAAGAGGCTTCACATTAACAGCAGATTCTTTTTGTGAATTTAGGAGATAGGAGGACACAGACATCCCTTTTTTTTTAATTTGGCACTGTACTGTCAGTTGGAGGACTAGCTTCCTAATGCCTGGGGTTAAAGTTGATGATATTAACTGTTAAAGGATCTTTATACTGCTGGATGGGCTCCAAGTGCAGAGCAGAACTGAAGGAAAAGTTATTACAACAATTGTTGGTTTGCAACTCAACTTGTAAGTGGTTTGTTGCGGACAACTTGCACATGATTTTAACTTAACTACAACATATGAACAGAAACCACTACAGTGAAACTCAAGTGAAAACAACTCCAGTGAATTTTTCTAGTGAAAACAACTCCAGTGAATTTTTCTAGTTTGTTCATCTAAGGGTTGTTGTCGTTTCACTCAACTAGAAACAACTCCAGTGAAACTCAACTTGCAGTCAGCCTACTCAACTTTTTCTCCAGCAAACTATTTATATATATTAAGCAAAATTTTAACTTAAATAAAGCATATGAACAGAAACCACTACAGTCCATAAATAGAATTCTAGGATACCAATAAAGGAGTTAGTATCCTTCACAGTGTAGAACACTACTACTAGATTAACACGGCAAAGATAAAGTGAAAACAGCCATACCACCTAAACTAGACCTATATACAAGCCTTTACTGAAAATAGATTCATAGATAATTGTACATAATATGTACAGAGGATATTGCAGCTTGGTAAAAGTCCTTACTTGCAGAGTTTTGTTGGGATTTACTGTTTCTTAAGCATGAACAGAAATTTGCAGCAATATATCACCATATGAATCTATTCGTAGAAATTATCAATTAAAATGAAACGTTAAGTAGAAGAAACTAACCAAAGCAGGATGTCCTCAAAGACTGTACAATACAGATGATTTACCAGCACCCTGAGATATTGTTGAAGATTAGAGCAGGGCAATAGCAACAGTGGAGTTTGATAAAAGATGGTGCAATGCAGCAAAAATCTAGAGTTCAATGGCCGAAACTCAGAGATGACAAGAATAGAACAATACAGAACAATAATAGTTCTAACTATGAATAGCAGAGAAAAACTACCTGTCATAAACAATAGCGCACTTTTCAATCTCACAAACTGTCAGCAGTAAAAAATACCAAATTCTTCAAGCCAAGCCTACAGAAGATAGATAGATTCTGTGAAAGAACTTCAAACAAAAAATGAAAGACAAAAAATAAGAACAAATAGAACATATTATAATGAATTTGTGTACCAGAAAAGTATTCAAATAACAAAACGACTGAATTAGAAGTATAAAGTCATCCAAAGTAACTAAAACTCATGGTGTGTCATCTTTGATCTCCTCTTCAGAATCATCTTCAAAATCATCTTCAAACTCATTTTCAGACTCATCTTCAAATTCATTTTCAGACTTATCTTCAAACTCGTCTTCAGACTGGTCTTCAAACTCCTCTTTGGACTCGTCTTCCAGCACCTGTTGAGCAACAAATTCCTCAGGAGGCACATCAATAATTGTTGCTGGTAGATCAGTCCTTGTTAAGAGAACTTCACCAACATCTTTTGGTATAGATGGTCCCATCAACTGTTCAAAGGGCACATTTTCATAACTTTGTGGGACATTAGATTCAACTTGATCGCCCATGTTAAACAAGTCCCTGGGAACCGTTTTCATAACATAATATCGATCTTGATCATATGGATCTTGCACATAGAAGCATTGGTGTACTTGAGATGCAAGCACAAAAGGCTCTTCCTGAGATGACTTTTTGTTAAAGTAGACATAAGTAAGGCCATAAATATCACTTTCAACCTCATACCAATCACACTTAAATAAGACAACCTTAAAATGACCATAATAGTCTAACTCAACTATATCAACTATTCTTCCATAGTAAGTCAAATCTGCATCAATCGGATTTTTATCCTTTGCGCTTGCAAAACTTTTAGTTGAGGCAACTAGCGTAACACCACTATTTTGTGTTTTGCGCCTTGCATCACGTTGCCTTGTGTGGAACCTATATCCATTAATTAGATACCCAGAATATCTTTTAGCAACTGAATTCGGTCCTCTGGATAATTGTTTTATCAAATCAGGCATATCCTCTTGCAAAGCACGAGTTTCAAACCATTGAGAGAAGTTTTGACTATGATTCTTGGCCCTATTCTATTTGGATCTTCGCGACTGCTTATTAAGTTCCCTTTCATGCTCTCTACATAAAAGATATTTTTTTATTAGAACGATAAATGAAATAACTTAAAAGTTAATTCTACTAAACAAAATACTATAATTCAATTAAAGTACGTACCTAATATATTCTTCAATCTCATCACAATTGCTCAACAAATATGCATGTGCCTGAGTTAGTGACTTGTTATCCAAAATAAATGGATAAGTTTTCTTAGCTCCTAAAGGACAACCTCTGTTAGGGAACAAACTGAAAGTTGTTGTATCATCCAGACCACATTCATCATTATTTCGAGCTCGTCTGTTAAATTTGGTATGTACACCGCCATGCATATATCTAGAGCATAAAGTTATAATTTCTTTCACATTATGTGTCTCTGCTATACATCCTTCTGCATGACGTCTATTGCGGACATATGATTTCAATGTACAATTTTCTCTTTCAGGAAAATACATCCATCGGTTCTGAACGGGACCTCCTAATCTCACTTCATTTGCTAAATGAATAGTCAAATGAATCATTATATCAAAAAAAGTAGGAGGAAAAATTCTCTCCAACTGATTTATTGTTTCTACAATCTCTACTTCTAAGCAATCCAGTTCCTCCAATGTGATAACTTTTTGACATAAGCGACGGAAGAAGGAACTTAGACGAATCAAAGAAATTGCAACATGATCAGGAAGGATGCTTTTAATTGGTATTGGAAGCAAGTAATGTAACATGAAATGAGCATCGTGGGTCTTATAACCAGACAATTTTCTTTCATCCAGATGCACACACCTAGATATATTAGAGGCACTACCATCAGGTAGCTTTGCTGTCTTCAAAACTCCACAAAAAACTGATTTCTCTCCATTTGTCATTGAGAAGCATGCTCTTGCGAATTTTGTTTTCTTACCATCTGTTGTATCAGGATGAAGATTCTTTCTAATTCCCATCTCTTGCAAATCATAACGAGCTTTTACATGATCCTTTGTTTTGTCAGGAATATCCAAAAGAGTTCCAAGTATGCTGTCAACTATGTTTTTCTCTATGTGCATTACATCAAGGTTGTGTCGTAATAAGTTGTGCTGCCAATAAGGTAATTCAAAAAAGATTGACCTTTTCTTCCATGGACCATCATTTGATCTCTTCCTCTTCTTCCCAAACATATTTTCAAAATTTTGTAATATATTAAGCACATCAGGTCCCTTTAATAAAGATGGAGGAGGCCTAAATTCAGTTTTTCCATTGAAAGATCTTTTATTAGATCTCCATGGATGATCCATGGGTAGAAAAACACGATGGTCCATATAGCACATTTTTCGACTATGTTTAAGATAGAGAGAATTAGTGCCATAATTACAACAAGGACAAGCCAACTTTCCTTTTGTACTCCAACCAGATAACATGGCATATGCAGGAAAGTCATTGATTGTCCACATAAGTGTTGCTCGCATTTGAAAAGTTTGATTTCTTGAAGCATCGTATGTTTCAACTCCACAATCCCACAATACTTTTAACTCATCTATCAATGGTTGTAAGTAAATATCAATGTCATTTCCAGGTGATCGTGGCCCAGGTATAATTAATGAAAGCATACAATATTCAGATTTTGTGATCATCCAAGGCGGTAGATTATACACCATCAACATAACTGGCCATGTGCTATGAGATATACTCATCGTACGAAATGGATTGAACCCATCACTTGCCAAGCCAAGTCTCACATTGCGAGAATCAAGTGCAAATTCTGGATGTAATCTATCAAAGTCTTTCCATGCTAGGCCATCAGCAGGATGCCTTAACTTTCCATCTTTACGACGTTCCTCATCATGCCACCTTAATGAATCTGCAGTCTTTGAGCACATAAATAGCCTTTTGAGTCTAGGAATTAATGGAAAGTGTCTCAAAATCTTTGCTGAAACTCGATGAGATTTTTTCGGAGGCTCAAGCTCGCCCTCTATTTCAGAATATTTGATATATCGCGAAGCTCCGCAAGTATGACAAAATTCATCATGCTTATGATTATTCCTAAACAACATACAATCATTAGGACATGCATCAATTTTCTCATAATCAAGACCAAGATTCTTAATCATAGACTTGGCTTTATTGTACGACGGAGGAATGTTCAACTCGGGCAATGCCTCTTTTAATAACACTAAAAGAGAAGTAAATGATTCATTGCTCCATCCGTGTAGGCACTTCAACAAATATAAACGGATTGTGAATGATAATCTCGAGAATCCTTTACAACCAGGATATAGTTCTTGGCTTGCCTCCTCAACTAAGTTATAAAACTTTTTGGCATCTTCATTAGGACCTTCATAAACTCCTTCACCCTGCGCAACATCTCTAAATTGATCATTCAACAATCCATTAATATCATCATGGGAGTCATCCATATCATCATCAACATTCAAATTGATTTCCCATTCCCCGTGATTAATCCATCTAGTATAACCTTGAACAAATCCATAGCATATTAGATGATCATACACTACATCTCTTCGAGTCCAACGAATATTACAACACTTTGCACATGGACACTGAATTTCTTCACCTTGAGGATCCCCATAAGAGTAAGCAAAATCTAGGAAAGATTGAACACCATCAATATACTCTTTGCTATACCTCGCCAAATTCATCCAATCCTTGGATGGGATATTTGGATTCCTAAAGATAAATATTGATATTAAATCTTTCAATAAACAATCATCAAGATACTAGTTAATTTACAAATAACTTCTAAATGTTACGAGTAAGTTATTAAACTCATGCGCTAACAATGATAAGAATTTCTTACCTAGTCATGACACGTATGTTAAGCCAAATCAATCTTCAAAGCCTCCACAGTTATTTTTGAATGTTGACTATACTTCTAAGAAATAACAAGTAAATATATTAGCGAACTAAATAGATTCATTTAACATTTGGTTCAAACCTTTTCCACTACACTAAGAATCTGCATCACTTTCAACACCTCAAAAAAGTAAAATATAGCAGCACCAAACAGTAAGAAAAGGATCCCTCCAATTTTTAAAGATAGAAATTTCTACCTGATAATCTTTGATCTGCCCTAGCAAAAAATACTAACATTATGAGAACTTGCAGAACTTAATATGGCATTAAATTGGAGAGTTTAGGTCCATAAGTTCATTTTTAGTCTTTAAAGTTGAAAATTTTGAGTTTTCTAGTCGTTTTGAGTTCTGAGCGTCGGAATTCGATTCTGTCGAATCCATCAGCTCCGAAATGTTGAATCTAGGCTAGGAGAACTTGCAGAACTTAATATGGCATTAAATTGGAGAGTTTAGGTCCATATGTTCACTTTTAGTTCTTTAAAGTTGAAAATTTTGAGTTCTCTTGCCGTTTTGAGTTCTGAGCGTCGGAATTCGATTCTGTCGAATCCACCAGCTCCGACATGCTGAATCTAGGCTAGGAGAACTTGCAGAACTTAATATGGCATTAAATTGGAGAGTTTAGGTCCATAAGTTCACTTTTAGTTCTTTAAAGTTGAAAATTTTGAGTTTTCTAGTCGTTTTGAGTTCTGAGCGTCGGAATTCGATTCCGTCGAATCCATCAGCTCCGAAATGCTGAATCTAGGCTAGGAGAACTTGCAGAACTTAATATGGCATTAAATTGGAGAGTTAAGGTCCATAAGTTCATTTTTAGTCTTTAAAGTTGAAAATTTTGAGTTTTCTAGTCGTTTTGAGTTCTGAGCGTCGGAATTCGATTCCGTCGAATCCATCAGCTTCGAAATGCTGAATCTAGGCTAGGAGAACTTGCAGAACTTAATATGACATTAAATTGGAGAGTTTAGGTCCATAAGTTCATTTTTAGTCTTTAAAGTTGAAAATTTTGAGTTTTCTAGTCGTTTTGAGTTCTGAGCGTCGGAATTTGATTCCGTCAAATCCATCAGCTCCGAAATGCTGAATCTAGGCTAGGAGAACTTGCAGAACTTAATATGGCATTAAATTGGAGAGTTTAGGTCCATAAGTTCACTTTTAGTTCTTTAAAGTTGGAAATTTTGAGTTTTCTAGTCGTTTTGAGTTCTGAGCATCGGAATTCGATTCCGTCGAATCCATCAGCTCCGAAATGCTGAATCTAGGCTAGGAGAACTTGCAGAACTTAATATGGCATTAAATTGGAGAGTTTAGGTCCATAAGTTCACTTTTAGTTCTTTAAAGTTGGAAATTTTGAGTTTTCTAGTCGTTTTGAGTTCTGAGCGTCGGAATTCGATTCCGTCGAATCCATCAGCTCCGAAATGCTGAATCTAGGCTAGGAGAACTTGCAGAACTTAATATGGCATTAAATTGGAGAGTTTAGGTCCATAAGTTCATTTTTAGTCTTTAAAGTTGAAAATTTTGAGTTTTCTAGTCGTTTTGAGTTCTGAGCGTCGGAATTCGATTCCGTCGAATCCATCAGCTCCGAAATGTTGAATCTAGGCTAGGAGAACTTGCAGAACTTAATATGGCATTAAATTGGAGAGTTTAGGTCCATAAGTTCACTTTTAGTTCTTTAAAGTTGGAAATTTTGAGTTTTCTAGTCGTTTTGAGTTCTGAGCATCGGAATTCGATTCCGTCGAATCCATCAGCTCCGAAATGCTGAATCTAGGCTAGGAGAACTTGCAGAACTTAATATGGCATTAAATTGGAGAGTTTAGGTCCATAAGTTCACTTTTAGTTCTTTAAAGTTGGAAATTTTGAGTTTTCTAGTCGTTTTGAGTTCTGAGCGTCGGAATTCGATTCCGTCGAATCCATCAGCTCCGAAATGCTGAATCTAGGCTAGGAGAACTTGCAGAACTTAATATGGCATTAAATTGGAGAGTTTAGGTCCATAAGTTCATTTTTAGTCTTTAAAGTTGAAAATTTTGAGTTTTCTAGTCGTTTTGAGTTCTGAGCGTCGCAATTCGATTCCGTCGAATCCATCAGCTCCGAAATGTTTAATCTAGGCTAGGAGAACTTGCAGAACTTAATATGGCATTAAACTGGAGAGTTTAGGTCCATAAGTTCATTTTTAGTCTTTAAAGTTGAAAATTTTGAGTTTTCTAGTCGTTTTGAGTTCTGAGCGTCGGAATTCGATTCCGTCGAATCCATCAGCTCAAAAATGCTGAATCTAGGCTAATAGAACTTGCAGAACTGAATTTAACAATAAATTGGAGAGTTTTAGGTGCATAAGTTCATTTTTAGTCTTTAAAGTTGAAAATTTTGAGTTTTCTAGTCGTTTTGAGTTCTGAGCGTCGGAATTCGATGAAAATCCAATCCCAAACATTTGATCATACTCTCTATTGGTTTATCCTATTATTCAAACCAAAGAAACAAACTAAATTATTTTTTTAAAAAAAACATATCCAGTATCTTCTTCACAAGTTTAAGTTCAACAAAGACTTGAACTATAACAAAGTAAAGGAGCAGCAAGAGAAGTTCAATATGAGATCCAAAAAGAAATCTTCTTTCATCATGAATTCCAAATATCATGAAGAACAAATTCTATACATCACTCATACTCTCTAATGAAATCCAAAAGAACCAACCAAATTAAGTAAAAAGACACATCCACTATCCTCTCCACAAGCTCAAACTCAACATAGCTAGACCCAAAGACCTTTATCTTTTGAAACTAAAGAGCTTTAGTTCAGATCTGAAATGGATCAAGAATCCGACAATAAGGGGAAAATTGCAAGATTTAGCCAAAGAAGAGCAGTTCAGATCAGATAAAGACAGCTTTAAAACGTCAAACGAAAAGCATTAGTGCTGATAATATTCAAGTTGATATGCAAGCTTTAAAGCAGCTTCTGATTAAGAAATTTGTAATTTATAGATATATGTAATAGCTTTAGTGCTGCTTCTGGTTATCTCTGTTTTTCCTGATAAAATGAGTAACCTCATGACCTGATTTTAGTGCCACCAACAATTTTGATTCTAAAGCATTTGAAATTTTGTGTGTCCCTTTCAGGGACATCTTAAAAGGTATTTTATTTCCACATCTTCTCAGATTCATTCATGGGACCAGAAAATCTAAAATTAAATGAAAAAATTGAATGATGTGTCGTGGAGATAAGTTGTTGACAATAGAGAAAGGAATAAATGATGTGTCATGGAGATAACTTGGTGACATCACTGACATAAACTATCACATACACTGTCTTATAGCATTCTCAACGAACAACATGATCATAGTATTGACAGAATCTCAAAGTCTCCATCCAGCCTTTAGAAAATAAACTTAGATAAATGAACTAATCTACTTATCAGATAAGAATGTAGGTATGAAAAAGGAAGTTGAATCTCCTCAGAACACTTACAATTGATATCTTATCCAGCTCTGGAGTTTGATTACGATACAAAATTTCCCTTTCCTCTGGGCTCAAAAGCTGTTCAACCTCTGGAAAGCCAAAAGAGAAAATTCTAGTTTCAGATACTTGAGATTCAAAAGATATCAGATAACTCTACTGAATCAATGTGAGACTACTAGAACAGATGCTAGCGAAGTAGTCTAAAAGACACCACATACTGCAGCACCAGAAAAAGATTAAATAAACCAGGTTTTCAAAAGATAAGTTGAATTGAATGGACTAGAGTTCCAGCTGACCGAAGCTTGTTTAGACGAAATTATGCAACAAAACTTATTAGCATCATTCATTGGAACCGTCCATTCTTCAATTTCTACTCTAGTTCTCCAACTAGAATATCTCTAGGATTCAGTTTCCTCGATTTATAACAATAGAAAACAATTGGGGGAGGGGGGGCAGCTAAATGAACCTGCAGATTTGGGATCTCAATTTTATGGGTGTGAGTATGGAATTCTAACACAGCTTATCTAATTACTTGGTTCAGAATGAAGTTTGAACCAAAACTACTAGTATTGAATAAACCTATAACATAAAAACTTCAATTTACTTTTCATTAAATTACTAATTTGTGTGTTGATTAAAGAAATACCTGTAAATTGTAGTGACCCTTGAGATTTTAGATTTGGGGCAAAAGAATTCTGATGAAACTTGAAGCAACGATTTGGGGCAAGAACAGAGAACAAAGATAGCAGAGAGCGTACAGATCAGAGAGGTCTTCTTAGATTCTTCGTTCTTCGTTCTTCATTCTTAACACAGAGCGTACAGATCAGAGAGGTCCTAGTAGAGAGACGTACAGCGAAGAGCAGCGTGATTCTTCGTTCTTCGTTCTTAACCAGAGAGCGTACAGATCAGAGAGAAGGGTTTTGTTCTTAACCAGAGAGCGTACAGATCAGAGAGAAGGGTTTAGCGTACGTTTTGGTATTCTTAGAAAGAGCGCATTATGAATTTCTGGCAATATAATGGTGGGAAAGTTAAATATGGTGGAGGGAATATAATATTTTTGGAAAATTTATAAGGCAACACTTATAAAGTATTGTTTTTATAATTATGAAAATAATACACTTTAAAAGTGTTGTCACATGTATAAATATGTGTTGTCAATTATAGGATGATGTGCCAACGTATATAAGTGTTGCCTATACCATTAATGAGCACACTTTACAAGTGTTGCTAATATTATTGTTGCCAAAAGCTAAAAATTAAGGCAACGCTTTAAAAGTGATGCCAAAAATATTTTAGGCAACACTTTATAAGTGTTGTCCAGATTTAGTGTGGCCTTAGGACTAAAATGTTGTAGTGTCTTGTTCAATTCGGGAGTAAACGAGGATATCATCAATAAATACCACCATAAAGCTATCCAGGAAAGGCTTAAACACCATGTTCATTAAATCCATAAATGCGGTCGAAGCATTAGTTAGACCAAATGACATCACGACAAATTCAAAGTGCTCGTACCTTGTTCGAAACGCTGTTTTGGGGATATCACACTCTCTGACCTTCAACTGATAGTATCCGGAGTGGAGATCAATTTTCGAGAAGTAAGTGGCACCTTGTAGCTGATCAAACAAATCATCAATCCTCGGCAATGGGTACTTGTTCTTAACTGTCACTTTATTCAACTGCCTGTAATCAATACACATGCGGAGAGACCCGTCCTTCTTCTTCACAAACAACACGGGAGCACCCCATGGTGATGTACTAGGCCGAATAAAGCCCTTCTCTAATAAGTACTTTAACTGCTCCTTCAACTCTTTCAATTCTGTCGGGGCCATCCGATACGGAGGGAAAGAAATAGGCTGAGTATCTGGAAGAAGATCTATGCCGAAAGCTATCTCTCTATCCGGAGGAATGCCCGATAAGTCCTCGGGGAACACATTCGAAAATTCATTCACCACAGGGACTGACTCGAGAGTAGGCACCTCAGAATCTGCATCTCAGACCCTTACCATATGGTAGATACACCTCTTAGAAATCATTTTCTGTGCCTTGAGGTAGGAAATAAACCTACCTTTAACCGAGGAATCAGTACCCTTCCATTCAAGAACTGGCTCATCGGGAGGTTGGAACTGGACCTTCCGGGTTCTACAATCTATTGAAGCATAAGATGCATGCAGCCAATCCATTCCAAGAATCATATTAAAATCAAACATTTCAAGTTCCACAAGATCACATGGAAAGATTTTATGCAACACAACAACAGGACACCCATGATAGACCCTATGAGCAACAATAGATTCACCCACGGGGGTGTAGACCGAGAAAGGCTCTCTTAGAATCTGAGGTTTCAAACTGAACTTAACGGCCAAAAGCGGAGTCACAAAAGACAAGTTTGCACCTGGGTCAAGCAAAACATAAACATCAAAATAAAAAACTTTTAACATACCCGTCACAACATCTGGAGCCTCCTCAACATCTTAGCGAGCATGGAGAGCATAAAATCTGTTGTTCCTGGGGGCAACACCTTGGGGACCCTTTTTCTGAGCCTGTCCGCCTTGGGCTACTTGACCTCGATCCCCGTGTATAGTCCTAGGGCAATCAATAACCTCGTGGTCCGTACTCCCACACCCAAAGCAACGTCCCCTATACCTCCAGCAGGCACCCGTGTGGGGCTTCCCACACTGGTCACATCTGACGCCCGTCTGTACCCCGGGAGGGCGTGCCCAAGCATTAGCTACCCAGGCTCCCGAGCCTTGGCCCTACTGGAAGCGACCAAAACCCGCATTCTTTGCTCCGGAGAACCTACCATCAACCCGGGCTCTCTTGGGATCATGTGCCCTCTTCTCCTTGAGTTTCTCCCCCTCAATCTACTCAGCATACACCATGAGTTTGGCAATATCCATGTCCCCAATCAGCATAGCAGTCCGGCATTCTTTCACCAGCGAGTCAGAAATACTTGAAATAAATTTGTGCGTTCTTGCATGGGGATCGGCCACCAGGGACGGAGCATATTTAGAAAGCTTAGTAAATTTGAGGGCATACTCCCTCACACTCATACTCCCCTGCTTGAGGTTAATAAACTCGGTCATTTTGGCCTCCCTCAGCTCAAGTGGGAAAAAGCGGTCCAGGAAGGCAGTTTTGAACTCTCCTCATTTAACATTAGTCTCATCAACCACTCCATAGCCCACTGCGTATACCATATCTGGGCCACATCTTTCAACTAGTAGGCAGCCAACCCAGCTTTTTCCTCAGAAGAGACGCCCATAATATTCAATATTTTTGAGAGCTCATCGATGAACTCCTGAGCATCCTCGTCAGCCCTTGATCCATAGAATTCCGGAGGATTCATCCTGATAAAATCCCTCACAATAGAAGTGGGTGCAGGGTCCCGTGGCAAGTTGGCCTGCCTTGCCTGAGTTGTCACCGCCTGCGCAAGCATGGCGAAAGCGGCATGAAATTTGCCATTAGAGATAAGCTCCTCCATAGGCTTAGGAGGGGCCTGATCCTCGGCAACCGGAGCCGGCCGAGGGAGTGGAGGTCTTCCTCGAGGCATTTTCTGAAATAGATTAACGACACCAATAAGTAAGGAAATTCATAAGTTAGCCACAGCACGATACAAGATACAAAGAAGGGAGGAATTTCTTAAGACGTCTTCGTAGCCTCCCACTCATAGGTATGGTGCACTTCACACCCATGAATAGGAATCTACTTAACGCGGCACGTTGGGCTCCGAGGATCATTGAAAACCTGAGGCTCTGATACCACCTTTTGTCACGACCCGGGGTCGGGGTCTAGATGTGACACGGCGAATGGGGATCCGAAAGCCCCCAAACAAGCCTCAAATTAGCAGAAAACTAAAGACAAGTATCAAAGGTAAAATTCTAAGTCCAAAGAAGAGCATATTTTATAGATAACAAAATAACAAGTCTTTACATCACCCAACACATGCCTCTAAAAGGGAAGGGGGCCAGGACAGGTTCCGGGCTCACCCTCAGCAAAATACATATATACATAAGGAACACTAAGAAATAAGGTTTGCCCTCGGAAGACGGGGCTCACCACAAAATAGCTGCGAAAAGGGGGACTACTCGCCCTATGGATAAGGCTCAAACTGCTCGGTCCCTGCATGGTAAAATCATGTAGGCATAGAGTATGCGTTAGTACTTTTGAATGTACTAAGTATGCGGGTATGCAATGCACGTGACTTACCGAACCTGCATAATCAACTTAAGTGGCAAGGGCACATAATATACAAGGAATATATAAACAATGGAAATTTTAATATACAAGATGCCATGAAATGCGTGATGCCTGCAATGCGATAACGGGGATGGACTATAACCGACACATATAAGTCCATGCGAGCTATTACATGAACCGGACCAAATTGGGACCTCCCATCGGCGGGGAGAAGATTACTTGCCAAAGGTAATCTACATCACACCATACGGGCAACCCCTACTTTCAGTGGATGACCACCTTCCTTACGGGCAACCCCTACTTTCAGAAGGATTTTCATAACATCTAGCCATTCCTTATGGGCAACCCCTACTTTCGGTAATGGCTCCTATGCAGGCACATAGTTCAAGGAAAAGGAGAGGGACCTTGGGGCTATCCCAACAGTCCCAATCCATCGGTGCTAAGTACACATCCCACAAGAATACTTATAAATATATACATATGCTTATCTTGAGAGAGCTAACATCCATTTCAAAACGTGATTATACAAATATGCTCAATTACCAAATTCCAAACTATGACCATAATGCGTATGCAAGGAATAGCTCATCTACACATATACCATAATGGTGCAAGCACCCATATTGCTCAAGGAACCATAATCATAGACATACCGGTGATCACCTTCTTGTCATATCCCATGTCTTACCAAAATTCACATTATAATTTCCTTTTCGAACAAAATTGGGCTTAACCCACATTTCCGAGATTTCCATGTATAAATATCATGAATGTGATGCAATACATGGTGTAGGAATGGCATGGGTAATGAAGAGTGTATAAAAATTCACAATAATATAAAAAGACAAGAGGTTATGGGGGGCATCAATACCCTCTTTTTCTGGTGTTCTCTCAAGATCAATGTCGGGACCAAAAGATAAGTGTCGTGGGAGGGCGCACAAGGGTAAGGAGGGAGAAAAAAAATCCAGATACTATCATACCTAATGGAAACGCTTACTATTTCTAGTTCAAAGAAAAATAACATACTTGAGAAGTCTCTTGAAATCCCTTATGGAATCGCTTACTATTTCTAGTTCAAAAAAAAAAAAAAGATGAAAATAACTAGGGATATTATATGAATTATGGAGACAAGAGAGAAAATTTTTAAAGTGTGTAGAATATTGAAATTCAGGCCTTAAAAAAAGTCCATTTTCAAGCCCTAAAAATTGAAATTATAATCCATGAATTCTTTTTTCTTTTTTTCAGTAGATCTATGTGATAACCGACGATTAACCCAATTTTCTTGAAGAACCAAAATTTATATTTGAAGATATATTTTAAAATTCTTTCAATTTTCATATGATGAAAAATAAAACTAAAAAAACTTGTAAAAATTACAATTTGATCTCTTAAAAAAGGAAAAAACATGATAGATAAAAATGAATGGAGAAAATACTTTGTTTCTCCAAATTTGATATGACCAGAGAGGTAAGCCAACGAAATTGAATTGTCTTTTTTAGAAAATTAATTACTCCACCTTGGATTTTTGATACTATACGTTGTTAATTCATTTATTTTCCTAAAAAGACACAAAAAAAATCTTCAAACTTGTCAATACAACCACCAAAAAATTCTTTAAATAGGGAAGACCAGACCTGTCAACTAATCATGTGACAAGGCATTTTGTGAAATCTTAAAAATATCATTAGAAAAACCCTAAAAGTTGTAGCTGAACCAGCCATGGAGAAATTGAGACAAGGCATCATGCACATGGTCAACAAGAAACTAAATTTACCAATATCAAAAACTCAAAATTCAATGTTTCAACAGCACCTTAATGTTTTCTCTCTGATCTTCGTAATACCCCTGTTCATAATCCTTATACTTGGGTAACTCTTCTTTGACTATTGCTGAAGCTTTTCCATGAACGAAGGTGATTTTTCAATCTATTCTAATGTTTTTGTTTTGTTATAGATGCTCGAAAAGGTGTTGTGGGGATTGGATGAAGAAGGGGTTCCGTTAATGACTCGATTTCTGAGTTTATCAAGAAAGAACACCACAGTTTGCCAACGGAACACTTGACAATGCTGAAGCATCATCTGCATAGAATGACTGAAAAGGGAGAACTCCTTAGGGATGATGGAAGACGGTTTTTGCTTCCTGGTGATAGCAAAAACTTGAAGGAAAGGAAGGAGGATCCTCAGGATGATGTACGCACCAAAGAACCAAAAGATAAGCATCATCGGAGGGCATACAAGGGCAAGGAGGATGGCTATGATCCAGATACAATACTTCTTAAGGACTTGAGATTACCTAAGAATTCAACAAAGAAATAAAACATCAAGGTCTTGGAAGGTGTAGGAAGGAGGTAAAATGTTAGTGGATACATATAAGTCGTTCTATTTGTCTATATACAATGTAGTGATCTGAATGATTAGTTTTACGTATTTGAAAATCACCCGTATTTTCTTAAAATATTTCTCTATACAATAGAATCCGTGAACTCTCTACAGATTTAGCTTATTATGTTCTGTGAATATTTATAAAATGCTTCCTTTTTATTAATTGAAAGATAAATTCTTCATACCTCATTTTCATCATGGAGTGAGTGTTGTGGAATTTGATTTCTTAGGTATATTGCATTAAACTGGGGATTATAAAATGTTTCTGGTTCAGTTCGGCTTTTATCTTCACTTTAATTAAAGAGAGTCGATTTATCTCCTCATTTTGTTTGGGATTGATGTGTAGTTGATTAATTGATATATTTACTTGTCTAGTCTGATACTAACACTTGGGTTCAATTTCTTCCGAAGGAATTCTAGCCTGAGCTTTGAACTCTATACCACTGTGAACCTGCAAAAGGTTTCTGTCAAGGTAGTGTTGACTTCCTCATAAACCTGCTAACTCCATAATGAATGATCAAAGTAACAAAATAAAGCTAAATCTATTTTGTTTTTTCCATTACTTTATTCTATCTCCACAACCACATCCTCATTTTGTCACTCCACTTTTTGAATTGACTTAAACAAATTGTTTATATCATTTGTAGTCTCAAGACAATTGCCCCTTCTGGAGATTAGATTACTTCTGTGGATCTCACATTGAATCTTTCTACTACTGTAGTAGTCGCAAATGGTAATGGAAGTATGAGGAAGGTGAAGCTCATGTACAAGTCATATAACTTGGAAAAAGGAAAAATCAGTGTTGATGTTTTCAAAAGAAAAAGACGATATCCTAGAAGAAGCTTGTAAACTCACTATCATTATAAATTCAGAAGAATCTTGCCATCAATTGAAAAAAATAGAAATGATTTCTTGAAAACGGTTTCCCCAAAAGGATCGGTCAAAATAGGGGCCTATAAAATATGCATTCCGTCTTTATTGATTTTTATAAAGAAAAAACCATAGAAATATCTATCGTAGGAAATTCCTATCTATATGTAATATGGGAAGATTTAGTTTCTATCCTCAAAATCTTCGGATGTTGGGTGTATTTACACACTTTAGCCATAATTTGTCTAATTTTATACCCTTCTTTGACTTAATACATGCAACATGCTCTTGATAATTACTCGTTTTAATCTTTTGGAACTAATGCAATTTGTTTTGTAGTTTGTAGGGAAAATGCTCTAAATTCGATAATTCTGAGCGAAGGGGTCTTGAAAATAAAGCTCGTTAAATTTTGTCCCTGCAGAGAAAAAATGAGAGTGAGGTTCCAGTGCCACCCGTTTTTGTGGATCCCCTTTCTTATTTATCCCTTCTATAAAAGCTATCTTGAGGAAATTTGAGGGGGGTTAAAACATTGGAGAACAGAAGAGAAGTGACTTAGATTCCCTTATTTCTAGTGCTATTTCTTGCTTGTAACATGAATCTTTGCAAGTGTAATCAGACTATGAGCCGCTGAACGCCTTTGTTCAAGGGTTGTGGCCAAAGTGAACAGTATATGTTAATCTAATGTTGATTATGTTTTTCTACCATATTAGTTATTCTTTTAACCTTCTTTTACTATTCTATTGCTTTGCTGCCAATAGAATAAATGGATAATCGTTAAGAGAACAAACGACGAGGAAAGTTGGAGATCGAATGTGGGTTAAAAGATGTAAAATGCATGTTCTGAGATTGATTTGCCACTCAGATGGAAATTATAAGTAGTTTACCCTACATGGCTCCCAAACATGAGATATAAAGGCATTTGTCTAAATGATGAGTATCATCACTTAACAACATAGGTAAGACGTAAATCCGGATAGATGGTTATAGGTTCGAGAAGCCACGACTGTTCCTTTACTCTACTGGGCCTATAAAACCTCATTAGCCTATTTGTTTGCTGCCAGCAATGGTGCTTACTTTTCTAGTTCTTACTCTTCAACAAACACTCAGAAACAAACCCCTGTTCACCAGGTCTCTTAAAACTCTGATACACAACATGATCTTCTTTCTATGAGTCCAAATCGACAAACGTAGAAGTATGTGCTTTATTTGTTGTGGCATTCTCCACCACCAGAAACTAAAAATCATGGAGCGGTTTTCAGGTTATAGTATCGATAGTAAATCTATTCATAATTTTTTACTAAAATTCTAATTGATGCGAACTTAGTGAAATTGTAAAGAATACTTGTAGTCCTTTAATTGTATAGGTCATAGGCTACCAAACTCATTATATGACGAGAGATATGGTTGTTTAAAGTTGATTCTTTTATGAATTCATTCCATAATTTGGCCGATATAAATCCTTTAAACTTAACATGGTGTTAGAGATTCCTTATAATCCTAAGCCACATCTAATACACTTAAAATTTCCCATGCATACATACATACATACATATATATTTAATACAAATTGTAACCTCTATCTCGCAAATATTTCAATCCAGCGAACATGATGTCATATCCTCAATTCGATTAATTCTTAATAAATTAGTATTCACAATTTGTCGGGATCGTTCTAGCTATATAAGAAATCCTTGATTAATAATAATAAAATAATAATATAAATAACATACTTGAGAAGTCTCTAGAAATCCCTAATGGAATCGCTTACTGTTTCTACTTCAAAAAAATAGATGAAAATAACTAGGGATATTATATGAATTATGGAGACAAGAGAGAAAATTTGTAAAGTGTGTAGAATATTGAAATTCAGGCCTTAAAAATAACCTGTTTTCAAACCCTAAAAATGAGAATTATAATCCAAGAATTCTTTTTTCTTTTTTCACCCACGATTCACCCAATATTCTTGATGAACCAAAATTAATATTTGAAGATATATTTTAAAATTCTTTCAATTTTCATATGATAAAAAGTAAAACTAAAAAAACTTGTCAAAATTAAAATTTGATCTTTTAAAAAAGGAAAAAACATGATAATAAAAATGAATGGAGAAAATACTTTGTTTCTCCAAATTGGATATGACCAGAGAGGTAACCCAACAAAATTGAATTGCTTTTTTTATAAAATTAGTTACTCCAACTTGGATTTATGATAGTATAGGTTCTTAATTCATTTATTTTCCTAAAATGACACAAAAAAACCCTCAAACTTGTCAATACAACCAACAAAAAATTCTTTAAAAAGGGAAGACCAGACGTGTCAACAAATCATGTCACACGGCATTTTGTGAAATCTTAAAAAATCATTTGAAAAACCCTAAAAGTTGCAGCAAAAGCAACCATGGAGAAATTGAGACAAGGAATTGTGAACATGGTCAACAAGCAACTAAATTTACCAATGTCAGAAACTCAGGATTCGATTTTTAAACAGCACCTTACAAGTTTTCTCTCTGATCTTCGTACTACCCCCGTTCATCCTCCTTATACTTCTGTAACTCTTCTTTCACTATTGTTGAAGCTTTTCCTTGCAGGAAGGTGATTTTTCAATCTAATCTAATGTGTTTGTTTTGTTACAGATGATCAAAAAGGCGTTGCAGGGATTGGATGAAGAAGGGGGTTCCACTAAAGACTCGATTTCTGAGTTTATCAAGAAAGAACACCATAGTTTGCCAAGGGCACACTTGACCGTGCTGAAGCATCATCTGCAGAGAATGACTAAAAAGGGAGAACTCCTTAGGGATGATGGAGGAAGGTTTTTGATTCCTGGTGATAGCAAAAACCTGAAGGAAAAGGAGGATCCTCAGGATGATGTACCCACCAAGGAACCAAAAGATAAGCATCGTGGGAGGGCACGCAAGGGCAAGGAGGACGACGATGATCCAGATACTATACTTCTAGAGGACTTGATATTACCTAAGAAGTCCAAAAAAAATAAAACATCAAGGTCACTGAAGGTGTAGGAAGGAGGTCAAATGTTAATAGATACATATAACTCGTTCTATTTTTCTATGTACAATGTAATCATCTGAATGATTAATTTTACTTATTTGAAAATTGCCCGAATTTTCTTAAATTTTTGCTCTATACAATAGAATCCGTGAATTCTCTACAGATTTAACCTGTTAAGTTCTGTGAATATTTATAAAATGCTTCCTTTTTTATTAATTAAAAGATCAATTCTTCATACCTCTTTGTCATCATGGAGTTAGTGTTGCGGACTTTGATTTCTTAGGTATATTATAATATATTAGAGATTATTAAATGTTCTTGTTCAGTTCTGCTTTTACCTTTACTTTATTTAAAGAGAGTCGATTTATCTCTTCATTTTGTTTAGGATTGATGTGTAGTTGATTGATTGATAAATTTACTTGTCTAGTCTGATACTAACACTTGGGTTCAATTTCTACTGAAGGAATTCTAGCCTGAGCTTTGAACTCTATAACACTGTGAACTGGCATAAAGTTTCGGTCAAGGTAGTGTTGCCTTCCTCATCTCTTCATAGAACATGCTAACTCCATAATGAATGATCAAAGTAACAAAATACAGCTAAATTAATTTTGTTTTTCCCATAACCTTTTTCTATCTACACAACCACATCCTCATTTTTTCACTCTAGTTTTTGTATCAACTTAAACGAATTGTTTATATTATTTGTAGAGTACTTCTATGGATCTCATATATATTTTCCTACTGCTGCAGGAGTCGCAAATGGTAATGGAAGTATGAGGAAGGTGAAGCTCATGTACAAGTCGTACAACTTGGAAAAAGGAATAATCAGTATTGATGTTTTCAAAAGAAAAAGACGACATCCTCGAAGAAGCTTGTAAACTCACCATCTTTGATAAATTCACAAGAATCTCGCCAAAAATTGAAAAAAACTAGAAATGATTTCATGAAAATGGTTTCCACAAAAGGATCGGTCAAAATAGGGTTATAATATGCATCATGTCTTTATTGATTTTTTAAAGAAAAAACTTTAGAAATATATATCGTAGGAAATTCCTATCTATACGTAATATGGGAAGATTTAGTTTCTATACCCAAAATCTTCTGATGTTGGGCATATTTACACACTTAAGCCATAATATTTCTAATTTTATACCTTGCTCTGACTTAATACATGCAACATGCTCTTGATAATTACTTGTTTTAATCTTTTGGAGCTAATGCAATTTGTTTTGTAGTTTGTAGGTACAATGCTCGAAATTCAATAATTGTGAGTGAAGGGGGCTTGAAAATAAATGTCATGACCCGTGGTCGGGGCCTAGATGTGACACGACGAATGGGTACCCGAAAGCCCCCAAACAAACTTCAAAATCTCAGAGTTTACACGGATTAAATCGAAAACTATTAAAACGAATAAATAAACAACGGGGGCCAGGACAAGTATCGGGCTCACCCTCAGCAAGACAAGTGAACATAAAGAGCACAAGAAATAAAGTTTGCCCTCGGAAGACGGGGCTCACCACAATAAAAGCTGCAAAGAGGAACTATTCGTCCTGCGGATAATGCTCAAACTGCTCGGTCCCTGCATGGTACAATCATGAAAGCATAGAGTATGCGTTAGTACTTTGAATGTACTAAGTATGCGGGTATGCAATGCACGTACTTACCGAATATGCTTAATCCTGTTAGATGGAAAGGGCACATACTATACAAGAATCATATAATCAAAGGAATTTAATATACAAGATGCCATGGAATGCGTGATGCGTGCAATGTGATAGTACTCCTACATAACGGGGATGGACTATAACCGACAAACCAAATCCATGCGAGCTATTACATGAATTGGACCGATTGGGACCTCCCACCGATAGGGAGAAAGATTACTTGCCAAGGTCAATCTACACCACACCTTACGACTCCACTTTTTGGTGGATGGTCACCTTCCTTACGACCCGCTTTTCGGAAGGATTTACAGAATCAAGCAAGACAAATCATAATCATATGCAGATAGATGAATTACATCCGTCCCTACGTAGGCACATAGTTCAAGGAAAGGGAGAGGACCCTTAATCCATCGGTGCTAAGTCTTACACATCCCACAAGAATATACTTATATATACATATGCTTTCAAGAGAGTCAAGTGCAAGTTTCAAAAGCGTTCAAGGCACATTTAGGCTCAACGCCAAATTACAAGATCATATGCAAGATGCCAATGCAAGGAATAACTCATCTACAAGTACAAGATGGTGCAAGCACCCAAGATTCTCCAAGAGCCAAGATTATAGACGTACCGGTGATCACCTTCTTATCATATCCCATGTCTTTCCGAAATTCATATCGTAATTCCTTTTTAGGACAAAATTGAGCTAAATCCCAAAATTCCAAGATTTCCATATACCAATGTCACCAAATATGATGCAATGCACAATGTGAGAATGGCATGGATAACGTAGAGTATATCAAAACATGATATAATGTAAGACTAGGAAATTCAATAAAATTTATAGAAATGGTAGTAAAATTAGCAATATAATATGAAGTCAAGGAAATTCACAATAAAATTCATATGAAAATAATATAATAAATCATCCATGCATAATAACATATTTAAGAGGACATGCATGTTCCTTAGTTCATGATCCAAATAGTTCATTACAATAGAACTAACATAACCCAAGATTTGGAGTCTTAAGTAACACATGCATGGCTCAAACTACCAAAAACGAGTAGTAAAATTCACATGCTTAATGTAGACAAAGTTCATAAACTAGTTAAAAAGGGACTTTGGGACTTCTTGGTTGAAAGGAACCAAGAATCAAACCCCACATACCTGGTAGAAGACAACACTTGAAGAGGAAATGGACTCAAATGCACCCCTTAGCTTGAAGAATCCTAGTGAGAAGGTGGAAGTCTTGAGAGAACAATTTCTAGAGAGAGAAGCAAAATGGGAGGAAAATGGGCTGAATGGTGAAGTCCCATTTATGTAGGAAGCTTAGGAAGGGTGGGAAAAGACAAAATTTTCGTTGGAATGAGCCAATATTTCAAAAATCCCATTAACGAAATGGACTAGAAACTTGGTCCGTATGGGGCATACGGACCGGTAAACGGTCCATCTAGCATCACACGAACCGTTTACGATGCCGTGGCCCTAGACTTAAATTTTTCGAAGGCGAGATTTTCCGGACCAAGTGTCACGAGATGGACAAGTAAACAGACCGTTTGGGGTCACACGGACCGTGACCCCATCCATATAAAGGTCACCCCCACACCAAGGGTTCAGACGGAGGGGCCACACGGATGGTCTAGTGTCACATGGACCGTGTGGTGGCCCGTTTACCCTCCACTTTCCTAGCTCCCACTTCACGGGAGGCCACATGGTTTGTGTGCCTTCACATGGGCCTTGTAGGCCCTTCCGTGAGGTGATGCCTGGCAAAAGTTTTGGGCAGTTTCGGGGACCTTAAAGTGACATCAAGGATCCGGGGCCTTTCATCATCTTCCCCTTGGGAACATTCATCCCTGAATGTGCAAGAACAAGGCTTGGAAAGCTAGAGTCAAGACAAGGTACATCCGACACAAGACACAATGCACAACTTAATTCAAATTACAAGGTTTGTTCATAGAAGCTTTTGATGCCATAAGTCAAATTACAGTTCAAGACCCAAATTCATGTCAAAATTTGCATTCAACTCATTTGTAAAGAAAGGAAAATCCTTTAGTGCACACATATGCCTGTCATGCCATAAGACTCAAGAGGGAAAGAAAATGACACAATCGATAAGGAGGATTCCTAGTACCTTAGGCTTGAGTAGATTGGAAGAGGTGGGGGTATCGTTTCATCATGTCCAGCTCCGCCTCCCAAGTAGCACTCTCCACTAGTTGATTTCTCCAAAGTACCTTTACCGAAGCCACATCCTTGTTGCGAAGCCGTTTTACTTGCCTACCCAAAATTGTCACCGGCACTTCCTCATAAGTCAAATTTTCTTCAACCTCGATCCCCTCCAAAGGCACAATGGAGCTAGGATCACCCACAACATTTCTAAACATAGATACATGAAAGATCAGATGGATGGAACCCAAATTCGGAGGTAACTCCAACTTATACACCACATCTCCAATCCGCTCAACAATTTCATAAGGGCCAACATACCGGGGGCTCAACTTGCCCTTCTTGCCGAAACGCATAACGCCCTTCATAGGAGAGACTTTCACATAAACCCAATCCCTGACATGAAATTCGAGGTCCCTCCTCCTACTATCCGCATAGGACTTTTGGCGACTTTGGGCCGCTTTCAATCTTTCCCTAATCACCTTTACATTCTCCATAGCATCCATCACCAAATCCGGGCCAACCAAGGCCATTTTCCCACTTCAAACCATCCCAACGGGGATCTACACTTTCTCCCATACAAGGCTTCAAATGGCACCATGCCAATACTAGCATGGAAGCTATTATTATAAGCAAACTCGACGAGTGGAAGATGATCATCCCGATTCCCCTTAAACTCCAATACACACACTCTCAACATGTCCTCCAAAGTTTCAATAGTTCGCTCCGCTTGGCCATCGGATGAGGATGGAAAGCGGAACTCAACTTAATTTTGGTCCCAAGGCCCTTCATAAAAGATTTCCAAAAGTGGGAAATGAATTGAGTGCCACGATCCGATACGATAGATCTAGGTACACTATACAACCTCACCAACTCCTGAATGTACAACCTCGCATAGTCCTCGACACTGTAGGTAGTCTTGACCGATAGATAATGAGCCGATTTCATCATTCGATCTACAATAACGCAAATGGAGTCGAATTGTCTTTGTGTCTGAGGCAACCCAACCACAAAGTCCATATTCACATCCTCCCACTTCCATGTGGGAATTTCAATGTCTTGGGCCAAACCACCAGGCCTTTGATGTTCTACCTTCACCTACTGACAACTCGAGCGTTCCGACACGAACTTGGCAATATCACTCTTCATACCATGCCACCAATAAAACTCTCTCAGATCCTGGTACATCTTAGTAGATCCCAGGTGAATAGAGTAGTGAGAGTTGTGGGCCTCACTCATAATCACATTCCTAAGGTCATCCACGTCAGGAACACAAAGCCGGTTTTGGTATCGACGTACCCCATCTCCCCCTTGGGAGAAAGCCTCGATCTCTTTCGCGATAACCAACTTCTTCAACTCATATAATGACGGATCTGGATCTTGTTTAGCTTTCACTTTATTCACCACTGAAGATTCTGACCCGTTCTGAACCCGAATACCACCCGTGCTAGAATCGGTCAACCTAATACCCAACCTAGCCAACCGGTGAATATCCCTTGCCAACTCCTTTTTCTCGTTTTCAACATGCACCACACTCCCCATAGACAACCTGCTAAGAGCATTGGCTATGACATTAGCCTTGCCCGGATGATACAACACATTCATGTCGTAATCTTTTAAAAACTCTAACCACCTCCTTTGCCTGAGATTAAGATCCCTCTGGGTGAAAACATATTGCAAACTTTTGTGATCGGTGAATACATCAACATGAACCCTGTACAAATAATGCCTCCAAATTTTCAAGGAAAACACCACCGCTGCCAATTCAAGGTCATGAGTGGGATAGTTTCGTTCATGCACCTTCAATTGTCTTGATGCGTACGCTATAACCTTACTATTCTGCATAAGCACACAACCCAATCCGACCCACGAGGCATCGCAATACACCATGAACCCTTTTGAACCATTTGGCAAGGTCAAGACGGGAGCTGATGTAAGCCAATCCTTCAAAATTTGGAAGCTCCTCTCACATTCATCTAACCAGACAAACTTAGCCTGCTTCTGGGTTAACTTGGACAACGAAGACGCAATAGATGAGAAACATTCTACAAACGTTCTGTAGTACCCGGCCAACCCAAGAAAACTGCGGATATTCGAAGGAGTCAGCGGCCTAGGCCAATTTTTCACGGCCTATGTTTTCCTCGGATCCACCTTGATACCATCCCCGGACACCACATGCCCTAGGAAAGCCACTTCGCCCAACCAGAACTCACACTTGCTAAACTTGGCATACAACTTCTTTTCCCTCAGAGTTTGGAGAGCCATTCTCAAATGATTCCCGTGCTCTTGCTCACTTGGGGAGCAAACAAGGATATCGTCAATAAATACCACCACAAAGCTTTCCAGGAAAGGCTTAAACACTTAGTTCATCAAATCCATAAATGTGGTCGGAGCATTAGTTAGACCAAACGACATCACCACAAATTTGAAATGCCCATACCTTGTCTGAAAAGCTATTTTGGGATGTCACACTCTCTAACCTTCAACTGATGGTATCCGGAGTGGAGATCAAATTTTGAAAAGTGAGTGGCACCTTGTAGCTGGTCAAACAAATCATCAATCCTCGGCAACGGGTACTTGTTCTTAACTATCACTTTATTCAGCTGCCTGTAGGCAATACACATACGGAGTGACGCATCCTTCTTCCTTACAAACAACACTGGAGCACCCCACTGTGATGTACTAGGCCAAATGAAACCCTTCTCTAATAGATCCTTCAACTGCTCCTTTAATTCTATCAATTCCGCAGGGGCCATCCAATACGGAGGGATAGAAATAGGCTGAGTATCTTGAAGAAGATCTATGCCGAAATCTATCTCTCTATCCGGAGGAATGCCCGGTAAGTCTTCGGGGAACACATCCAAAAATTCATTCACAACGGGGACTGACTCGAGAGTAGGCACCTCAGAAGCTACATCTTGGACCCTCACTATATGGTGGATGCACCCTTTAGAAATCATTTTCTGTGCCTTGAGGTAGGAAATAAACCTACCTTTAATAGAAGAATCGCAACCCTTCCACTCAAGAACTGGCTCACCGGGAGGTTGAAACTGGACTTTCCGGGTTTGACAATCTATGGAAGCATAATATGCATGCAGCCAATGTATTCCAAGAATCACATCAAGTCAAACATTTCAAGTTCCACATGATCACATGGAAAGATTTTATGCAACACAGCAACAGGACACCCATAATAGACCCTATGAGCAACAACAGATTCGCCCACGGGGGTGTAGACCGAGAAAGGCTCTCTTAGAATCTGGGGTTTCATATCGAACTTGACAGCCAACAGTGGAGTCACAAAAGACAAATTGGCACCTAGGTCAAGAAAAACGTAAGCATCAAAATCAAAATATTTTAACATACCCGTCACAACATGTGGAGCCTCCTCGACATCCTGGCGCGCATGGAGTGCATAAAACCTGTTGTTCCTTGGGGCAACACCTTGGGGACCCCTTTGTTAACCCTGCTCGCCTTGAACTACCTGACCTCGACCTCCACGCGCGCCCCTCGGGCAATCAACAACTTTATGGTCCTTGCTTCCACATCATAAGCAAAGTCCCGATTCCCTCTGACAAGCACCTATGTGGGGCCTCCTACACTTGTCACACATCAGATATCCTGGTCCCCCACCCACCTGTACCCCAGGAAGGGGTGCCCGAGCATTAGTCACCCGAGCTCCCAAGCCTTGGCCCTGTTGGAAATGACCAAAGCCAAAATTTCTAGTACCGGAGAACCTGCCATCAAAGTGGGCCCTCTTGGGATCGAGTGCCCTCTTCTCTTTGAGTTTCTCCCCCTCAATCTGCTCAGCATACACCATGAGTCTGGCAATATCCATGTTCCCAATTAGCATAGTAGACCGGCATTCTTTCACCATCAAGTCGGAAATACCTGAAACAAATTTATGCATCCTTGCACGGGGATCGGCCACAAAGGATGGAGCATATTTGGAGAGCTTGGTAAACTTGAGGGCATAATCCCTCACACTCATGCTCCCCTACTTGAGGCTAATAAACTCGGTCATTTTGGCCTCCCTCAGCTCAAGTGGGAAAAAGCGATCAAGGAAGACAGTTTTGAACTCTCCCCACTTAACATCCCCATCACAAACCCGCTCCATAGCACATTGTGTATACCATACCTGAGCTACATCCTTCAATTGGTAAGTAGCCAACCCAGCCTTTAACTCAAAAGAGGCGCCCATAATGTTCAATATTTTTGAGAGTTCATCAATGAACTCCTGATCATCTTCATCAACGCTTGACCCATAGAACTCCGGAGGATTCATCCAGGTGAAATCCTTTACAGTGGAAGCGGGTGTGGGATCCCGTGGCAAATTGGCCTGCCTTGCCTGAGCGGTCACCACCTGTTCAAGCATGGCGAAGGCGGTACGGAATTCACCATTGGAGATAGGCTCCTCCATAGGCTCGGGAGGGGCCTGATCCTCAGCAGCCGGAGCTGGCCTAGATAGTGGAGGTTTTCCTCGAGGCATTTACTGAAAAAGGATTAACGATACCAATAAGTAGAGAGATTCATAAACTAACAATAGCACGATACAGGACACAAAGAAGGGAAGAATTTCCTAAAACGTCTTCGTAGTCTCCCACTCATAGGTATGGTGCACGTCACACCTATGAATAGGGCTCTACTCAACGCGGCACGTTGGGCTCCAAGGACCATTATAAACCTAGGGCTTTTATACCACCTTTTGTCACGACCCGAGGTCGGAGCCTAGATGTGACACGGAGAATGGGGACCCGAAAGCCCCCAAAAAAGCCTCAAAATCTTAGAATTTACGTGGTTTAAATCAAGAGCTATTAAAATGAATAAATAAACAACGAAAATTCAAGTCCAAGAAAAGAGCATTTCTTAGTTAACAAAATAACAAGGTTTTTACAAAAATGCCCAACGTATGCCTCTAAGTAAGGGACGGGGGCCAGGATAAGTTTCGGGCTCACCCTCAGTAAGACAAATGTACATAAGGAGCACAAGAAATAAAGTTTTCCCTCGGAAGACGGGGCTCACCACAACAAAAGCTGTAAAGAGGGACTATTCGTCATGCGGATAATGCTCAAACTGCTCGGTCCCTGCATGGTAAAATCATGCAAGCATAGAGTATGCGTTAGTACTTTGAACGTACTAAGTATGCGGGTATGCAATGCACGTGACTTATCGAACCTGCATAATCCTGTTAGATGGCAAGGGCACATACTATACAAGAATCATATAATCAAAGGAATTCAATATACAAGATGCCATGGAATATGCGATGCGTGCAATGCGATATTACTCCTACATAATAGGGATGGACTATAACCGACATACCAAATCCATGCGAGCTATTACATGAATTGGACCGATTGGGACCTCCCATCGGTAGGGAGAAGATTACTTGCCAAGGGTAATAATCATAATCATATACAGATAGACGAATTACATCCGTCCCTATTTAGGCACATAGTTCAAGGAAAGGGGGAGGACCCCCCATCCATCATTGCTAAGTCTTACACATCCCACAAGAATATACTTATATATACATATGCTTTCAAGAGAGTCAAGTGCAAGTTTCAAAAGCGTTCAAGGCACATTTAGGCTCAATGCCAAATTACAAGATCATATGCAAGATGCTAATGCAAGGAATAGCTCATCTACAAGTACAAGATAGTGCAAGCACCCAAGATGCTCCAAGAGCCAAGATTATAGACGTACTGGTGATCACCTTCTTGTCATATCCCATGTCTTTCCGAAATTCATATCATAATTCCTTTTTAGGACAAAATTGAGCTAAATCCCAAAATTCCAAGATTCCCATATACCAATGTCACCAAATATGATGCAATGCACAATGTAGGAATGGCATGGGCAACGTAAAGCTTATCAAAACATGATATAATGTAAGACTAGGAAATTCAATAAAACTTATAGAAATGGTAGTAAAATTAGCAATATAATATGAAGTTTAGGAAATTCACAATAAAATTCATATGAAAATAATAGAATAAATCACCCATGCATAATAACATATTTAAGGGGACATGCATGTTCCTAAGTTCATGATCCAAATAGTTCATTACAATAGAACTAACATAACCCAAGATTTTGAGTCTTAAGTAACACATGCATGGCTTAAACTACCAAAAACAAATAGTAAAATTCACATGCTTAAAGTAGACAAAGTTTATAAACTAGTTAAAAAGGGACTTTGGGACATCTTGGTTGAAAGGAACCAAGAATCAAACCCCACATACCTGGTAGAAGACAACACTTGAAGAGGAAATGGACTCAAATGCACCCCTTAGCTTGATGAATCCTAGTTAGAAGGTGGGAGTCTTGAGAGAACAATTTCTAGAGAGAAGAGTGAAATGGGAGGAAAATGGGCTGAAATGGTGAAGTCCCATTCATATATGAAGCTTAGGAAGGGTGGGAAAAGACAAAATTTTCGTTGGAATGAGCCAATATTTCAAAAATGCCATTAATGAAAAGGACCAGAAATTTGGTCCGTCTGGGGCATACGGACCGGTAAACGGTCCATCTAGCGTCACACGGACCGTTTACGGTGTCGTGGCCCTAGACATAAATTTTTCAAAGGTGAGATTTTCCGAACCAAGTGTCACGAGACAGACAAGTAAATGGACCGTCTGGGGTCACACGGACCGTGACCCCGTCCGTAAAAAGGTCACCCCCACACCAAGGGTTCAGACGGAGGGGCCACACGGATGGTCTAGTGTCACACGGACCGTGTGGTGGCCCGTTTACCCTCCCTTTCCCAGGTGCCACTTCACGGGAGGCCACACGGTCCGTGTGCCTTCACATGGGCCGTGTAGGCCCTTCCATGAGATGATGCCTGGCAAAATTTCTGGGCAGTTTCGGGGACCTTAAAGTGACGTCAAGGATCCGGGACCTTTCAATAAAGCTCGTTAAATTTTGTCCTTGCTGAGAAAAAATGAGAGTGAGGTTCCAGTGCCACCTGTTTTTGTGGGTCCTCTTACTTATTTCTCCCTTTTATAAAAGCTATCTTGAGGCAATTTTAGGGGGTTTGAAACATTGGAGCATAGAAGAGGAGTGCCTTAGATTCCCTTATTTCTAGCACTATTTCTTGCTTAAAACATGAATCTTTGCAAGTGTAATCAGATTGTAAGCCGCTAAACGCCCTTGTTCAAAGGTTATGGCCAAAGTGAACAGTATATGCTAATCTAATGTTGATTATGTTTTTCTACCAAATTAATTATTCTTTTAAACTTTCTTTAACTATTCTATTTCTTTGCTGCCAATAGAATAAATGGATAATGGTTAAGAGAACAAAAGATGACAAAAGTTGGGGATCAAATGTGGGTTAAAAGGAGTAAAACGCATGTTCTGGGATGGATTTGCCACTCGGATGGAAATTATACCAAGTTTACCCTACATAGCTCCCAAGCAAGAGATGTAAATGTATTTGTATAAATGATGAGTATGATCACTTAACAACAAAGGTATGACGTTAACCCGGATAGATGGTTATAGGTTCGAGAAGCCACGACTGTTCCTTTACTCTGCTGGGCGTATAAAACCACACTAGCCTATTTGTTTGCTACCAACAATGGTGTTTATTTTTCTGGCTCTTACTTTTCAACAAACACTCAGAAACAAACCCCTCTTTACCAGGTCTCTCAATACTCTGATGCACAACATGATCTTCTTTCTGCGAGTCCAAATCGACAAATGAAGAAGTATGTGCTTCATTTGCTGTGGCATTCTTCACCACCAGAAACTCAAAATCATGGAGAAGTTTTCTGGTTATAGTATCTATAGTAAATCAATTCATAACGTTTTACTAAATTCTAATTGACGTGGACTTAGTGAAATTGTGAAGAAGGGTTGTAGTTCTTTAATTGTATAGGTCATAGGCTACCAAAGTCATTATATAATGAGAGATATGGTCTTTTAAAGTTGATCCTTGTATGAATTCATTCTGGAGTTTAGTTGATAGAAATCTTTTAAACTTGATATGTTGTTAGAGTTTCCTTATAATCCTAAGCCACATCTAATCCACTTCAAATTCCCTTGCATACAGACATAAATATATAAGATACAAATTGTAAGCTCTATCTCACAAATATTTCAATTCAGCGAATGATGACATCATATCCTCAATTCGATTATAAAATATTCTTGATTAATAATAAAATTATAAGATAAATAACATACTTGAGAAATGTCTCGAAATCCCTTATGGAATCGCTTACTATTTCTAATTCAAAAAAATAGATGAAAATAACTAGGGATATTATATGAATTACAAATCATAGTTGGTATTCCAGATATCCGATTCAGGTAGGCAAAGAGATGGTTGAATCAAAAACTTTTGTGAAAAGTTTGATTTCTTTTGGAGGGCAAAGTCTGTATGTCTGTCTGTCTCTATATATCTATATAAATATGTGAGTGTATGTGTACTTATTGATTGTGAACCTATAAACATCTGCAAAAAGATTTGCATTTTAGCATAGAAGATTTTGGGGTTTTGAAGTTGGTTACAGTAGAAATTTTGAAAGGTATGGGTTAGTGGAGTAATAATTGGGGTTGTTGAATTGATAAGACATGGCACAATTCAAATTGGAAGGAGGACATGACTTTAGATATTAAATGGTATCTTTTTTTCTAGTGTGTATAAATAAGTATTGATGCACTTATTTTGTGCATTTTAATTTTCTTGTATCTTTATCTTTCTATCTTTCATGTGCCTTTTTCATTTTTGAGCTGACAGTCTATATGGTACAACCTCTCTACCCTTTAAAAGTAGATGTAAGGTTTAACATATATTCTACCCCTCTCAAGATCTAGCTTTCACTTGTGAAAATACCTTAGGTATATTATTGTTATTGTACCTGAGAGGTAAAGATCTTCCAATCTACCCTAAGTTTAGAAAAATATTAAGGGGTGAAGTTAAACTTCACACTAATCACTTAAAATGATTAATTATACTAAAATATACAAAATTTATGAAAGATGTATTACACAAGTATAAGGAAAAATATCATGGAAAATATGAAGGCTGGAGAGAAAATTGGTAAGGTTTGTTTGGGCCATAGAAAATAATCCATTTCCAAGCCCTCAAAATGAAAATTATAGTCCATGATTTTTTTTTTCTGTTTATCAGTTAGACCTATACCCTATTTTCTTGATGAACAAAAATTAATATTTGAAGATGTGTTTTAAAATTCTTTTAATTTTTGTATGATAAAAAAAATCTAAAAGTACTTGTCAAAGTTACAATTTAATCTTTTAAAGAAGGAAAAACCAGGATAAATAAAAATGAATAGAGAAAATACTTTGTTTCTCCAAATTGGATTTGACTACAGAGGTAACCCTACAAAATTGAATTGACGATTTTAGGAAATTAGTTACTCCAATTTGGATTTTTGATAGTCTAGGTTATTATCTCAAAATAAATTCACTTATTTTCCAAAAAAGACACAAAAGGGAAACTTCAAACTTGTTAATACAACGACCACAAATTCCTTAAAATAGGGATGACCAGACCTGTAAACCCATCAAGAATCTTATGTAAAACCATAAGAGTTTCACTTGAAGCAGCCATGGACAAATTGAGACAAGACATCGTTAATATGGTCAACAAGGAACTAAATTTACCAATGTCAGAAACTCAGAATTCCATTTTTCAATAGCACCTTACAACTTTTCTCTCTGATCATCGTACTACACCCGTTCATATTCCTTATACTTGGGTATCTCTTCTTTCATTATTGCTGAAGCTTTTCCTTGCACGAATGTGATTTTTAAATCTATTCTAATGTTTTTGTTTTGTTATAGATGCTCGAAAAGGTGTTGCAGGGATTGGATGAAGAAGGGGTTCCATTAAAGACTCGGTTTCTGAGTTTATCAAGAAAGAACAACACAGTTTTCCAAGGAAACACTTGACAGTGCTGAAGCATCATCTGCAGAGAATGACTGAAAAGGGAGAACTCCTTAGGGATGATGGAGGACGGTTTTTGCTTCCTGGTGATAGCAAAAACTTGAAGAAAAGGAAGGAGGATCCTCAGGATGATGTACGCACCAAGGAACCAAAAGATAAGCGTCATGGGAGGGCACACAAGGGCAAGGAGGATGGCTATGATCCAGATACAATACTTCTTAAGGACTTGAGATTACCTAAGAAGTCAACAAAGAAATAAAACATCAAGGTCCTGGAAGGTGTAGGAAGGAGGTCAAATGTTGGTGGATACATATAAGTCGTTCTATTTGTCTATATACAATGTAGTAATCTGAATGATTAGTTTTACTTATTTGAAAATCACCCGTATTTTCTTAAAATATTTCTCTATACAATAGAATCTGTGAACTCACTACAGATTTAGCCTATTAAGTTCTGTGAATATTTATAAAATGCTTCCTATATATTAATTGAAAGATAAATTCTTCATACCTCTTTTTCATCATGGAGTGAGCGTTGTGGAATTTGATTTCTTAGGTATATTATATTAGACTGGAGATTATTAAATGTTTCTGTTCAATTCGACTTTTATCTTCACTTTATTTAAAGAGAGTCGATTTATCTCCTCATTTTGTTTGGGATTGATGTGTAGTTGATTAATTGATATATTTACTTGTCTAGTCTGATACTAACACTTGGGTGCAATTTCTACCGAAGGACTTCTAGCCTGAGCTTAGAACTCTATACAACTGTGAACCTGCAAAAGGTTTCTGTCAAGGTAGTGTTGCCTTCCTCATCAACCTGCTAACTCAATAATGAATGATCAAAGTAACAAAATAAAGCTAAATCTATTTTGTGTTTTCCATAACTTTATTCTATCTCCACAACCACATCCTCATTTTTTCACTCCAGTTTATGTATCAACTTAACCAAATTGTTTATATCATTTGTAGTCTCAAGACAACTGCCCCTTTTTGAGAGTAGAGTTCTTCTGTGGATCTGATATTGAATTTTCCTACTGTTGTAGGAGTCGCAAATGGTAATGGAAGTATGAGGACGGTGAAGCTCATGTACAAGTCGTATAACTTGGAAAAAGGAAATATCAGTGTTGCTGTTTTCAAAAGAAAAAGACGATATCCTAGAAGAAGCTTGTAAACTCGCCATCTTTGATAAGTTCACAAGAATCTTGGCATCAATTGAAAAAAAAAAATAGAAATGATTTCATGAAAATGGTTTCCCAGAAACGATCGGTCAAAAAGGGCCCTATAATATGCATCATGTCTTTATGATTTTTATAAAGAAAAAACCATAGAAATATCTATCGTAGAAAATTCTTATCTATATGTAATATGGGAAGATTTAGTTTCTATATCCAAAATCTTCTGATGTTGGGTGTATTTACACACTTTAGCCATAATTTATCTAATTTTATACCCTTCTTTGACTTAATACATGCAACATGCTCTTGATAATTACTCGTTTTAATCTTTTGGAACTAATGCAATTTGTTTTGTAGGGAAAATGCTCGAAATTAGATAATTGTGAGCGAAGGGGTCTTGAAAATAAAGCTCGTTAAATTTTGTCCCTGCAGAGAAAAAATGAGAGTGAGGTTCCAGTGCCACCCGTTTTTGTGGGTCCCCTTACTTATTTATCCCTTCTATAAAAGCTATCTTGAGGCAATTTGAGGGGGGTTGAAACATTGGAGAATAGAAGAGAAGTGACTCAGATTCCCTTATTTCTAGCGCTATTTCTTGCTTGTAACATGAATCTTTGCAAGTGTAATCAGACTATGAGCCGTTGAACGCCCTTGTTCAAGGGTTATGGCCAAAGTGAACAGTATATGCTAATCTAATGTTGATTATGTTTTTCTACCATATTAATTATTCTTTTAAACTTGCTTTTACTATTCTATTGCTTTGCTGCCAATAGAATAAATGGATAATCGTTAAGAGAACAAAAGATGAGGAAAGTTGGAGATCGAATGTGGGTTAAAAGATGTAAAACGCATGTTCTGAGATTGATTTTCCACTCGGATGCAAAATTATAAGTAGTTTACCCTACATGGCTCCCAAACAAGAGATATAAAGGCATTTGTGTAAATTATGAGTATCATCACTTAACAACATACGTATGACGTTAACCCGGATAGATGGTTATAGGTTAGAAAAGCCACGGCTGTTCCTTTACTCTACTGGGCGTATAAAACCACATTAGCCTATTTGTTTGCTGCCAGCAATGGTGCTTAGTTTTCTGGTTCTTACTCTTCAACAAACATTCAGAAACAAACCCCTGTTCACCAGGTCTCTTAAAACTCTGATACACAACATGATCTTCTCTCTGTGAGTCCAAATCGACAAACGTAGAAGTATCTGCTTTATTTCTTGTGGCATTCTCCACCACCAGAAACTCAAAATCATAGAGCGGTTTTCAGGTTATAGTATCAATAGTAAATCTATTCATAATTGTTTTACTAAAATTCTAATTGATGCGAACTTAGTGAAATTGTAAAGAATACTTGTAGTCCTTTAATTGTATAGGTCATAGGCTACCATACTCATTATATGACGAGAGATATGGTCGTTTAAAGTTGATCTTTTTATGAATTCATTCCAGAATTTAGCCGATATAAATCCTTTAAACTTGACATGGTGTTAGAGATTCCTTATAATCCTAAGCCACATCTAATACACTTAAAATTTCCCATGCATACATACAACGTGTATATATATATATATATATATATATATATATATATATATATATATATATATATATATAAAAATACAAATTGTAACCTCTATCTCACAAATATTTCATTCCAGCGAATGATGATGTCATATCCTCAATTCGATTAATTCTTAATAAATTAGTATTCACAATTTGTCAGGATCGTTCTAGCTACATAAGAAAACCTTGATTAATAATAATAATATAATAAGATAAATAACATACTTGAGAAGTCTCTAGAAATCCCTTATGGAATCACTTACTATTTCTAGTTAAAAAATAGATGAAAATAACTAGGGATATTATATGAATTATGGAGACAGTAAAGTGTGTAGAATATTGAAATTCAGGCCTTAAAAAATAGTATAAATTTGATAAATACCAAACTGATTGAAGGAAATACCCAAAATTACCGACTTTTATCAAAATTACTAATAATATCAACTTTTTTGTGAACTTTGATACACAAGCGTAGAACGACGATACCTAGAAAATTTCGGCTGATACCTAAAAATTATAGGCGAATTTGGAAACAGTTACGTATTTTTAGTAATTGTAACAGCTACTATAATCTGGTTCCTTAATCGACGGAAAATTGGTGATTTGAATAAGATTCAATCCCAAAATGTAAATTTCCCTTTTAATTATGCAATTAATTGTATTATTATTACAGCATAAGGAATTTTTGTTTTCTAAAAAAAGGTTTATGATTAGCGAATCTGTTTCAGATTTTTTTGGGATTGAATCTTATTCAAATCACCAATTTTCTGTCGATTAAGGAACCAGATTATAGTAGCTATTACAATTACTAAAAATACGTAACTGTTTCCATATTCGCCTATAAATTTTAGGTATCAGCCGAAATTTTCTAGGTATCGTCGTTCTACGCTTGTGTATCAAAGTTCACAAAAGGTTGATATTATTAGTAATTTTGATAAAAGTCGGTAATTTTGGGTATTTCCTTCAATCAGTTTGGTATTTATCAAATTTATACTAATTAAAAAATTTTAATATGTATTAGGTATCGAAATTGTTATTTTCAGTTTATTTGTATGTCAGTTTGTTAGTTTGGTCTGATACCTACAAGTGTGAGATGTTTGATACTCTTATCAGATATCCATATTGTGATACCCTTGTATGATACCTTGTGTGATACCTATATGTGCAAGAAAAGTCTGATACCCTTGCTTGATACCCATATTTTGAAATTCATGTGTGTGAGATATTAACATTTGAGGTATCACATAATGCAGTAATAAAAAATGACAATAGCACCTTGTGCAAAGTATCTTAACAATAGGCTCTAGTTAAAACTATAATAATCATATTGTGATAGCATTGTCTGATACCCTTGTCGGATACCTATAAGTATGAGACATATCTGATACCTTGTCTGATACACACTTGAATATAAACTAACAACGAAAGAATAACCTTTGTGAAATTATCTATTAGCATTTACTGGAATTATAATGTAGGGATGTAAATTGAATAACAATCATAAAGGTGTATCCAAAAAATATTGTAAATAACTTTTAATTACACAAAAAGAAGAATGTTGTTTATGTGTCAAAAAGAAAAAAAAATGCAGTTCTATTAATATATAGGTTCTTCCTAATCTGATTATGCTACGAAGGAATCACGACGTTGTCGCTATCTGCTGGACGAGATGAATCTCTCAGCCTTGGAGGGTCGTCGTTTTCACTTTCAAAGGAAGGAGATTCCATCGGAAAAAATGGCGAAAAAAATGGTGATGCTGCGTATGAAGGAAGAAGAAGAGATATTGAGGGAAGGCGGAACAATAAAGAAAAAGTAAAAAAAGTAACTTTGAAAAGGGGACCTACGGTTTTGTGGGTTCCCAAAGTAAATTCAAAAAGGTAACTGTCAACAAATAAACCGGGAAAGGAAAAAAATAATTAACTGCTTGATTTTAATTGGACTGTTACCATAAAAAAAGGCATCGCAAAAGGAAGTGGACTTCTTATTAGTTTAGGTATAAAAAAAAAGATGGAAAATTTTAAAAAAAGGAAATTTTAGTAATTAAATTAAATGGTAGGTAAAATTGGAGATTATGATAAAATTAGTCGTGTATTTCTATAAATTTCCCTAAACAATAACCTGTTTTCAAGCCCTAAAAGTGAGAATTATAATCCAAGAATTCTTTTTTCTTTTTTCAGTAGGCCCATGTGATAACCCACGATTCACCCAATACTCTTGATGAACAAAAATTAATATTTGAAGATATATTTTAAAATTCTTTCAATTTTCATATGATGAAAAATAAAACTAAAAAAACTTGTCAAAATTAAAATTTGATCTTTTAAAAAAGGAAAAAACATGATAATAACAATGAATGGAGAAAATACTTTGTTTCTCCAAGTTGGATATGACTAGAGAGGTCACCCAACAAAATTGAATTGCCTGTTTTAGAAAATTAGTTACTCCAACTTGTATTTTGGATAGTATAGGTTATTAATTCATTTATTTTCCTAAAAAGACACAAAATATCCTCAAACTTTTCAATACAACCACCAAAAAATTCTTTAAATAGGGAAGACCAGACCTGTCAACAAATCATGTGACAATGCATTTTGTGAAATCTCAAAAAATCATTTGAAAAACCCTAAAAGTTGCAGCAGAAGCAGCCATGGAGAAATTGAGACAAGGCATCGTGAACATGGTCAACAAGCAACTAAATTTACCAATGTCAGAAACTCAGGATTCGATTTTTCAACAACACCTTACAAGTTTTCTCTCTGATCTTCGTACTACCCCCGTTCATCCTCCTTATTCTTCGGTAACTCTTCTTTCACTATTGTTGAAGCTTTTCCTTGCACGAAGGTGATTTTTCAATCTAATCTAATGTTTTGTTTTGTTATAGATGATCGAAAAGGCGTTGCAAGGATTGGATGAAGAAGGGGGTTCCACTGAAGACTCGATTTCTGAGTTTATCAAGAAAGAATACCATAGTTTGCCAAGGGCACACTTGACCGTGCTGAAGCATCATCTGCAGAGAATGACTGAAAAGGGAGAACTCCTTAGGGATGATGGAGGACGGTTTTTGCTTCCTGGAGATAGCAAAAACCTGAAGGAAAAGGAGGATCCTCAAGATGATGTACGCACCAAGGAACCAAAAGATAAGCATTGTGGGAGGGCACGCAAGGGCAAGGAGGAAGACGATGATCCTGATACTATACTTCTTAAGGACTTGATATTACCTAAGAAGTCCAAAAAAAAAAAAACATCAAGGTCACTGAAGGTGTAGGAAGGAGGTCAAATGTTAAAGGATACATATAAGTCATTCTATTTGTCTATATACAATGTAATCATCTGAATGATTAATTTTACTTATTTGAAAATCGCCCGAATTTTCTTGAATTTTTGCTCTATACAATAGAATCCGTGAATTCTCTACAGATTTAGCCTATTATGTTTTGTGAATATTTATAAAATGCTTCCTTTTTAATTAATTGAAAGATCAATTCTTCATACCTCTTTGTCATCATGGAGTTAGTGTTGTGGACTTTGATTTCTTATGTATATTATAATATACTGGAGATTATAAAATGTTCCGGGTCAGTTCTTCTTTTATCTTTACTTTATTTAAAGAGAATCGATTTATCTCTTCATTGTGTTTAGGATTGATGTGTAGTTGATTGATTGATATATTTACTTGTCTAGTCTGATACTAACACTTGGGTTTAATTTCTACCGAAGGAATTCTAGCCTGAGCTTTGAACTCTATACCACTGTGAACCTGCAAAAGGTTTTTGTCAAGGTAGTGTTGCCTTCCTCATCTCTTCATAGAACATGCTAACTCCATAATGAATGATCAAAGTAACAAAATACAGCTAAATTAATTTTGTTTTTCCCATAACCTTTTTCTATCTACACAACCACATCCTCATTTTTTCGCTCTAGTTTTTGTATCAACTTAAACAAATTGTTTATATTATTTGTAGTCTCAAGACAACTGCCCCTTTTTGAGAGTAGAGTACTTCTATGGATCTCATATTGAATTTTCCTACTGCTGTAGGAGTCACAAATGGTAATGGAAGTAGGAGGAAGGTGAAGCTCATGTACAAGTCGTACAACTTGGAAAAAGGAATAATCAGTATTGATGTTTTCAAAAGAAAAAGACGACATCCTAGAAGAAGCTTGTAAACTCACCATCTTTGATAAATTCTCAAGAATCTCGCCAACAATTGAAAAAAACTAGAAATGATTTCATGAAAATGGTTTCCACAAAAGGATCGGTCAAAATAGGGTCCTATAATATGCATCATGACTTTATTGATTTTTTAAAGAAAAAACCTTAGAAATATATATCGTAGGAAATTCCTATCTATATGTAATATGGGAAGATTTAGTTTCTATACCCAAATTCTTCTGATGTTGGGCATATTTACACACTTAAGCATACTTTTTCTAATTTTATATCTTGCTCTGACTTAATACATGCAACATGCTCTTGATAATTACTTGTTTTAATCTTTTGGAGCTAATGCAATTTGTTTTGTAGTTTGTAGGTAAAATGCTCGAAATTGGATAATTGTGAGTGAAGGGGGCATGAAAATGAAGCTTCTTAAATTTTGTCCCTGTAGAGAAAAAATGAGAGTGAGGTTCCAGTGCCACCTGTTTTTGTAGGTCCTTTTACTTATTTCTCCCTTTTATAAAAGCTATCTTGAGGAAATTTTAGGGGGTTTGAAACATTGGAGCATAGAAGAGAAGTGCCTTAGATTCCCTTATTTCTAGCACTATTTCTTGCTTGAAACATGAATCTTTGCAAGTGTAATCAGACTATGAGCCGCTAAACGCCCTTGTTCAAGGGTTATGGCCAAAGTGAACAGTATATGCTAATCTAATGTTGATTATGTTTTTCTACCATATTAATTATTCTTTTAAACTTGCTTTAACTATACTATTGCTTTGCTGCCAATAGAATAAATGGATAATGGTTAAGAGAACAAAAGATGAGGAAAGTTGGGGATCGAATGTGGGTTAAAAGGAGTAAAACACATATCTGGGATGGATTTGCCACTCGGATAGAAATTATACCTAGTTTACCCTACATAGCTCCCAAACAAGAGATGTAAATGCATTTGCATAAATGATGAATATCATCACTTAACAACATAGGTATGACGTTAACCCGGATAGATAGTTATAGGTTCGAGAAGCCACGACTGTTCCTTTACTCTACTGGGAGTATAAAACCACATTAGCCTATTTGTTTGCTGCCAGCAATGGTGCTTATTTTTCTTTCTCTTACTCTTCAACAAACACTCAGAAACAAACCCCTCTTCACCAGGTCTCTCGAAAGTATGATACACAACATGATCTTCTTTCTGTGAGTCCAAATTGACAAATGAAGAAGTATGTGCTTCATTTGCTGTGGCATTCTTCACCACCAGAAACTCAAAATTACGGAGCGGTTTTCTGGTTATAGTATCTATAGTAAATCAATTCATAAATTTTTACTAAATTCTAATTAATGTCGACTTAGTGAAATTGTAAAGAAGGTTTGTAGTTCTTTAATTGTATAGGTCATAGGCTACCAAAGTCATTATATAATGAGAGATATGGTTTTTTAAAGTTGATCCTTGTATGAATTCATTCCGGAATTTAGTTGATAGAAATCTTTTAAACTTGACATAGTGTTTGAGTTTCCTTATAATCCTAAGCCACATCTAATACACTTCAAATTCCCTTGCATACAGACATAAATATATAAGATACAAATTGTAAGCTCTATCTCACAAATATTTCAATCCAGCGAATGATGACATCAAATCCTCAATTTGATTATAAAAAATTCTTGATTAATAATAACATTATAAGATAAATAACATACTTGAGAAATCTCTAGAAATCCCTTATGGAATCGCTTACTATTTCTAGTTAAAAAAAATAGATGAAAATAACTAGGGATATTATATGAATTACAAATCATAGTTGGTATTTCAGATGTCCGATTCAGGTAGGCAAAGAGATGGTTAAATCAAAAACTTTTGTGAAAATTTTGATTTTTTTTGGAGGGCAAAGTCTGTATGTCTGTCTGTCTCTATCAATCTATATAAATATGTGAGTGTGTGTACTTATTGATTGTGGACCTATACATATCAACAAAAAGATTTGCATTTTAGCATAGAAGATTTTGGGGTTTTGAAGTTGGTTATAGTAGAAATTTTGAAAGGTATGGGTTAGTGGAGTAATAATTGGGGTTGTTGAATTGATAAAATATGGCACAATTCAAATTGGAAGGAGGACATGACTTTAAATATTAAATGGTGTCTTTTTCTCTAATGTGTATAAATAAGTATTGATGCACTTATTTTGTGCACTTTAATTTTCTTGTGTCTTTATCTTTCTATCTTTCATGTGCTTTTTTTTTTTGAGCTGACAGTCTATATGGTACAACCTTTCTACCCTTTAAAAGTAGATGTAAGGTTTAACATATATTCTACCCCTCTCAAGACCTAGCTTTCACTTGTCAAAATACCTTAGGTATATTATTGTTATTGTACCTAAGAGGTAAAGATCTTCCAATCTACCCTATGTTTAGAAAAATATTAATGGGTGATGTTAAACTTCACACAAATCACTTAAAATGATTGATTATACTGAAATATACAAAATTTATGAAAGCTGTATTACACAAGTATAAGGAAAAATGATCATGGAAAATATGAAGGTTAGAGAGAAAATTGGTAAGGCGTGTTTGGGCCATAGAAAATATTCCATTTCCAAGCCCTCAAAATGAAAATTACAGTCCATGAATTTTTTTTTCTATTTATCAGTTAGACCTATATGATAACCTATGGTTAACCCTATTTTCTTGATGAACAAAAACTAATATTTGAAGATGTATTTAAAAATTCTTTTAATTTTTGTATGATAAAAAAAAATCTAAAAGTACTTGTCAAAGTTACAATTTAATCTTTTAAAGAAGGAAAAAACACGATAAATAAAAATGAATAGAGAAAATACTTTGTTTCTCCAAATTGGATATGACTACAGAGTTACCCTACAAAATTGAATTGACGATTTTAGGAAATTAGTTACTCCAATTTGGATTTTTGATAGTCTAGGTTATTATCTCAAAATAAATTCACTTATTTTCCTAAAAAGACACAAAAAGGGAAACTTCAAACTTGTCAATACAACGACCAAAAATTCCTTTAGATAGGGATGACCAGACCTGTCAACCCATAAAAAATCTTACGTAAAACCATAAGAGTTTCACTTGAAGCAGCCATGGACAAATTGAGACAAGGCATCGTTAATATGGTCAACAAAGAACTAAATTTACTAATGTCAGAAACTCAAAATTCTATTTTTCAATAGCACCTTACAACTTTTCTCTCTAATCATCGTACTACACCCGTTCATCTTCCTTATACTTTGGTATCTCTTCTTTCATTATTGGTGAAGCTTTTCCTTGCACGAATGTAAGTTTTCAGCCTAATCCAATGTTTTTGTTTTGTTATAGATGACCGAAAATGTATTAGCAGGATTTGATGAAGAAGAAGGTTCCACTGAAGACTCGATTTCTACACCACATCTTGCCTACGGAACACTTGACCGTGCTGAAGCATCATCTATGGAGAATGACCGAAAAGGGAGAACTCCTTAGCGATGATGGACGATGGTTTTTGCTTCCTGGTGATAGAAAAAACATTGAAGGGAAAGAAGGAGGATCCTCAGGATGAGGTACCCACCAAGGAACCAAAAGATAAACATCGTGGGAGGGCACGCAAGTGCGAGGAGGACGAAATGATCCAGATACTATACTTCTTAAGGACTTGAGATTACCTAAGAAGTCAACAAAGAAATAAAACATCAAGGTCTATGAAGGTGTAGGAAGGAGATCAAATGCTAGTGGACACATATAGGTCGATCTATTTCTCTATATACAATGTACTAATCGGAATGAATAGTTTTACTAGTGTGAAAATCGCCTGTATTTTCTTTACTTTTTGCTCAATACAATAGCATCCGTGAACATTCTATAGATTTAGCCTGTTAAGTTCTATGAATATTTATAATTTTTTTTCTTTTTACTGATTGAAAGATCAATTTTTCATACCTCTTGGTCATCATGGAGTTAGTGCTGTGGACTTTGATTTCTTAGGTATATTGTATTAGACTATAGATTATAAAATGTTTCTAGTTCAGTTCGGCTTTTATCTTCACTTTCTATAAAGAGAGTCTATTTATCTCTTCAATTTTTTGGGGATTGATGTGTAGTTTATTGATTGATATATTTACTTATCTAGTCCGATAGTAATACTTGGGTTGCATGTCTACCCAAGGAATTCTAGCCTGAGCTTTGAACTCTATACCACTGTGAACCTGCATAAAGTTTATGTCAAGGTTGCATTGCCTTCCTCATCTCTTCATCAAACATGCTAACTCCCTAATGAATGATCGAAGTAACAAAATAAAGCTAAATCAATTTTGTTTTTGCTATAACTTTATTCTATCTCCACAACCACATCCTCATTTTCACTCCAGTTTATGTATCAACTTTAAGAAATTTTTTATATCATTTGTAGACTCAAGACAACTGTCCCTTCTTGAGAGTAGAGTACTTCCGTAGATCTCATATTGAATTTTCCTACTACTATAGGAGTCGCATATGGTAATGGAAGTATGAGGAAAGTGAAGCTCATGTACAAGTCGTATAACATGGAAAAAAGAAAAATCAGTGTTGATGTTTCCATAAGAAAAAGACGATATCCTAGAAGAAGCTTGTAAACTCACCATCATTGATAAGTTCACAAGAATCTCTCCATAAATTGAAAAACAATAGTAATGATTCCATGAAAATGGTTTCCACAAAAAGATCGGTCAAAATAGGGGCCTATAATATGCATCATGTCTTTATAGATTTTTATTAAGAAAAAAACCATAGAAATATCAATGGCAGGAAATTCCTATCTATATGATATATGAGAAGATTTAGTTCCTATATCCAAAATCTTCTAATGTTTGGCGTATTTACACACTTAAGCCATAATTTGTCTAATTTTATATCTTGCTTTGGCTTAATAAATGCAACATGCTCTTGATTATTACTCGTTTTAATATTTTGGAATTAATGCAATTTGTTTTGTAGTTGGTAGGGAAAATGCTCGAAATTGGCTAATTGGGGAGCGAAGGGGGCTTGGAAATCAAGCTCGTTAAATTTTGTCCCTACAGAGAAAACGTGAGAGTGAGGTTCCAATGTCACCCGTTTTTGTGGGTCCTCTTACTTATTTCTCCCTTCTATAAAAGCTATCTTGAGGCAATTTGTGGAGGGTTGAATCATTGGAGCATAGAAGAGATGTGACATAGATTCCCTTATTTCTAACACTATTTCTTGCTTGAAACATATATCTTTGCAAGTGTAATCAGATTGTTAGCCGGTAAACGGCCTTGTTCAAGGGTTATGGCCAAAGTGAATAGTATATGCTAATCTAATGTTGATTATATTTTTCTACCATATTAGTTGTTCTTTTAAACTTGCTTTTACTATTCTATTCCTTTGCTGCCAATACACTAAAATGGATAATTGTTGATAGAACAAAAGATGAGGAACGTTGGGTGATCGAATGTGGGTTAAAAGGAGTAAAATGCATGTTCTGGGATGGATTTGCTATTCGGATTGAAATTATACCTAGTTTACCCTACATGGCTTGCAAACAATAGATGTAAATTTAAAGAACCCGAATTTTTCAAGTGGCATTACCCAAAGTGTGCTGGAATTTTTGCAGATAAACTGCCAGACACCACTCCATGGAGGAGCTTGCACGACCCGTGTGAAGCCACATGGACCATGTGGCCTCCCGTGAAGAGGCACTAGGTCCAGTCCACGGCTGGGACAACTTTGGGATGGAGAGGGGATTTTCGTCAAGTGAGGGCACACGGACACTCACACGGTCCGTGTGATGTGACACGGTCCGTGTGGCCCTCCATGTAACTCATTGCGTAAAATGTTTTCTAATTATGAAAGTACCTTCTCGTAATTTTGTCGTGCAAGAATTATTTTAAGTACCATTACGCGGTCGGTGCCACGGCCCGTGTGGGCCGTGTAGCCGTCCGTGTAATACAACTTAGCTCCATCGAATTTTCCCAAGTGAGAGTCTATGTAGGGAATCACGGCCACTGTTCACGGTCAGTGTGACGTTTCACGGAACGTGTAGTGGACCGTGTGGGACTGACAAGACTAATTTTGGTCTGTTTCATTAATGACATTTATGTAATTTTTGTTTATCTAATCATGAAATATGACCTTTTACCTATCCTAAACCTTTAATTCAGCTGAAACCCCTCCCCTATTAATTCATTCTCCTAAAACATATTACCCTTTACAGGATCACCTCCCTACTCCTCTCTATACTCCTCTCTCAAGGATTAAAGCTAGGGTTCCATTGGAGTCCAATTCAATCCTAATTTATCCCTCAAATTCAGCTCCTCACTCTAGGTATGTGGGATTGATTCTTGGTCCCTTTCAACCAAAAAGACCAAAAATTCCTTTCAATTAATTTCATGAATTTTAGTCACTTTAAATATGAGATTTTATTATTTGATTTTATTTAACTTAATTGATGTGAGGGCTGTATTTTATCTATGATTTCAATTCACTTTGATCACTATTATGATTACTTACATTGAGTTATGAAGTTTTGAATATGCATGTCCCCTTTAAAATTTATTTATGCATGGGTGATTATTACGATGATTTTAAATGTTGATTTAATCATGGATTTATTCAATTTAATATTATGATGTTGATTTTAACTTGAATCTATATTACACACGCTATACTCACATCATGCATTGGATTGCATTCATGAGCATTGGTATATGAAAATTATGTAATGGGTTAAGCCCAATTATATTTTTATGAAACGATTATGATATGATTTTGGTAAGGCATTGGTTATGACAAAAAGGTGATCACCGGTTTGTCTATAATTATGGCTCTTTAAGCATTATGGGTGCTTACACCATCTTGTATATGTATATGAGCTATTCCTTGCATTAGCATTATGATTATGATCTTGTGATTTGGCAATGACCCTAAATGTGCATTGATCGGTTTGAAATTACATTGTACCTCTTGAAAGCATGTATATGTATAAGTATTCATGTGGGATGTTGTTGACTTAGCACCGACAGATTGGGGCTTTAGGGATATCCCCAAGGCCCTCTCCCTTTCCTTAAACTATGTGCCTACATAGGAACGCTAGCAATTACCGAAATGATCGGGTCGTAAAGAATGGTAATTCGTTTATTATGCTTATGATATGATATGATATGTTTAGGGAAAATCCTTCTGAAATGGTGAGTTCCGTAAGGAAGGTGACCATCTACCGCAATGGTGAGTTCCGTAAGGTGTGATGTAGATTATCTTTGGCAAGTAATCTTCTCCTACCAATATGAGGTCTTTATTGGACTAATTCATGTAATAGCTCATATTGATTTGATTTGTCGGTTATAGTCCATCCCCATTATATAGGAACATTATTGCATTTCATGCATCATGAATTTCATGGCATCTTGTATACTACTCTTCCTTGGATATGTATGATTTTTTCTATATTATGTGCCCTTGTCATCTAACAATGAGACGGAGGTTGATAAATCATACGCATTGCATACCCGCATACTTAGTACATTTAAATGTACTAATGCATACTCTATGCCTACATGATTTTGCCATATAGGGGCCGAGCACATTGATTACCAGCCATTTGATGAGTAGTCCAATCCGAAAGTACTTTGTGGTGAGTCCTATCCTCCTACGGACGATCTATCTACCTTTACTTGCGTTATTCTAGTATTTCCTATTTAGTTGAGGGTGAGCCCGAAGCTTGTCCCGACCCCCATCTCATCTTGACTTGAGGCATTGTTGGACCAGTGTGTAAACTCCTTAAAGCCCTTATGCTGTGTTGACTTTTGGTTTATGTCGCCTCTTTGGCTTGATCTATGAAAGTATCATATTTTGAATTTTATTGTTTCATGTGATGGTTTGGACAGTCCCTAGTCCCATATTTCCCCCATAGCGTGAGTCCTTTGACCCCGTCCCTTAGAAATATGTTTTATTAAATGAATGCTATTCTTGAACCGATGATATGGATATGATGCTTGACGTTTAACATCTAGATCTTAACCCTGGGTCGTGACAAAGATGGTATCAAAGCCCTAGATTTATAAATGATCCTTGGAGTCCAACATGCCATGTTGAGTAGAGTCCAATTTATGGGTGAGGTGCACCACACCTATGAGTGGGAGGCTACGAAGATGTTTTAGGAATTTTCTCACTTCTTCATGTCTTTTGGTCGTTCTATGGTTAGTATATTTTGTTCCCTTATTTGAAGGTGTTGTTGATCCATTTTAGAAGATGCCTCGAAGAAGACCCTCTGTAACAAGGCTGGCTCCTGCTAATGAAGATCAACAACCATGTGGATGAACCTATCCCAAATGGGGAATTTTGTACAACCTTCACCATGCTTGCTCAGGTGGTGACTTCTCAGGCAAGGCAGTCCAACTTGCCACGGGATCCTACACCTGCTTCCAGGGTGAGGGATTTCATCCGAATGAATCCTCCAGAGTTCCATGGGTCAAAGGATGGTGAAGATGCCAATGAGTTCATTGATGAGCTTGCCAAGATACTGAACATCATGTATGTCACTTCGGAAGAGAAGGTCGAATTGGCTGACTATCATCTAAAAGATGTGGCTCAGGTGTGGTATACCCAATGGTCTTTTGAAATGGTATGTGGTGGTGATGTCAATTGAGAAGAGTTCAAATTTGCTTTCCTTGATTGCTTTTTCCCACTTGAGCTTAGGGAGGCCAAAATGACTGAGTTTATCAATCTCAAGCAAGGAAGTATGTGTGTGAGGGACTATGCTCTCAAGTTCATGAAGATTTCTAAGTATGCTCCATCACTAGTAGCTAACCCCCATGCAAGGATGCACAAGTTTGTTTCGGGTATCTCTGATTTACTTGTGAAGAAATCCTATACTGCTATGCTTATACGGGATATGGATATTTCCAGATGCATGGTGTGTGTTGAACAGATCGAAGGGGAGAAACTCAAGGAGAGAAGGGTTCACGATCCTAAGAGGGCCCATTTTGATGGTAGATTCTCAGGTTCTCAAAATGTTGGTTTTGGTCGCTTCTAGCAGGGCCAAGATTCGGGTGCTTAGGTCGCTAATGCTCGCATACCTCCTCCCAGGGCACCGATTTGTGATGGTCAAGGACATCCTCTGTGTGACAAGTATGGAAAGCCCCACACGGGAATTTGTTGGAGGGATTTGGGTGTCTGCTTTGAGTGTGGTGATAAAAACCAGAAGGTTGTTGACTGTCCTAAGAATGCCTGTAGAGGCCAAGGTCAGATGGCCAAGGGTGGGTAAGGTCAACAAAGAGCTCCCCAAGGAGTGGCCCCAAGGAACAACAGGTTTTATGCACTCCATGCCAGCTAGGATGTCAAGGAGGTTCCAGATGTCGTGACTGGTATGTTAAAAGTCATTGATTTTGATGCTTATGCGTTGCTTGATCCGGGTGCATATTTGTCTTTCGTGTCTCCTTTATTGGCTGTTAAGTTTGGTTTAAGTCCTAAGATATTAAGGGATCTTTTTTCGGTCTATACTCTCGTGGGTGAATCTGTTATTGCCCATCGGGTCTATTATGGTTTGCCTTTTCTGTGTTGCATAAAGTTTTTCCGCGTGATCTTATTGAACTTGAGATATTTGACTTTGACGTAATTCTTGGGATGGATTGGTTTCATGCATCATCTGCTTCAATAGATTGTAGAGCCCGGAAGGTCAAGTCCCAACCTCCTAGTGAACCCGTTCTTGAATGGAATGGTCGTGAATTCTCTATTAAAGGTTGGTTTATTTCCTTCCACAAGGCGCGGAGAATGATTTCTAAGGGGTGCATTGTGAGGGTTAAAGATATGGAATCCAAAGTACCTACTCTGGAGTCGGTCCTGGTGGTGAACGAGTTCTCGGATGTGTTCCCTGAAGATTTATCGGGCATTCCTCCTGAAAGAGAGGTAGACTTCGGCATAGATCTTCTTTCAGATAGTTAGCCTATCTCTATTCCTCCTTATCATATGGCCTTGGCGGAGTTGAAAGAATTAAAGGAGCAGTTAAAGGACGTATTGGAGAAGGGTTTCATTCAGCCTAGTATATCGTCGTAGGGTGCTCCAGTGTTGTTTGTAAGGAAGATGGACGGAACTCTTCGGATGTGCATTGATTATAGACAACTGAGCAATGTGACCGTTAAGAATAATTATCCGTTGCCTAGGATTGATGACTTTTTCGATCATCTTCAAGGGGCTACTCATTTCTAGAAGATTGATCTTTGTTGCAAGTATCATCAGTTCAAGATACGTAGTGTGACATTCCCAAAGAAGCTTTTCGGACAAGGTATGGGAACTTTGAGTTTATGGTAATGTCATTTGGCCTAACCAATGCCCTGACCGTGTTTATGGATATGATGAATCGAGTGTTTAAGCCATTCCTTGACAGTTTTGTGGTGGTCACCATTGATGACATTCTCATTTACTCCCGAAGTGAGCAGGAGCACATGAATCACTTGAGAATGGTTCTCCAAACTTTGAGGGAGAAGAAATTTTATGCCAAGTTTAGCAAGTGTGAATTTGTTGGGCGAAGTGGCTTTTCTTGGTCATGTGGCGTCTGGTGATGGTATCAAGATAGATTCGAAGAAAACTAAGGCCGTGAAGAATTGGCCCGAACCAGTGTCCTTGGGTTAGCTGGGTATTACAGAACGTTTGTTGAAGGGTTCTCATCTATTGCATATCCATTGACCAAGTTGACCCAAAAGCAGGCTAAGTTTGTAGGGTCAGATGAATGCGAGAAGAGTTTTCAAACTTTGAAGGATCGGCTTACATCGACTCCTGTCTTAACCTTACCAAATGGTTTGGAGGGATTTATGGTCTATTGTAATGCCTCGCGGATCGGATTGGGTTGTCTAGTTATGCAATATAGTAAGGTAATAGCAAATGCATCAAGGAAGTTAAAGGTGCATGAACGCAATTACTTAATGCACAACCTTGAATTGGCGGCGACGGGTTTGCTTTAAAGATTTGGAGACATACTTGTATAGGGTTCATGTTGATGTGTTCACCGATCACAAGAGTTTGCAATATGTATTCACTCAGGGAGATCTCAATTTGAGGCAAAGGAAGGATTACGACATGAGTATTCTGTATAACCCCGGGATAGCCAATGTTGTGGCCGATGCTCTCAGCAGGTTGTCTATGGGGACTGTGGCGCATGTTGGGGAAGAAAAGAAGGAGTTGGCAAGAGATGTTCACCACTTAGCTAGGTTGGGTATCATATTAGCTGATTTGACCGATGGTGGTATTCGTGTTCAAAGCGAGGCAGAAACTTCTGTAGTAAGTGATGTAAAGGCTAAGAAAGATTTAGACCTATTGTTACTTGAATTGAAAAGGTTGGTTGCTGAAAAGGAGATCGAGATGTTCTCCCAAGGGGGAGATGGTGTATTCCATTACCAAGACCGCTTTGTTTTCCGGATGCGGATGATCTTAGAAGGGTGATCATGAGCGAGGCTCACAACCCTCATTATTCTATTCACTCCGGATCTACCAAAATGTATCGGGATTCGAAGGAAGTGTATTGATGGCATGCTATGAAGAAAGACATCGCTAAGTTCGTAGCCAAATGCCCAGTTATCAACAGGTGAAGGTAGAGCACCAAAGGCATAGTGGCTTGTCCTAAGACATTGGGATTCCCACATGGAAATGGAAAGATGTAAACATGGATTTTATAGTTGGGTTGCCTCAGACCCAAAGGCAATTCAACTCTATTTGGGTCATCGTGGATCGGATGAAGAAGTCGGCTCATATTCTACCACTAAAGACTACCTTCGGTGCCAAAGATTACACAAGATTGTATATCCAGGATTTGGTAAGGTTGCATGGTGTGCCTAGGTCCATTATATCGGATCGTGGTACCCAATTCACTTTCCACTTTTGGAGGTCATTTCAGAAGGGACTAGGGACAAAGATTAAGTTGAGTATTGCTTTTCATCTTCAAATTGATGGCAAAGCAAAGAGGACTACTAAAACCTTGGAGGACATGTTGAGGGCTTGTGTATTGGAGTTTAAGGGAAATTGGGATGACCATCTTCCACTCATCGAGTTTGCTTATAATAATAGCTTTCATGCTAGCATTGGTATGACGCCGTTTGAGACTTTGTATGGGAGGAGGTGTAGGTCAGCAGTGGGGTGGTTTGAGTTGGGAGAGTTGGCACTAGTTGGTCTGGATCATGTGCTAGAGGCCATGGATAAGTTGAAGGTGATTAGGGAGAGGTTGAGAATAGCCCGAAGTCGTCAAAAGTCTTATTTGGATGTTAGGAGGAGGGATCTTGAATTTCATGTCAGTGATTGGGTGTATGTGAAGGTTTTGCCTATGAAGGGTGTGATGCATTTTTGTAAGAAGGGCAAGCTAAGCCCCTGGTATCTTGGCCCTTATGAGATTGTTGAGCGAGTTGGAGGTGTGGCTTATAAGTTGAAGTTGCCTCCAGATTTGAATTCTATTCACCCAATCTTTCATGTGTCTATGTTAAGAAAGCTAGTTGGTGATCCTAGCACCGTTGTTCCTTTGGAGAAATTGAGGTTGGAGAGAATTTAACTTATAAGGAAATGCTGGTGGACTTCTTGGATAGGCAAGTAAATTAGCCGTAATAAGGACGTAGCTTCGGTGAAGGTGCTTTGGAGAAATCAACAAGTGGAGAGTGCTACTTGGGAGGCAGAAATGGACATGGTGAAGCGATACCCTCCTCTTTTCCAATCTACTCAAGCCTAAGGTATTAGGATTCTTCCTTATCTAATGGTACCATTACTTGCCCTCTTGAGTCTCATGACATGACATGCATACATGTGCACGAAAAAAGATTTTTATAATGTTTTGAGTGACTTGAATACGATTTTGACATAAGCTTAAAGGTCTTGAACAATGGTTTTGAATAATGCTTTTGATACAATTTTGAATAATGAACTATGCATTATATCTTATGTAGAGGCGTTTCATGCTCTAAGTCAAGCCTTTCAAGCCTTGTTCATGCACATTCAGGGACGAATGTTCCCAAAGGGGAGATGATGTAAGGACCCGAATTTTTCAAATGGCATTACCCCAAGCATCCTGGAATTTTCGCAGGTGAACAGCCAGGCACGACTCCACGGATGAGCCTACCCGGCCTATATGAAGCCATACGGATCGTGTGGCCTCCCGTGAAGAGGCACTGGGTCAAGTCCACGGCTGGGACAACTTTGGGACGGAGAGGGGACTTTGGTCAAGTGAGGGCACACGGACACTCACACGGTCCTTGTGATGTGACACAGTCCGTGTGGCCCTCCGTGTAACTCATTGCGTAAAAATTATTCTAAGTATGAACGTACCATCTCGTAACTTTGTCGTGCAAGGATTATTTCAAGTACTATTACGCGGTCGATGCCATGACTCATGTGGAGTAACACGGACCGTGTAGCTGTCCATGTGATACCACTTAGCTCCATGGAATTTTCCTCTGTGAGAGTCTAAGTAGGGGATCGCGACCACTGTTCACGGTCCGTGTGGCATTTCATAGACCGTGTTGTGGACCGTGTGGGCCTGACGGGACTAGTTTTGGTCTGTTTCATCAATGGCATTTATATAATTTTGGTTTATTATGATCATAAATTATGACCTTATACCTATCCTAAACCCTTGATTCAGTTGAAACCCCTCCCCTCTTAATTCATTCTCCTAAAAAATTCTACCCCTCAAAAGATCACCTTCTTACTCCTCTCTACACTCCTCTATCAAGGATTAAAGCTAGGGTTACGTTGGAGTCCAATTTAAGCCTAATTCATCCTCAAACTCAGCTCCTCACTCAAGGTATATGAGATTGATTCCTGGTCCCTTTGAACCAAGAAAACCCAAAATTCCTTTCAATTAATTTCATAAATTTTAGTCACTTTAAAAATGAGATTTTATTATTTGATTTTATTAAATTTAATTGATGTGTGGGCTGTATTATATCTATGATTTCAATTCTCTTTCATCACTATTATGATGATTTACATTGAGTTATGAAGTTATGAACATGCATGTCCCCTTAAAAATTAATTTATGCATGGGTGACTATTACTATAATTTAGATGTTGATTTCATTACGGATTTATTCAATTTCATATTATGATGTTGATTTTAACTTAAATTTATGTTACCCATGCTATCCTCACATCATGCATTGCATCGCATTCATGAGCAATGGTATATGAAAATTATGAAGTGTGTTAAGCCCAATTATGTTTTATGAAACGATTATGATATGATTTTGGTAAGGCATTGGTTATGAAAAAAAGGTGATCACCGGTATGCCTATGATTATGGATCTTTGAGCATTATGGGTGCTTGCACCACCTTCTACATGTAGATGAGCTATTCTTTGTGTTAGCATTATAATTATGATCATGTGATTTGGCATTTGAGCGTAAACGTGCATTGATCGGTTTGAAATTACATTGTACCTCTTGAAAGCACGTGTATATATAAGTATTCATGTGGAATGTTGTTGACTTAGTATCGATGGATTGGAGGCGTTAGGGCTATCCCTAAGGGCCCTCTCCCTTTCCTTGAACTATGTGCCAACATAGGAACGTTAGCTATTACCGAAATGACCGGGTCATAAGGAATGGTTCTTCATTTATTATGCTTATGATATGATGTGATATGTTTATGGAAAATACTTTCGAAATGGTGAGTTCCGTAAGGAAGGTGACCATCCACTGAAATGGTAAGTTCCATAAGGTGTGATGTAGATTACCTTTGGCAAATAGCATTCTCCTACCGATGGAAGGTCTTTATTGGACTAATTCATGTAATAGCTTACATGGATTTGATTTTTCGGTTATAGTCCATCCCCATTATATAGGAGCATTATTGCATTTCATTCATCATGAATTTCATGGCATTTTGTAAACTACTCTTCCTTGGATATATATGATTCTTTCTATATTATATGCCATTGTCATCTAACATTGAGATGCAGGTTGATAAGTCATATGCATTGCATGCCCGCATACTTAGTACATTAAAATGTACTAATGCATACTCTATGCCTACATGATTTGACCATATAGGGGCCGATCACTTTGATTACCAACTGTTTGACGAGTTGTTCGATCCGTAAGTACTTTGTGGTGAGCCCTATCCTCCCAGGGACAAGCCATCTGCCTTTCCTTGCGTTATTATAGTTTTTCCTATTTAGTTGAGGGTGAGCCTGAAACTTGTCCCGGCCTCCGTCTCATCTCGACTAGAGCATTGTTGGACCTGTGTGTAAATTGCTTAAAGCCCTTATGCTATGTTAACTTTTGGTTTATGTGGCCTCTTTGTCTTAATCTATGAAAGTATCGTATATTGAATTTATGGTTTCGTGTGATGGTATGGACAGTCCCTAGTCCCGTATTTCCCCCATAGCACGAGTCTTATTACCCCATCCCTTAGAACTATGTGTTATTAAATGATTGCTATTCTTAAACCTATGATGTGGATATGATGCTTGAGGCATGTTTGGGGACCCTCGGGTTCCCATTCGTCATGTCATACCAAGGCCCTAACCCCAGGTCATGACATAAATGCATTTGTATAAATGATGAGTATCATCACTAAACAATATAGGCATTACGTTGACCTGGATAAATGTTTATAGGTCCGCGAAGCCAAGATTGTTCCTTTACACTTCTGTGCGTATAAAACCACATTAGCCTATTTGTTTGCTGCCAGCAATGGTGCTTATTTTTCTGGCTCTTACTCTTCAACAGACACTCATAGACAAACCTCTCTACACTAGGCCTCTCAAAACTCTGATGCACAATATGATCTTCTTTCTGTGAGTCCAAATCGACAAACGAAGAAGTATGTGCTTTATTTGTTGTGGCATTCTCCACCACCAAAAACTCAAAATCATGTAGCGGTTTTCAGGTAGAGTATCTATAGTAAATCAATTCATAATTTTTTACTACAGATTCTAATTGATGCGAACTTAGTGAAATTGTAAAGAAGACTTGTAGTAATTTAATTGTATAGGTCATAGGCTACCAAACTCATTATTATATAAGAGATATAGTCATTTAAAGTTGATCTTTTTATGATTTCATTCCAGAATTTAGCTGATATAAATCCTTTAAACTTGACATGGTGTTAGAGTTTTCTTATTATCGTAACCCACATCTAATACACTTCAAATTCCCATGCATACATACATACTTGAATCTGCTTTTTCCTGGTTGGACTAAAAAAATGAAGTATCCAGGCTCCGTTTAGAAAAAACCCAATTGGATTGGTAAGATATCTATGATTGCTATTCATATTTTTCTTTGTAAAGAGATCCATCCGAATAGGTTTCAAAGCAAGCAGTACGGCGCAACAGAGGAGCCACCACTTTTACCAGATATGGGTCCGGACGACCCAAGAGCCCGCCACTAGAACCCAACCCTTAAGAGCTACGGCTAGCCGATCATATCATTCCATAAAAAAAATCTATATGTATAGAGAGATCCCCTAGATATACAGATAGAATAGATGTTCATGGATAGACAGACATTCCATTGATTCTGAGTAACACACACACACACACATATATATATAAGATACAAATTGTAACCTCTATCTCACAAATATTTCAATCCAGCGAATGATGATGTCATATCCTCAATTCAATTAATTCTTAGTAAATTAGTATTAACAATTTGTTAGGGTCATTCAAGTTATATTAGAAATCCTTGATTAATAATAACATAATAAGATAAATAACATACTTGAGAAGTCTCTAGATATCCCTTGTGGAATTGCTTACTATTTCTAGTTAAAAAATATAGATGAAAATAACTAGGGATATTATAAGAATTATAAATCATTATTGGTATTCCAGATGTCCGATTCAAGTAGGCAAAGAGATGGTTGAATCTAAAATTTTGTGAAAAGTTTAATTTGTTTTTTGGAGGGCAAAGTCTATATGTCTGTCTGTCTATCTCTCTCTCTCTATATGTGAGTGTGTGTGTCTATTTATTTATTGTGGACCTATACACATCTGCAGAAGGATTTGAATTTTATCTTAGAAGATTTTGGGATGTTGATGTTGGTTACAATAGAAATTTGGAATGGTATGGGTAGGTGGAGTAATAATTGGGATTGTTGAATTGATAAAATATGGCACAACTCGAATTGGAAGCAGGACATGAATTTAGATATTAAATGGTGTCTTTTTCTCCAATGTGTATAAATAAGTATTGATGCACTTTTTTTGTGCATTTTGATTTTCTTTTCTCTTTATCTTTCTATCTTTTATGGGCCTTTTTTTGGGGCTGACAGTCTATATGGTACAACCTCTCTACCCTTTAAAAGTAGATGTAAGGTTTAACATACATTCTACCCCTCTCAAGACCTAGCTTTCACTTGTGAAAATACCTTAGGTATATTATTGTTATTGTACCTGAGAGGTAAAGATCTTCCAATCTACCCTAAGTTTAGAAAAATATTAATGGGTGAAGTTAAACTTCACACCAATCACTTAAAACGATTAATTATACTGAAATATACAAAATTTATGAAAGATGTATTACCCAAGTATAAGGAAAAATGATCATGGATAATATGAAGGCTAGAGAGAAAATTTGTAAGGCGTGTATAAGCCATAGAAAATAATCAATTTCATGAATTTTTTTCTTTTTATCAGTTAGACGTATTTGATAACCTACGATTAACCCAATTTTCTTGATGAACAAAAATTAATATTTGAAGATGTATTTTAAAATTCTTTTAATTTTTGTACAATGAAAAAAATAAAATAAAAATACTTGTCAAAGTTACAATTTAGTCTTTTAAAGAAGAAAAAACATGATAAGTAAAAATGAATAGAGAGGTAACCCTAAAAAATTGAGTTGACTTTTTTAGAAATTAGTTACTCCAATTTTGAATTTTGATAGTATAGATTATTATCTCAAAATAAATTCATTTATTTTCCAAAAAAGACACAAAAAAATAAACTTCAAACTGTTGGCAAAAAGAACGATATGAAGAAGAAACAGAGAAAGACGTTCTGTTTTTCTTTATTGCTTCAGGAAAACAGAAAATACACAACTATTAATAATACTTGAATATAACTAAAAAGGGAGAAAATTTAGGGCATTAGTCTAGCACTAATCCACTAACTAAATAATGACTTCTATTAATACTAGGACTCTTAATTCTGGTAAAAAACTAAAACATAAAAAGCTCCTACAAAAGCTGACATAACCTAGTTATTTTGAATTAGTGAACTAACACTCCCCCTTGATTCAAAATCACACACTCCCAATTGCAATCTAAAAAACTCATGCTTAGCCAGAGGAAGAGACTTTGTGAATATATCGGCTACTTGCTCATTTTGTCCCACAAAATGTTAGCACAATTCTTCCATCAGCTACTAGCTTCCTAATGAAGTGATGTTGCACATCAATATGCTTAGTTCTTCCATGGAAAGAGGGATTCTTAGCCATATCAATTGCTGATTTGTTATCACAAAAGATCTCAGTAGCCTCTTTTTGCTCATAATTGAAATCTGCCAGCAGTTTTCGGAGCTATAGAGCTTGTCTTGCTGCTAAGGTTGCTGCTGTATACTCTGCCTCAGATGTCGACAGAGCAACCGTTTCCTGCTTCTTTGAACTCCATGTCACAGCTCCAGAACCAAAGTAGAAACAACTACCTGAAGTGCTTTTCCGATCATCCAAGCAGCCCGCATAATCACAATCAGTAAAGCCAACCAATCTGAAATTTGGCGCTTTAGAATACCAAATGCCAAGGTTTGTCGTTCCCACAACATAGCGAAGAATTCTTTTTGTAGCGCCATAATGTTGCTTTGTCGGATTTTGCAAAAATCTGGAAACAACGCTAACAGAAAAAGCAATGTCAGGTCTAGTGTGCGTTAAATAATTTAAACCACCAACTAAACTTCTAAACAATCTCGGATTTGCTTTCTCAGTTCCGTCTGCACGCTGCAACTTCTCGTTGATATTCATCGGTGTAGTCGCTGCTTCACAACTCATCATATGAAATTTTCCCAAAAGATCCTCTGCATATTTCTTTTGAGAAATAAAAATTCCTTCTTTATCTTGGATCACTTCAAGCCCCAAAAAATATTTCAGTAAACCCAAATCTGTCATCTCAATGTTTCTCATCATAGTGGACTTGAAATCATCAACTAAAGACTTGGATGAACCAAAATAAATCATATCATCAACGTAGAGACAAACAACCAAATATTCTCCATTACCTTGCTTCTTCAAGTACAATGTGGGCTCATTGTCACTTCTTGCGAATCCACTCTCTTGAAAGAAAGAGTCAATTTTGCTATACCACGCACGCGGAGTTTGTTTTAGCCCGTAAAGAGCTTTTCTTAACTTGTAGACCTTGTTCTCATTGCCATTAATAACAAAGCCTTGAGGTTGTGAAACATAAACCTCCTCTTCTAGATCTCCATTCAAGAAGGCAGACTTCACATCAAATTGATACACAGGCAAGTGTAGTTGCGCAGCCAAAGCCAAAACAACTCTCACTGTTTCAAATCGAGCAATAGGAGAAAAAGTTTCTTCAAAATCTATACCTTGCTGTTGTGAATATCCTTTCGCCACAAGCCGAGCTTTGTACTTTTGAATGCTCCCATCAGTATTGTACATTGTCCGAAACACCCATTTGAGCCCGATTACGTTCTTTCCTTTTGGTGCATCAACTAACTCCCATGTGAAATTTCTTTCAATTGCTTGCATCTCTTCTACCATAGCATTCTGCCATTCAAATTGTTCTACAACATCTTCATAACAAATAGGATCTGAAACAAGCAAAGCAAATTGACAAGAAGTGTTTACATTGTCAGAATATTTAGGATTTGGTTTCTTTTCCCTTGTTGATCTTCTTAATGGAATTGGCTCAATTGATGACTCATCAAGTGTTGTAGTGGTTATCGGCGCAATAGGTGAGCTATCTGGTGAACTTACCAGAGAAGTGGGTGAGCTTCCAGGAGTAGGAGAAGGGTCTGTCGCAGGTTCTTCCTCACTAGATAACAATTGAATATTTGATCTCACATTCCCAGATGCAAAGTTCCAACAAGACTCGGGTAAGCCACTTAAGAATCTTTGGTTGTATAGCATATGCTTTGGTTAATCGTCATTCTAAGCTTGATGAGAAATCTGAAAAATGTATTTTTGTTGGCTATAGTCTTCAATCCAAAGCATATCGTCTATATAATCCCATAAGTGGAAAAGTGATTATAAGTAGAAATGTTGTGTAAAAAAAAAAAAAAAAAAAAAAAAGTAATCTGGCAGTCCCTTTGCTTTCAGTGAACTTCTAGCCATTTCCACTACTGTCCTATTTTTTCGCTCGGCCACACCATTTTGCTCCAGTGTGTATGGTGCGGTAAGATCCCTGCGAATTCCATTCTCATCACAAAACACATTAAAATCATTAGACAAGAACTCACCACCTCTATCGGTACGAAGTGATTTTATCTTGTTGCCACTTTGATTCTCGACATATGCCTTAAATTTCTTAAAATTCTCAAAGGTTTCTGATTTGAATTTCAAGAAATAAACCCAACTAAAGCAGCTGTAATCATCAGTAAACATCAAAAAATACCGACTTCCACCAAGGGATTCCGTTTTCATTGGCCCACACAAATCGGCGTGCACAAGTTCAAGACAAGTTGTAGCTCTCCATGATTTTCCTACTGGAAATGATTTCCTAGCTTGCTTCCCATAAATACATCCTTCACAAAAATCAAGTTCATTGATTTTTGGCAAGCCAATAACCATATCTTTTTTAACCAAAAGTTTCAACCCATTAAAATTCAAATGTCCATAACGTAAGTGCCATAAATTAGTCTCTTTCTTTCCTTTCACAACTAAGGCAACATTGTCAACATTTGAAATATCAAGGGGAAACATTTTGTTTTGAGTCATAGGTACACGAGCTATTGTGCGTCCAGATTCTTTGTCCTTAATGTCACATGCATTATCATCAAAAAGAACTGAATAACCACTACTCATCAACTGACCAACACTTAACAGGTTATGAGCCAAAGTAGGGACATATTGTACATCATATAAAAGCTTCACATTACCTTGTACAGTTTTTATTTCAACTGTACCTTTTCCTTCAACGCCCACTTGCTTGTCATCTCCTAGCCGCACCTCGCTTTTCTGTGACTCATCAAGATCTCTAAATAGAGACTTTGAACTTGACATGTGATTTGAGCATCCGCTATCAACAAACCATACAACATTCACACTTGCAATTATGGGAGAATGGGTCATAAACAACTTACTTTCTTCTTCCACCTTTTGTGTAAAATTGGCTTCCTTCTGCTCGTCTTTCTGTTTCATCCAACAATCAGCTTCTTTGTGGCCAAATCTCTTGCAATATCGACATTGAATTGTGCTCTTGTATTGGCGTGATTCACCAAATTGGTTCCTACCTCTGCCACAGCCACGGCCTCGGCCATGAAAATTGCCTCTGCCATGTCCTCGACCTGCTGAATTTTCTGTTTTTCCCTTGTAATGAAACTCTCTTTTTACCTGGATTGCCTTCTCTTGAACCTTCTCACGGGACCTATTTATCCTATCTTCATGAGCTAGCAAGGAACTCATTAATTCATCAAAAGAATAAGTAGATAGGTCCTTAGATTCCTCAATTGCAGTAACAACATGCTCAAATTTAGTGGTTAAACTTCTCAACACTTTAGACACCACAATCTGGTTATCAATTTTCTCACCATAGGACCTCATCCTATTAACAATAGTAGATGTTCTAGACAAATACTCTTGTACAGATTCATTCTTATTCATGAGAAGAGTTTCAAAATCACGCGGGAGAGTTTGTAATTTGACAGTAATTACCTTTTCATCACCAAAATATTCTTGCTTCAGGATCTCCCATGCCTCTTTTGAAGTCTCAGCTGCTGATATGCGAGGAAATATGTCATCATGAAGAGCTTGCTGGATCGTGAACAGAGCCTTCGAGTCTCTCTTTCGATGTTCTCTCAGTTGGTTTGCATTCCCTTCCGGAATTCCAGTCTCAACTACATCCCATAGTTCTTGAGACTTGAAAAGAGTCTTCATTTTTAGACTCCAAAACTGATAATTTTCTCCTCTGAAAATTGGAATCAGAGGTTGCGACGAAGCTGTTGTAGCATTCCCTGCCATGGGATTTTTGGTGCTTTTTTTCAAAAAAAAGATCTCACAATTTTCACTCTTTCTCTTGTACCTTACCAATCCCTGCTTGAGGAAAGGATGGATCTCAACCTGGAGTTAAGCTCTTGATACCAAAAATGTTGGCAAAAAGAACGATATGAAGAAGAAACAGAGAAAGACGTACTATTTTTCTTTATTGCTTCAGGAAAATAGAAAATACACAACTATTAATAATACTTGAATATAACTAAAAAGGGAGAAAATTTAGGGCATTAGTCTAGCATTAATCCACTAACTAAATAATGACTTCTATTAATACTAGGACTCTTAATTCTGGTAAAAAACTAAAACATAAAAAGCTCCTACAAAAGCTGACATAACCTAGTTATTTTGAATCAGTCAACTAACACAAACGTCAACAACCAAATATTCCTTCAAATAGGGATGACCAGACCTTTCAACCCATCAGAAATCTTGTGAAAAGCCATACGAGTTTCAATTGAAGCATCCATGGAGAAATTTAGACAAGGCATCGTGAATATGGTCAACAAGGAACTAAATTTACCAATGTCAGAAACTCAAAATTCCATTTTTCAACAACAACTTACAAGTTTTCTCACTGATCTTTGTACTACCCGTTCATCTTCCTTATACTTGGGTAACTCTTCTTTCATTATTGTTGACTCTTTTCCTTGCATGAATGTGAGTTTTCAGTCTAATCCAATGTTTTTGTTTTGTTATAGATGATCGAAAAGGCATTGCAATGATTGGATAAAGATGGGGGTTCCACGAAAAACAAGATTTCTGAGTTTTCCAAGAAAGAACACCACAGTTTGCCAAGGGCACACTTGACCGTGCTGAAGAATTAGCTGCAGAGACTGACTGGAAAGGGAGAACTCCTTAGGGATGATGGAGGACAGTTTTTGATTCCTGGTGATAGCAAAAATTTGATGGAAAAGAAGGAGGATCCTCAGTATGAGGTACGGACCAAGGAACCAAAAGATAAGCATCGTGGGAGGGCACGCAAGGGAAAGGAGGACGGAGATGATCCTGATACTATACTTCTTAAGGACTTCAGATTACCTAAGAAGTCAACAAAGAAATAAAAGATCAAGGTCTTGGATGGTGTACGAAGGTGGTTAAATGTTAGTGGATACATATAGGTCGTTCTATTTCTCTATATGCAATGTAGTAATCCAAATGTATAGTTTTACTTGTTTGAAAATCACCTATATCATTTTTAAATTTTTACTCTATACAATAGAATCTGTGAACTCTCCACAAATTTATCCTGTTAAGTTCTGTGAATATTTATAAAATGTTTCTTTTTTATTGATTGAAAGATCAATTCTTCATACCTCTTTGTCATCATGGAGTTAGTGTTGTGGACTTTGATTTCTTAGGTATATTGTATTAGACTGGAGATTATAAAATGTTTCTAGTTCAATTCAGCTTTTATCATCACTTTCTTTAAAGAGAGTCGATTTATCTCTTCATGTTTTGGGAATGGTGCGTAGTTGATTGATTGATATATTCACTTGTCTAGTCCAGTACTAATACTTGGATTCTATGTCTACCAAAGGATTTCTACAATGAGCTTTGAACTTTATACCACTATGAACTTGCATAAAGTTTCGGTCAAGGTAGCGTTGCCTTCGTCATCTCTTCATCAAACATGCTAACTCCCGAATGAATGATCGAACTAACAAAATAAAGATAAATCAATTGGTTTTTTCCATAACTTTATTCTATCTCCACAACCACATCCTCATTTTTCACTCCAATTTATGTATCAACTTAGAGAAATTGTTTATATCATTTGTAGACTCAAAAAACTGCCCCTTCTTGAGAGTCGAGTACTTTTGTAAATCTCATAATGAATTTTCCTACTATTGTAGGAGTCACGAATGGTAATGGAAGTATGAGAAAGGGGGAGCAAATGTACAAGTCGAATAACTTGGAAAAAGGAAAAATCAATGTTGATGTTTTCAAAATAAAAAGACGATGTCCTAGAAGAAGCTTGTGAACTCACCATCATTGATAAATTCACAAGAATCACGCCATAAATTGAAAAAAAATAGAAATGATTTCATGAAAATGGTTTCCACAAAAGGATCAGTCAAAATAGGGCCCTATAATATGCATCATGTCATTATTGATTTTTTTTAAAAAACCATAGAAATATCTATGGTAGGAAATTCCTATCTATATGTAATATGTGAAGATTTAGTTTCTATATACAAAATCTTCGGCGTATTTACACACTTAAGCCATAATTTCTCTAGTTTTATAGCTTGCTTTGACTTAATACACACAACATGCTCTTGATTATTACTCGTTTTAATAATTTGGAGCTAATGCAATGTGTTGTGTTTTATGTAGGAACATTGCTCGAAATTGGCTAATAGGGGAGCAAAGGGGGCTTGAAAATTAAGCTCGTTAAATTTTGTCCCTGCAGAGAAAAGTGAGAGTGAGGTTCCAGTGCCACCCGTTTTTGTGGGTCCTCTTACTTATTTCTCCCTTCTATAAGAACTATCTTGAGGCAATTTGAAGAGGGTTGAGACATTGGAGCACAGAAGAGAAGTGACGTAGATTCCCTTATTTCTAGCACTATATCTTGCTTGAAACATGTATCTTTGCAAGTGTAATCAGATTGTGAGTGTCACGCCTCGAGAGGGTACCCTTGGCGTGGCCGCCACTCAGAGACTCTTGCTAGTCCCAAAGAGAACCACTTAGTCTCATCACATCATTCAATCAATACACTCTGATGAACAACGGAAAGTATAAGAAAGTAAATGGGCTTATCTCCTCTAAAGTCTCAAGATAAGTATATTGAAAAATTCGACTAGTAGAAAGAACTAGCTCACAAGTCTAACCATCATACTCAACCATCATCTATGAAGCCTCTATTACTACTCATGTGGTGCCAAAATCAAAACAAAGAAATAGTCCAATCTCTAACTCTACAGAAAGATGAATAAATGTAGTGGGTTCTCCAGAGTAGGGGAGGCACACCAAGTTAGCTTCAAAATCCTAGATATTTAATGGAGGGCCTATTGTTGATCTCTAGTAGCTGCCCCTGCATCTAAAATGATACAGTCCAGATTGGACATCAGAACTTGGAATGTACTGGTATGTAAAATAACTAATTGCAACAGAAACATGTAGAATAATATGGAAACAATCATCGACTCAAAGTAAACATCAAATCACATCATCAGTCAAATGTCTATCTATGCAAGAATAAAGAGATGACAAGTGACCCATCAATAACTCAAAACTCATCAATCATCTCAGACTCATCTTAAAGGAGCTCACCTCCTCCTATCTTATCACATCTCATCTCATCTAACCCAGAGGAGCTCACCCTCTCATCTCATCACATCTTATCTCATCTCATCTCAGAGGAGCTCACCCCGTCTCATCTCATCTACACTCAGAGTACTCAAGGTAAGAAATTTATGGGAGTTTATCTTATCTGAAAACAATCACTTATGAGCCAGTGAATGTACAAAAATCACGCTGATGTTTCCACAACCATTTCAAGCTTGTCAGGTAGGGAACGAATCGAAACCATATCAACTCACCAAATATGGAGTCAGTCGTCAATAAGTCCGCTATTGTTTCAGGGACTTCTAATCAAGAGAGAACCATATGTGATGGTTCTAAGCCTCATCTATGTTTGATGACATAGTTAATGAGTTTTAGTGGGACTCACTCTTACCCATTTTGGTGCTTGATATTCCTCCCACTTCATTGCTCATAAAACCTCCATCTCAACCAATCTCGTAGGGACTTTAACCGTGTCAACGATCGGTGTCTCATAGGGAATCTAACCCTATCATCAATCAAGCTCATAGGGACTTTAACCCTCTCATCAATCAATCTCAAAGGGACTTTAACACTCTCATCAATCAATCTCATATGGTCTTTAACCCTCTCATCAATCAATTTCATCGATTACTTAAGATTTAGAACAATCATTAGGAATCAAGTGAATAGACACATCAATAGAGTTCATTTATAGAGACTCATAAGACAATCAAACTCTATCAACCCATCATCATTCTCTCATCACAATAACAATCATAATCAATAATCACAATCTCAAGTCAAGGCTCTAGACTCAATTTTCAAGTTCAATATGCATGCTTTTCAAATTAGTTATGTAGGGTTATGCAAATCCTCATGAAAGTATTCAATTTAAGAAAACAATTTGTATGATAATCATCAACATATAAAACATGTAATTTCAAATCAATTTTTCAAGAAACACCATCAAAGAAATCATGCATGTAGACTCTCCAAGCCATCAACTCATCTGTGACTTCTATAGGCCACATGAGAGAACAATCCTATGTTTTTAGTTTAGCCTTATATACCTGGAATGTAACTATAGGACACACTAGGTCTTATAAAAGCCTTCTTTAGCAAGTCTTTTAATTGCTCCTTTAATTCACGTAATTCTGCCGGTGCCATTCTATATGGAGGGATAGAAATTGGTTGAGTGCCTGAAAGTAAGTCAATACCAAAATTTACTTCTCGTTCTAGAGGTAAACCTGGAAGCTCTTTAGGAAACACATCAACAAATTCATTCACTACGGGAACAAATTGAAGAGTTGGTGATTCTGCCTCCATATCCCTCACTCTAAATAGATGACATATATATCCCTTTGACATCATCTTCTTCGCCTTAAAATGGGAAACAAACTTACCCTTTGGTGCCCCAACATTGCCTTTCCATTCAAGGACCACCTCATTTGGAAAGTGGAAATACACTCTCTTAGTTTGGCAATCCATAGTGGCATAGCAAGAAGCTAACCATTCCATACCCATTATAACAACAAATTCCACCATTTCTAACTCAACAAGGTCCGGCAATGTGCCACGATCATAAACAGTTACTACACAGTTATAGTAGACCCTTCTAGCTATAATAGATTCACCGGTTGGTGTAGGCACTTCAAATGGCTTGTTCAATAATTTAGGTGTTCTTTTAAGCTTCCCAGCCACTAGTGGAATGATATATCATAAAGTAGAACCAGGATCAATCAATGCATATACATTATTTGAAAAGATGGACAATGTACTTGTGATCACATCGGGTGAAGCTTCTAAATTTTGCCGACTCCCCAAAGCATAAGTGCGATTTTGGGCTCGGCTGGAGCTAGCTACCCCTCTACCACCTATACCATGACCTGTAGGTGTTTATTGACCCCTACCTAATGGAGGAACTGATGATGATAATGCAACAGTTGACCTAGTAGGTTTTGCTATATCACCCATATGTCTTTTTGGGCAATCTCTCATCATATGCCCTGGTACACCACACCAATAAAAAGCATCTGCCCCAACACGACATCTACCGAAATGACTCCTCCCACATTGTTTGCAAGGTTTTCTAGGAGAAATTTGCTGGCTAGCCGAATATCCTGTTGTCCGTGTGCCTTGACCCTCACTCCTTTGACTAAACTGATTACCTATAGACCCTTGAAGTTGTGGTGGAGCACTGACTGCAGAGTGGGAGGATGATGGCCTAGGTGGTTTATTAGGAAATCGAGGCCTAAACTCACCTTGGGATGGTACAAACTGCCCTGTAGATCTGACCCTCTTAGACTGCCCCCTTTTTAACTCTTGTGTCCTTCTTCTTTGCCTCTGATCCTCCAGTTTTTGTGCAAATGCTTGCATCCTCGCTATATCCATGTCTTTATTCAAAGAAGCAATGGCACAGTCTCTAACAAGATATGAATCCAACCTATCCACATGTCGATGAACTTTATCTGCCATGGTAGCAACTACATTAGGAGTATACATGGCCAGGGAATTAAATTGAAGGCTATACTCCCTCACGCTTATTTTCCCTTAGTGGAGATTTAGAAACTGATCTGCACGGGCCTCTCGGATCTCTAATGGCAAGTAATGGACAAGAAATGCCTGTTTGAACTCTTTCCAGGTAGTTGGAGGTGCATCTATACCCTAAGATTTCTTCCAAGCTTCATACCACAATATAGCCACACCCTTCAATCTATATGTTGCTAGCTCCACATCTTTTGTACCGCTTACATGCATAACATCCAAAGTGTATTGGATCTGGTCGATGAAGTCTTGGGGATCCTCATTAGGATCTGACCCGGTAAAAGATGGAGAGTCCAAATTAAGGATGTCATGTATCCTTGTGCTAGCTGCCCTATTTGAACCACCTGCACCTATAATTAGACCTTCTTGTCTTTGACTTTGGCCAGCAACTATACGAGTAAATAATTGGACAGCATTTCTCAGATCCTGCAGTGTAGCATTGGTAGGTGGCTGTGGGTGAGTTTCACTACTTCCTGGTTCGTTAGGTACTGGAGGAGTTAGAGATGTCTATGACAGAGACTCATCTTGGGCCTCATTTCCTTGTCTCACGCGATTGGGTACACCAACTACCACTTCTACTTCCTTCCTTTGCCTTTACTCTTCCTTGTTTCATGTGTACTTGCTATACAAAACGATGAGGTTAGAAACAATCAACCTACAACACTTTGCTCTATGGCATGATCTAAAGAATGAAAAGAAGGGAACAACTCCTAAATGTCACGTAGCCTCCTGCTTATAAATGCGGTGCACACCATATCCATAAAGAAGACTCTACATAGACACGGCTTTGTAGACTCCCAAGGACGACCCGCTCTGATACTACTTCTGTCATGCCCCAAGTCCTATTAAGGCGAACTGGCACCCGTTGCTGACAAGGCTCGGGAGAACCAACATATAACCATACACTTTCTATGAACATTATAAGAGGTTTCTATATTCAACATGCTTTCAAAAAGAGTAAATAGTATTAACAAGCCAAAAGAAAATGCATAAGACTACGCCGTTGGAGCCACGATGTCTAAAGTACGATACTTGACCACATTTTACTTTATATAGTCTACAAAGCTTCTAGGTAAGGAACAATATCTACATGGGTCGGGACAGGCCCCGCCTTATGACCAACTATACAATACAAAATATAAGCTCTAGACACACAAAGCCCCGAAGCAACCTGGAGCTTAGTAGCATCAGTTAAAAGTCCTGTACTCCTACATGGGAGTTCTAGTAGCTCCTGTACCTGCAGCATAAAATGCAGGTCCCCCGTAAGGGACGTCAGTACGGGATAATGTACTGAATATGTAAGGCAGGAAGTACTATATATGCAATAAGAATTCAAATAAAAACATACACTGGTTTGTAAGGATAAATAGACCACCTTTAGTCATACTGTGGAATCATGTACTTTATGACTCTTTATTACTTTACCATTCTTTAATGTATAATCTGTGCACAATATATAATGTAAATGACCAGTTGATTAGTGGTAAATCAATATCGGGATCGACCCATGCTAGGCTTTCCTTTCACCCCTGGGATACCCCCGTAATATGGGATCGACCCATGCTAGTTAATACTTCCACCCTGGGATACCACCCATTAATAAGCAACTTTAAGTTATCTTTTGCTTACTTTTGAGATAATTCTTTTGGTGGTCATAACATGTAGAGTTGTAGGAATATAGACATAACATGTAAAATATAAACAACCATACAAGATAATACCACAATGAAAAGAGAGTTACACAACTAATAAAATGGGTAGGAGATTAAACAACACTTGGACTCTACTTGCTAAAAAGGAACTCATGCATCTTTGGTATCAAGGTATGTATGCATATTTGACAATGGCTATGTATGGGGACATATGAACATGCTAAAGAGTGGAGACACAGTTATTAGTTATGTCGGAGCCGGTAAGTGCCTCTATCTACCAAGGAAGAACATAGATTTCATGCCAAGTAATAGGAAACCAAGTAGCCTTACATACCTCGTTGTACTATGTTGTTATTACCTCGGAGTAGTACCCCTTTCCTCCAAATACTTATCTATAATATAGTAGGTGATAAAACTAGTATTAGCAGCTAATAAACACATCTTGGTAATCCAATTTCACCCAAAAATAATATCCGGGCAGCAAGCTTGTAATTTGCAACCAAAGAGTATTCTTTCAACATTTCCACTCCCAATCGTATTTTCTAATACACATTCTCATATACATATCATATCCAGCTTGGTTTAGTCCCATAACAGTGTTACAACAGCTCATAAAGTATAACATACAACTGTTCTACACAACACACTAAGTAGGCAACGTAACATTACGTCCTTTCATTACATTTCGGTGTGAACTATTCCCAATATGTTTCAACCCCAACCAAACTGTCCTCAATATATTAACACACAAAAACAGTCCAAAATCAGTCCCCAAGTGGATGGAAAACATGAAACAACCATTTCCAATATTCAGTCGACAAATTCTTACTAAGAGCACAATTAAGATATCATATAAGAACTCATTTTTAAGGAAGATAGAAATGGTGCAGCATCCTTCTTACATCACTACAGAACCAAACCTTGTTAAAAAAATAAACATTACTTCATAATCCAACCAACCAACAAGAGAAAAGTCTCTTAATAAACAAGAAAAGTGTACAACAACCTTTGGAACACATGCTGTCCCAAAATTCCTGCACAAGTACAACCAGCATACTCTTCATGTTTTTCATGGAAAACTTATACCAAACCATAGGTATTCTTACTTACCTTAGTTTAAAGGATTAGGTGCTCTTCAATAACCCTAAAGGTATGTCTTTTTTGCTTTACAAAGTGAAGAGAGAGCAAGGAGAAACTTGGAAAGAAATCTGATTTTTGGCTTTGAGAAAATGACTAAACGTTGTTGGATTTTATCCCCTTTTAAAGGGCCACTTTTGGCCTACTTTCATTTGCATTCAAGCCTTATTTTATTAAGGTGGTGATGCAGCAACTTGGCCTTTTCTTTTGGGCCTTATTGGGCTTCAATTGGATGGGCTTTGTTGCAAATATTTCTCTTTTACACCCACTTAGTTTGGGCCCTATTTGTGAATTGGGTTGTAAATGTAGTTTGGCCCTTTTCCTATTCATCTTGGGCAAATATTGTCCCTTTATGATGCTAAACCATGGGCCCAAGTGACATCCTTAACTCGAGGTTTATTCTTTATCGGACTTGAATAAATTCGGTGTTGGACCTCGTCTCCGTCTACCTGGCCTATTTAAGCTAAGGACGTAGGTGACTCACCTGTTAGCTTCCTAAGTCTCACAAGCACCTCACTTCTTTTCACTTTGTTTAAGGCTGCGTTCTCTTCAATTTGACTTAAAACTTATGTACACTCGGTCATCTTGAGCGGTAGACGTACGTATAGTCCTCTAATCTGAAATTTAAGCACTTTTAAAAATGTGTGCTGATTTGACCCCGTCATATCATGTTTCATATGTATTGGACTAGTACATGTAAGATGTGGGGTGTTACATTTACCCTACATGGCTCCCAAACAAGAGATCTAAATGTATTTGTATAAATGATGAGTATCATCAATTAACAATATAGGTATGACGTTGACCTGGATAGATGGTTATAGGTTCGAGAAGCCACGACCATTCCTTTACTTTTTGTGGCGTATAAAACCACATTAGCCTATTTTTTTGCTGCCTGCAATGGTGCATATTTTTCTGGCTCTAACTCTTCAACAGGCACTCAGAAACAAATCCCTCTTCACGAGGTCTCTCAAAACTCTGATGCACAACATGATCTTCTTCCTGTGAGTCCAAATCGACAAATGGAGAAGTATGTGTTTTATTTGCTGTGGCATTCTCCACCACCAGAAACTCAAAATCAAGGAGCAGTTTTCAGGTTAAAGTGACTATTATAAATCAATTCATAATTTTTTACTACAAATTTTAATTGATGCGAACTTAGTGAAATTGTAAAGTGGACTTGTAGTCCTTTAATTGTATAGGTCATAGGCTACCAAACTTCTTATATAATGAGAGATATGGTTGTTTAAATTTGATCCTTTTATGAATTCATTCCGTAATTTAGCCGATATAAATCCTTAAACTTTAACATGGTGTTAGAGTTTCCTTATTGTCCTAAGCCACATCTACTACACTTCAAATTCCCATGCATACATACATACATACATACATATATAAGATATAAATTGTAACCTCTATCTCACAAATATTTCAATCCAGTGAATGATGATGTCATATCTTCAATTCGATTAATTCTTAATAAATTACTATTCACAATTTGTCAGGGTCATTCTAGCTATATAAGAAATCCTTGATTAATAGTAACATAATAAGATAAATAGCATACTTGAGAAGTCTCTAGAAATCCCTTACGGATTAAAATAAGTAGGGATATTATATGATTTATTAGAATTATAAATATAGTTCGTATTCCAGATGTCCAATTCAAGTAGGCAAGAGATGGTTGAATCTAAACTTTTTGTAAAAAGTTTGATTTTTTTCTAAGGACAAAGTCGGTATGTCTGTCTCTCTCTCTCTCTATATGTGTGTGTATTTATTGATTGTGGACCAATACACATCTACAGAAAGATTGGATTTTAGCTTAGAGGATTTTGGGGTTTTGAGATTTTTAAAGGTATGGGTAGGTAGAGTAATAATTGGTTTGTAGAATTGATCAGATATGGCACAACCCAAATTGGCAAGAGGATATGACTTTAAATATTAAATGTTGTGTTTTTTACTAATGTGTATAAATAAGTATTGATGCACTTATTTTGTGCGTTTTAATTTTCCTTTTTCTTTATCTTTCTTTCTTTCTTGTGCCCTTTTTTTAGCTGAGAGTGTATAGGGTACAACCTTTCTACCCTTTAAAAGTAGATGTAAGATTTAACATATATTCTATCCCTCTCAAGACCTAGCTTTCACTTGTGAAAATACCTTAGGGATATTATTGTTGTTGAGGTAAAGCTCTTCCAATCTACCCTATGTTTTAGAAAAAATTATTAATGGGTAAAGTTAGACTTCACACAAATCACTTAAAATAATTAATTATACTGAAATATACAAAATTTATGAAAGATGTATTACCCAAGTATAAGGAAAAATGATCATGGATAATATGAAGGCTAGAGAGAAAATTGGTAAGGTGTGTAGAAGAATGAAATTCAGGCCACAGAAAATAATCCATTTCCAAGCCCTCAAAATGAAAATTATAGTCCATGAATTCTTTTTTTCTTTTTATCAATTAGACAATGTAATAACCTACGATTAACCCTATTTTCTTGATGAACCAAAATTAATAGTTGAAGATGTATTTTAAAATTCTTTTAATTTTTGTATGATAAAAAAATCTAATAAATACTTGTCAAAGTTACAATTTAATCTTTTAAAGAAGGAAAAACATGATAAGTTAAAATGAATAGAGGAAATACTTTGTTTCTCCAAATTGGATATGAATAGAGAGGTAACCCCTACAAAATTGAATTGACCTTTTTAGAAAATTAGTTACTACAATTTGGATTTTTGATAGTATAGGTTATTATCGCAAAATAAATTGATTTATTTTCCCGAAAAGACACACACACACACAAAAAAAAAAAAGAAACTTCAAACTTGTCAATACAACCACAAAAAAAATCATTCAAATAGGGATGACAAGACCTGTCAACCCATCAAAAATCTTGTGAAAAAACATTAAGTTTCAGCTGAAGTAGTCATGGAGAAACGGAGACAAGGCATCGTGAACATGGTCAACAAGAAACTAAACTTATCAATGTCAGAAACTCAGAATTCCATTTTTCAACAACACCTTACTAGTTTTCTCTCTGATCTTCGTAATATTGGTAGTCCCTAAGCGTACCACTTAGCCTCATCACATCATTCAATTAATAAACTCTACTGAACAACGGAAAGTACAAGTAAGTAAATGGGCAAATCTCATCTAAAGTCTCAAGATAAATATATAATAATAACGGCTAGTAGAAAGAACTAGCTCAGAATCTCAACATCAACGCTCGACCATCGTCTATGAAGCCTCTATTACTAGTCATGTGGTGCCAATGACAGACCCATGGCTACCCAAATAAAGAAATAATGGAAATAGTTCAATCGAACTCAAAAGCATGATGAAATAAATGTACGGGATCCTCTGGAGTAGGGGAGGCTCACCAAATCAGCTATGAATCTATAGATCTTCAACGGAGTGCCTATGGACGATCGCTCATACCTGCCTTTGGATCATGAAATGATGCAGTCCAGAGGGGACATCAATACTTGGAATGTACTGTTATGTAAAAGAGCTGAGTAAAACAGAAACAAGTAGAATAATATGGAAGCAACATCAACTCAAAGTAATCATCAAATCGTCACATGCCTATCTATGCAGGAATAAAGAGTAGACACGTGACACATCAACAACTCAAGACTCATCAATCATCTCATACTCATCTCAAAGGAGCTCACCTCCTCTCATCCCATCTCATCTCAGAGTAGCTCACCTCCTCTCATCTTATCTCGACTTGGAGTACTCTAGGTAGGAAAATTTTAGGAGTTTCTCTAATCTGACAACAATCACTTATGAGCTAGTGAATGTACAACAATCACATTGATGTTGCCATAACCGTTCCAAACTTGCCAGGTATGGAACACTCAAAAACCATATCGGCTCATCCAATATGGAGTCAAACTCAATAAGCCCTGTATTATTTCAGAGACTGTTACTCTTGAGGGAACCATAATATATGTGATGGTTCTATGCCTCACCTACGTTTGGCGACGTAGTTTGACGAGTTCAAGTCGGACTAACTCTCACTATTTCAATGCTCGATACTCCTCCCATGACTCAATGCTCATAAAACCTCCATCATAATCAATCTCATAGGGACTTGAACCTTGTCAACGATCGGTATCTCATAGGGACTTTAGCCCTTTTATCAATCATCTCATAGGGACTTTAACCCTCTCATCAATCATCTTATCAATGATTGATTTAGAACAATCATTAGGAAGCAATTGAATAGACACATTGGTAGAGTTCATTTATAAAAACTCATAAGAGAATCAAATTCTATCAACTCATCATCATTCCCTAATCAGAATCAACAATTTCAATTCAAGGCTCTAGACTCAATTCTCAAGTTCATTATGCATGCTTTCAAATTGTCATGTAGGGTAATGCAAATTCTCATGAAAATGTTCAATTTGAGTAAACAAATAGTATGATGATCATCACCAAAGAAAACATGTAATTTTAAATGAAATTTTTAGAAAAACCATAAAGGATTCATGCATGTAGACTCTTGAACCATCAACTCATTTATGACCTCTATGGGGCACATGACAGAACAATTTCATGTTTTTAGTTTAGTCTTACATACCTGGGATGTAGCTATAAACCAAGAACGCCAAGGAACTCTTCTCGAATCTCTCAACTCAAGCTCTCTCCTCTTCCTCAATCCCTAGCCTTAGTATAATATTGGAATAAGACTTAGAATGAGGGTTTTAGACCCTTTTTGTGTCAAAACGACCTTGTTAGATTGTGTATAGAGTATAGGAGGGGTGGGGAATTGACCGGAATGCCCCTCATAAGAATTTAGAAATTATCAACTCAGAGAAGACCCAGTCCACGATGCGGACTGGTCGTGCATTGTGTATATTTAGAAAACGTTTTTGAATGAGTTTTCTCAATCCCGTTGAAAATTTTCAGAAAATATAAGTGCTGGTCTGCGACGCGCTCCTTTCGTGTACCAACACTATTTTGTGCTTTGAGTCGAAAAATTATCTTTTGATCGGGTCGCTCTAAAAATCGATCGAGACCATTCTTCCACTCAATTTTTCTTGCTGATCTCAAATCCAACCTCGAATTTGCCATACGAGCATTAGAAGATGCGATACGCGCATACCCCCCTATAGGGGTATTTTGGTAATTATTACCGGGCATTACATCATCTCCCTCTGGGGACCATTCGTCCTCGAATGAAGAGTATAGGTGGATATCAAGGCATGAATAGACTCAAAACTCATCTCAACACGCAACTCAATCTATCAACTCTCAACTCTAGAATAGGAGGTCACATCAAGGATGGATTACATCTATTTACTGAATGGTAAGAAATTTACCTTCAAAACTCTCATCATTTAGAATGAATAGGTGCGGATATTTGGTCTTCATCTCTTCCTCAGCTTCCTATTTGGCTTCCTTAACGAATTGATTTCTCCACAGGACTTCGACTGAGGCTATATCTTTGATCCTCCACTTACGAATCTGTCGATCAAGGATTTGAACTGGAACCTCTTCGTAAGATAGGCTATCTTTCACACCAATTCTATCCACAGGGATCACCAAGGTAGGATCTCCCAAGCATTTCTTCAACATCGACACATGGAATACTAGATGGACCCGGAGAGCAACTCCAACTCATAAGCAACCTTTCCAATCCTCTTCACAATCTGATATGGTCCAACATAACATGGACTCAACTTTCCCTTTTTCCCAAATCTTAGGGCACCCTTCATAGCTGACACTTTCAAATACACCTAATCATCTACCCCAAACTCTAAATCTCTTCTCCTCACATCGGTATAAGATTTTTGGCAACTCTGGGCAGTTTTTAACCTCTCTCTGATAACTTTGACCTTCTCCATCTATTGGTGGACAAAGATCAGGCCCAATCAACTCCTATTCTCCAACCTCAAACCACCCAATCAGTGATCTATATCACCTCCCATACAAGGCTTCGTAGGCAGCCATTTAGCTATCATGATAAATATTGTTATATAAAAATTCAATCAATGGTACGTGATCATCCTAATTCCCCTAGAAATCAAGAACACAAGCTCTTAACATGATGTCCTCTAATGTTTGAATTGTAAGTTCTGCTGGACCATCTTTCTGTGGATGAAAGGCGGTGCTCAGGTTCACCTAGTACCCAATCCTTTTTGGAATGATTTCAAAAGTTAAGAGGTCAATTGAGCTCCTCCATTCGAGATGCTGGTCAAAGGAACCCCATGCAACCTCACAATCTCTTGGATGTGCAACTTGGCATACTCATCTGCAGTGTTTGTTATCTTAAGTACCACGAAGTGAGCCAATTTCATCATCCTATCAACAATCACCCATATCAAATCTTTTTTCTTTCGAGACTTTGGTAAACCAGTAATAAAGTCCATATTAATAATCTCCTACTTCCATTCTGGAATCTCAAAGTTTTGTGCTGATCCACATGGTCGTTAATGCTCAACATTCACTTGTTGGCAATTTAGGCATTTTGAAACAATTTTGTTCTAATCCACATGGTCGTTAATGCTCAACATTCATTTTTTGGCAATTTAGGCATTTTGAAACAAACTCAGCAATATCCCTCTTCATTCTACTCCACGAATAGCTTCTCTCAAGTCATGGTACATCTTGGTAGAGCATGGATGAATGGGTCATTTAGTGTTATGGGCTTCCTCCATGATTTTGTCTCAAATTCCATAAACATCTGGAACACACAACGTACTTTGGTATCTCAAGACTCTATCTCCCCCTTCGGAGAAGACCATCACTTTCTATTTGTGGACAACCCTATTAAATTGGAGTGTGATAGTATCTTGGTATTGCTTCTCCTTTACCTCTGCCACTACAAATGAAGCAGGACCATTCTGAACATTGACTCCTCCTTTATCATTCTCCTAAAGTGGAACTCTCAGTCGAGCCAACCAATACACTTCCTTGACTAGCTCCTTTCTTCCTTTCTCCACATGGGTTGTACTACCCATTGATAACCTACTAAGAGCATCAACAACAACGTTAGCTTTACCTGAGTGCTAATAGATGCTCATGTCATAATTCTTGAGCAATTCCAACCATCTCCTCTATCGCAGGTTAAGATTTTTCTAACTGAAAACATACTGCAAGTAGTGGTGCATAATTTTAAGTGCAAACACAACTGCTGCCAACTCAAGGTCATGGGTTGGATAGTTCCTTTCATGAACCTTGAGTTTCCTGGAAGCATAGGCTATCACCTTCCCTCTTTGCATCAGTACACATGCCAATCCAACCCTCGAAGCATTACAATAAAATACAAAGTCCTCTGTCCCCTCTAGCAAGGTAAGGATCGGCGCAGTAGTCAACCTTGTCTTCAACTCCTGGAAACACTTCTCACATTCCTCAGACCACTAAAACTTGACCTTTTTCTAAGTCAATTTAGTCAATGGCATAGATAGGGAAGAAAATCCCTCGACAAATCTGCAGTAGTAGCCTGCCAACCCCAAGAAACTTCTTATGTCAGTCAGAGTGGTCGGTCTGGGCCAGTTCTTAACTGCTTCAATCCTTTAGGCATCCACTCGAATACCATCACCGGAAACAACATGGCCTAGAAAGGCCGCTAACTTAAGACAGAACGCACACTTTGAAAATTTTGCATACAATTTATGGTCCTTAAGAGTTTGTAGTACAACTCTTAGGTGGTTAGCATGCTCCTCCTCACTTCTCGAATACATCAAAATGTCGTCGATGAAAACAATCACAAGCATATCAAGATATTGTCTGAATACTCTATTCATCAAGTCCATAAAGGTGGCAGGTGCGTTCGACAACCCAAAGGACATGACCAAGAACTCAAAATGGCCATATCTAGTCCTAAAGTCTATCTTTAGAATGTCACATTCCCTCACCTTCAACTGGTGGTAGCCAGATTTAAGGTCTATCTTTGAGAAACAAGAGGTGGCCTGATGTTGGTCAAACAAATCATCTATCCTTGGAAGAGGATGTTTGTTCTTTATCGTTACCTTATTCAGTTGCCTATAATCAATACACATTGTGAGGGACCTATCTTTCTTTCGCATGATTAGGACAAGAGCACCCCAAGGTGAAACACTTGGCATAATAAAGCACTTCTCTAGCACACCTATCAGTTCCTCTTTCAACTCTTTCAACTCAGCGGGGGCCATCCTATATGGTGGAATCAGAATAGGCTAGGTATCGAGAAGAACATCAATCCCAAAGTCAATCTCCCTAATAGGAGGGACTCTAGGCAGATCATCAGGAAACACTTCCAGAAACTCATTTATAATCGGAACTGACTCAAGGGTTGGGAACTAAACATCATCATATTTCACTCGGACAAGGTTATAGATACAACCTTTGGAAATCAACTTTCTGGCTCTAAGATATGAGATAAATTTTTCTCTAGGTACAATAGAATCCCCCTTCAACTCTAGAACCAGTTCATTAGGAAATTGAAACTTAACGGTTCGTGATCTATAATCAACAAAGGCATAACAACCGTGAAGCAAATCCATGCTAAAAATCACATCAAAATCAACCATCTCCAACTCAATTAAATCAACAAGAGTATCCCTATGATGGATAGACACTACACAAGCTCTATAGATTATCTCAGCTCGAATAGACTCACCCACTGGAGTAGAAACATCAAAGGGTTCAAGAATACTCTCAGGGGTTCTATCAAATATACTGACCACATAAGGAGATACAAATGACAATGTGGCACGCGGATCCATCAAAACTTAACAATCAAAAGTAAAGACTCGAATCATACCCATCACGACATCTCCCCAAGTGAAATTTGCCACATTTATTACATGATGGCTTACCCTGCGAAACATGAGCCACACTAGCTTGTGATTGGGACCCATGGGTTCCAACATTCTTGAACTATTGATCATACCTGCCTCTAGGCACCGGTGCACTAGCAAATGATGGTGCTGGAAATCTATTGCCATTGCCCTTCCTCCCAACCTCATGGCTGGATGTCTTTGTTTTCATACGCTTAAACTCTCTCCTGTCATGTTGTCTCTCTGCATCATATTATTGTACTAACATCATCAGTCGCTCGATATCCATATCACTCATAAGCATGGCTCCTTTTCCATCTCTCTTGGGTCCTTTATTCAACCCATCAAAATACATCCCCATCCTTCCCCTTAGGTCAACAACCATGTCTGGAGCATAGCGTGATAGTTGCGTGCACTTCAAACCATACTCTTTCACAGTCATAGAGCCCTGTTTCAGATTCAGGAACTTTCTCACCTTAGCTTCTCTTTTCTCTCTTGGGAAGAAGCGTCCCTAGAAGGCTTCCTCGGACACTGCCCAAGTTAGACATAGAGTATTATCCCTTCTATCTTTCTTCCATTTGTCGAACCATAGTCTAGCGACACCCTTGAGTTGGTAAGTAGCCAGTTCAACGCTATCAGCATCAGCCACATGCATCACTTGGAACACCTTCTCAAGTTCCTTCACATAGGTCCCAGGATTTTCGGTGGATGCAGTCCCCGTGAACTCAGACGAATTCATCCTAAAAAATTCTTGGACTTTAAAGGTGTCATGAGCGTCCTGTCTGCCCACTCCTTATCTCATAGTAGGTGCTGTGATAGCCTGGGCTAGAGCTTGAATAGTTCGACATAGCTCAGCATTAGAGAACTCATCTTGAGGGGGTTGTGCAACCAGGACAACTTGATCCACCAGCTCTTCGGGAACTTGAGGCTCATGTGGATTAAAAACTTTCTTAGCAGGACATCCCCTTCCTCTGACAGCTGTTCTAGGAGGCATGTTATCAATTTTGAACACGTAGAACACGAATTAGAAGAGAGTTTTCATAGAGCTTAACTCTATCGCATGAATTGGAATAAGAAGAAAAGGGTAACAATTTCTCCTATAGCCTCCTGCTTATGAAATGTGGTCAACAACACACCCATAAACAATATTCTATTAGACATAACATCGTAGACTCCTAAAGACACTTGTACTCTGTGCTCTGATACTAAGTTTTTCATGCCCTGGGATGGTACCCTTGGTGTGGCTGGCACTCAAATACTATTGCTAGTCCCCAAGCGAACCCCTTAGCCTCATCAAATCATTGAATCAATAAACTCTACTGAACAACGTAAAGTATAAGTAAGTAAATGGGCATCTCTCATCTGAAGTCTCAAGATAAACAGATAATAATAATGTCTAGTAGAAAGAACTAGCTTAGAATCTCAACATCAACGCTCGACCATCGTCTATGAAGCCTCTATTACTACTCATATGGTGCCAATAACAGACCCATGGCTACCCAAATATAAAAATAAAGGAAATAGTTCAATCGAACTCTAAAGCATGATGAAATAAACGTAGGGGATCCTCCGAAGTAGGGGAGGCTCACCAAATTAGCTGTGAATCTCAGTTCCTCAATGGAGCGCCAATTGACCATCTCTAGTACCTACATTCTCATCATAAAATGATGCAGTCCAGAGGGGACATCAGTACTTGGAATGTACTAGTACGTAAAATAGCTGAGTGAAACATAAATAGGAAGAATAATATGGAAGCAATATCAATTCAAAGTAATCATCAAATAACATCAAATCGTCACATGTCTATGCAAGAATAAAGAGTAGACAGGTGACACATCAACAACTCAAGACTTATCAATTATCTCAAACTCATCTCAAATAAACTCACCTCCTCTCATCTCATCTCATAGGAGCTCACCTCCTCTCATCTCATCTTGACGCGGAGTACTCAAAGTAGGAAATTTATAGGAGTTTCTCTTATCCGACAACATACACTTATGAGCTAGTGACTGTACAACAATCACGCTGATGTTGCCATAGCCATTCCAAAGCTGCCAGGTAGGGAACGTTCAAAAACCATATCATCTCACCCAATATGGAGTAAAACTCAACAAGTCCTCTATTGTTTCAGGGACTATTACTTTTGAGGGAACCATAATATATGTGAGGGTTCTACGCCTCACCTATGTTTGGCGACGTAGTTCGACGGAGGGCACGTGGGAGGGCACGTAAGGGAAAGGAGGACGGAGATGATCCAGATACTATATTTCTTAAGGACATGAGATTACCCAAGAAGTCAACAAAGAAATAAAACATCAAGGTCTTGGAAGGTGTAGGAAGGAGGTCAAATGTTAGTGGATACATATAAGTCGTTCTATTTCTCTATGTACAATGTAGTAATCCGAATGAATAGTTTTATTTCTTTGAAAATTACCTGTATTTTCTTTAATTTTTGCTCTATACAATAGAATCCGTGAATTCTCTATAGATTTAGCCTGTTAATTTCTGTGAATGTTTATAAAAATGCTTCCTTTCTATTGATTGAAAGATCAATTCTTCATACCTCTTTGTCATCATGGATTTCGTGTTGTGGACTTTGATTGCTTATGCATATTCTATTAGACTGGAGTTAATAAAATATTTTTGGTTCAATCCGGCTTTATCTTCTTGTTTTTTAAAGAAAGCCGATTTATCTCTTCATTTTGTTTGGGATTGACGTGTAGTTGATTGATTGATATATTTACTTGTCTAGTCTGATACTAATATTTGGGTTCCATGTCTACCAAAGGAATTCAACTAATTTTAGCCTGAACTTTGCATTCTATACCACTGTGAACCTGCAGAAAGTTTCTGTCAAGGTAGCGTTGCCTTCCTCATCTCTTCATCGAACATGCTAACTCCCTAATGAATGATCCATGTTACCAAATAAAGCTATATTAATTTTGTTTAAGACATATCTTTATTCTATCTCGACAACCACTTCCTCATTTTTCACTCCATTTTATGTATCGGCTTAAACAAATTGTTTATATTATTTGTAGTCTCAAGACAAATTCCCCTTCTGGAGAGTAAAGTACATCTGCGACTCCCATATTGAATTTTACTACTACTGTAGAAGTCACTAATGGTAATGGAAGTACGAAGAAGGTGAAGCTCATGTACAAGTCATATAACTTGGAATAAGGAAAAATCAGTGGTGATGTTTCCAAAAGAAAAAGATGATATCCTAGAAGAATCTTGTGAACTCATCATCGTTTATAACTTCACAAGAATCTCGCCATCAATTGAAAAAAAAAGTTAGAAATGATTTCTAGAAAATGGTTTTGACAAAAGGATCGGTCAAAATAGGGGCCTATAACTTGCATCATGTCTTTATTGATTTTTATTAAGAAATAAACCATAGAAAAGTCTTTAGTAGGAAATTCCTATCACTACAAAAGAAAAAAGCTCAACTTGTGACAATTAACTTGTGGGAGTTTTAACAAATCTCACCATTAATTTATTTATTGGTGTTTATTTTAATTCTCACAATATAAGTCTTTTTGTTGTGGTTTTATTATGAAGGTTAGAAAATCACCACAATTTAGTATAGTTTGTGGCAATTACCAACCCCCAAAATTTTATTAATTTCATTACTTATATATCTGTATATAAAAACTTTAAAATAAAAGTTAGATGCCAAATCAATAGTCATATTCATTTTTATTTGCTTTTAAACTCTATTTAATCTCTTGTAATACTAGTTAATTTTAAGGTAAAATATTTGATTAGTAGATACTATTTAATAATAAATAGAGAAAAATAAAATAAAAAAAGCTTGTTCTGTGCACGAAAAAATATTCCCTCATTTTTCATTTGGACCCAAATTCAACAAAAAATTTAATATCTTTCCCTCGAAAATATTAAAAATTTTCATTGATTAAAGCTTCCCCCTTACAACTATAACCAATCAAATAACCACCAAAATCCTATATCCCTTACCCTTAACCCATTAATTCCACATAACACACATATTTCTTTCATCATAATCCATTCCTTCCATCACCCTCCCCTCTCCCTTCTCCCTTCTCCCTTCTCCCTTCTCCCTTCTTTATTTCATTTTCTAATTCAATTTTTGTGTGAGTGGCTTGCTAATTAGTTTTTTCTTTTGTAGGTTGTAGAAAATGGAACGGATGGTAAATTTTGTTTAAAATATAAAGATCATGGAACACCTGGAAAAACATAGCAAAATGCCCCTTGAAGAGAGATGTGCGCAAAACACATCTTCCCATGCTCGGATAGCAAATTCGATGCCGGATTTGCGATCAGAACAGAAATTAAATGGATTAATAGTCTCGGTCGATTTTTAGAGCGACTCGATCAAAAGATAATTTTTCGATCCGAAAATGAAAAAACACTGTCAGTGCGCGACAGAGGGGCGTCATACACCTGTAGCGGAGGGACACTTATTTGTTTTCAAAAAATTTCGACGGAATTGGAAAAAAACTCGTTCAGAAAAATTTCAAAGAAAAATACACTGGTGCGTGACCGGCCCGCGTCGCGGACCTAGTTTGTTGACCTTGAAAAACATTTCTAAATCTTTTGAGGGGCATTAAGGTTATTCCCCAACCCCTCCTAAGCTCAATACGCGATCTAATTAGGTCGTTTAAGCAGAAAAAGGGGTTTTAAACCCCCATTCTAAGTCATTCTAAGTCCTTGAACAAAAACGAGACTAGCGTTTGAGGAAAGAGGAGAATGTTTGAGATTGAGGAATTGAAGAGGAAATCCATGAAGTGGTTATTAGAGCTTCATCCCAAGTATGCAAGGATAAACTAAAAGCATGAGATTGTTCTCTCATGTGCCCCATAGATGGTCATAGATCAGTTAATGGTTTAAAGAGTCTACATACATGATTCTTGATGGTTTTTCTTGAAAGTTATATTAATTAAATATGTTGATGATCATCATAAACTTGTTTTCTTGATTTGTATACTTTTCATGAGATATTGTATAAACTCTATATGTTAATTTGTTAAAGCATGCATAATGAACCTAGGAATGGAGTCTAGAGCTTGGAATTGAGTATGTTAAGTATAGTCTTGATTTGAGTATGAGATTAAGTTAATTGAGCTTGAGGATCCTATGAGTTTTCATAATTGAGTTTTTGAGTTCTGACTAAACGACTTCTTCGAATTGATAATGTGAGTCTTGGAGTCCTTAAATGAGAATTGAGTTAACCGAGATGATTTAAAGTCCCTGAGATAATAGAGGACCCTTGAGTTTGAGTTAATGAGATGATGAGAGTCTCTACGAGGCTAACTTGAAATAGTTAAGTGGAGATAAGAAGTCTAATGGGCATTCAGTCATGGGAGGAGTATCAAGCACCGAAATGAGTAAGTGTAAGAGCAAGTCCAACTCATACGCATTAACTATGTCACCAAGCGTAGGAGTAGACTAAGCCTGTTAGAGTCAGACAAGTTCTCACCTTGAGGACTAAGTTCTGTTAGAGTCGGACAAGTTCTCATTTTGTGGATTAAGTATGTTAAAGTCAAATAGGTCCCCAACTTATTGTCCTGAAACAATAGGAATTTGATGGGTTAATTGTCCGGATCCATTATAGATTTGAGTTTTCCTTTACCCCGGCAAGGTACTAGATGGGTGTGGCAACGACATCGCTTCATTGTAGAATCATTGGCTCATAAGTAATTGTTGTTGGATATGAGTAACTCCAAGAAAGTTCCTACCTTGAGTACTTTGAGTCGAGTCGAGTCGAGTTGAGTTCCATTGAGTTGAGTTGAGTTCATTGATGAGGTTGATTGGTTGTTGGGTCACTTGTCTAATCTTTTCTCTTTCTTTAGATAGACATGACATTCTAATTTTGTCATTATTCTGAGTTGATGTTATTTCCATATTATTCTACCTGCTTTTGTTTAATTCAACTATTTTATATATCGTACATCCATGTACTGACGCCACTTGGCACTGCAGCGTTTCATGATGCATACACAGGTATTAGGAATTGTCAACAGGCGCATCATTGAAAATCTCGGATGTTCAGCTTATTGCTGAGCCTCCCCTACTACGGAGGATTCACTACCTTTATTTCAACTTGCTTTAGAGTTAGACTGGATTAGCTTTATTTTTGTTGAAGTTGACATGGGTCTTTCATTGGCACCACTTGATAGTGATAGAGGCTTCATAGACTAGAGTTGGATGTTGATTGTTAAGATTGTAAGCTAGTTTTATCTACTAGCCTTTTTCTATTATACATATTTTTTTGTAAAAAACTAGATGAGATGTGACCATTTACTTTCCTTAGTCTTCCGCTGATTGTCTTGAGCTATTTGATTGAATGAATGTGATGAGGCCAAGTGGTTCACTTGGGGACTAACAATAGTCTTTAGGTGCCAGCATGTCTTGGGTACCCTCCTGGGGTGTGACATATAATTCTCTATTACATGGGTTTGATGATTCACAATCCAATTATGTATATGTTTTTTACTTCAGACTGATGTAGAGATTGAAGTTGCTTCACCTTGAATAAAAGATTGGATGATATCAACTCAGATTATCAAATAATTGCTATGGAATGTTTTTATATTCATTTGATGTGTATTTTAAAGTATTAGAAATTGTAATGCTCATGTTATTATACACAAGTTTATATTACATTAATTGGACATGAATTTGAAATCTTGAAGTTTATTAAATTGAATTTGTATAGTGAAATTTAATTTGACTTAAATATGTGTATTAGTAGAATTATTTATTTATGTTGATTTGAAGGCTACGTGATGTGGAAAGATTTAGTTTCTATATCCAAAATCTTCTAATGTTGGGTGTATGTACATACCTAAGCCATGATTTATCTATTTTTATACATTGCTCAGACTTTAAACATACAACATGCTCTTGATTATTACTCGTTTAAATATTGTGGAGCTAATGAATTTTGTTTTGTAGTTTTTAGGGAAATGCTCTAATATTGGCTAATTGTGGAGCAAAGGGGGCTTGAAAATCAAGCCTGTTAAAGCTTTGTCCCTGCAGAGAAAGAATGAGAGCTAGGTTCCAGTGCTACCCCTTTTTGTGGGACCTCTTAATTATTTCTCCCTTCTATAAAAATCTATCTTGAGGCATTTCGAGGGGGGCCGAAATATCAGAGCATAGGAGAGAAACGACTTAGAACATCTAATTTCTAGCACTATTTCTTTCTTGAAACATGTATCTTTGCAAGTGTAATTAGATTGTGAGCCGCTAAACGCCCTTGTTGAAGGGTTATGGCCAAAGTATGAACATTATATGCTAATCTAAGGATGTTTATGCTTTTCTACCATATTAATTGTAATTTCAATCTTGCTTTAAGCATTCTATTGCTTTGCTACAAATAGAATAAACGGATAATCATTAATAGAACTAAAGCAAGAGGGAAATTCTTTAAACTATATGGCTCCCAAACTAATGGAAATACTTACTTAGGTTGAACTAATGGATAATCGTTAGCTGATAGAAATGTTTTAAACTTGACTCTGGGTTAGAGTTTTCTCATTACCCTAAGCCAAATCAAATACACTTCAAATACTTAAAAATTAATCTATTATATTTATACACACATACATACACACACACACACACAAAAAAAACACACACACACACACACACATACATATACATATATATATATATATATATATATATATAATTCAAATTGTGACCCCCATGTAACAAATATTTCAATCCAGCGAATGATGACGTCATGTCCTTAATTCGATTAATTCTTAACAAATTAGTATTCATAATTTGCCAGCATCGTTCTAGCTATATAAGAAATCCTTTATCAATAATAACATAATAAGATAAATAACATTTATGAGAAATCTCTAGAAATCCCTTATGGAATCTCTTACCATTTATGAATTTCAAAAACAAATAGATGAAATTAACTACAAATATTACGTGACTCATTGGTATTATAAGTCTTAGTTGGTATTCCAAATATCCAATTCAAGTAGTCAATAAAATGGTTGAATCCAAAAAATTTGTGAAAAGTTTGATATTTTTGAGGGCAAGGTTGGTATGTCTGTCTCTCTCTATATATACATATGTGAGTGTATTTAGTGGTTGTGGACATATACATATCTTCAGAAAGATTTGGATTTTAGCTTAGAAGATTTAGGGGTGTTGTGGTTGGTTATACTAAAAGTTAGAAAGGTGTAGGTAGGTAGAGTAAGAATTGGGGTTGTTGAATTGATAAGATATGGCGAAAGTTGAATTGGCAGGAGGACATGACTAGATATTAAATAGTATCCTTTTCTCTAATGTGTATTAACAAGTATTCATGCACTTATTTTGTGCATTTTAATTTTCTTATCTCATTATCTTTCTTCCCTTCATGTACCGATTTTTCTTTTAAACTGAGAGCCTATAAGGTACAACCTCTCTACCCTTTAAAAGTAGATGTAAGGTTTAACATATACTATCTGAAGTTTAATTTCACCCATTAATATGTTTTTAAAACATAGGGTAGATTGGAAGAGCTTTACCTCTCAGGTACAGTAACAATAATGTGCCTAATGTATTTCACAAGTGAAAGCTAGGTCTTAAAAGGAAATGTAAGGTTAACCATATATTCTACCCCTTTTAAGACCTGACTTTCTCTTGTGAAAATACATTAGGTACATTATTGTTATTGTACCTGAGTGATAACACTCTTCCAATCTACCCTAAGTTTTAAAAACATATTAATGGGTGAAGTTTAACTTCAGAAAAATCACTTACAATGATTAATTGTAATAAAATATATAAAATTTAAGAAAGGTGAATTACCCAAGTGTAAGAAAAAATGATCATGGATAATATGAAGGCTAGAGGGAAAATTGGTAAGGTGTGTAGAAGAATGAAATTCGGGCCATAAAAAATAATCCATTTCCAAGCACTCAAAATGAAAATTATAGTCTATGAATTCTTTTTTCTTTTTTATCAGTTAGACCCATGTGATAACCTTCAGTTAATCCTATTTTCTTGATGATCCCAAACTAATATTTGAAGTTGTATTTTAAAATTCTTTTATTTTTTGTATGATGGAAAAAAATAAAAAAGTACTTGTCTGTAAGGACCTAAACATTGTTCGACCTCGTTGGAGCTTGAAAATTTCAATTTTGGGAAGTTTTAGATCAAAGTGACCCTCCATAGGAGCCCTTACGGTCTGTATTAGTTCACACGTTCCAAGTAGGGCCTCCTTGGGGTGACCCTTGGCCTTAGAATTGGGTGTTGGCCCTTGGTGTGGAGTTTCAAGATAGGGCACACCACACTTGGACCCAATAAAGGCTGTGTGACACTTCACATATTATGTGGAGGGTCGTGTGGTGGCCTTAGGCTTGGATTTTTTCCATTTGGGACTAAGTGAGGGGACATGACTACCCACATAGACAGTGTGGTGTCTCATGGGCCGTGAGGCTCTTCAAATGGCTTCCGGAAAATTTTTCTGAGTATAGGATCACCGTCTCATAACTTCGACGTGAGATATTTCTAAGGAGGCTGACACAGTATGGTACACCACTAGTGTAGCTTCACACGGCTCGTGTAGCTCTCCAAATAGGTGATTTCATCAATTTTTTCTATGTATGGGATTTTCGTTCCGTACCTTTATCAAGTTAAATTTTGCTAAGTGTGGGTTCACGGGAAAGTAAACAATCCATATAGTGCCACATGGACAGTATACCCTCCCTTGAAGTGGTGACGTCCAATTTTTCAACCAATTTCATTAATGGCATTTTCATAAATACGGTTTATTCTAATAGTCTTTTGGGACTTCCTATGCTGCCTAAAGACTTTATAATGACCTAAACTCTATTCCTAATATTCACATTCATTCCTCACATTTGAAAACTCTCTCAAGCTTATCTCAAAGGACTCTTGTGGATTGTGAACTTGGGAAAAAAGAAAGCTCATTCCTCCTTCAAATTTCTCTTGAAACTTCTTCATTTTTCAAGGAATGTGGGTTTTGATCCTTGGTCCCTTTCCATCAAGGAGACCCAAACTCTTTTCAAGTAGTGTTTCATGAATTTAGCTTACTTTAAATATGGGTTTCCAATATTATAGTTTGTTAAATTCAATAAAATATTGGTTGTATTTATTTGAAGATTTTATGATGATTTAAGCTCTTACATGATTAATTACATTGAAGTTATGAAGATGCATGTCCCCTTTAAATTTTTATTTCTGCAAGGGTAATTTATATTATGGTTTAAATATGGAATTAACTATGTTTCAGTTGAATTTCATAATGTATTGTTGATTTAACTCTGAATCCCTATTGCCCGTGCTATTTCCCATCTCATTCATGGCATATGCATACATGACTATGATTTTTATGATGTGTATGAAGTAGGTCAAGACCCAATGATGTTTATGTGTATGATTTTGATAAGATTCTTGCCAAGAAAAGAAAATGATCACATATATGTCTAAGTTTATGGCTCTTTTGAAAGGCTCCGGATAATCGACGTCACTTGAGGTCCACAAAACTTGCCCAGGAATTCTGGCAGGGATCACCTCACGGAGATCCTACACGGCCCGTGTGGCCTCGCGTGGGGTGACACTTTGGAGAGTGAGGGATAAATAGGCCTGCACATGGTCTGTGTAGAGGTACACAGTCCGTGTGGCCTCCCGTATGGTGGACTGCATAGGGTCATCTTCACACAGACCAAGTCACGGCCCGTGTGACTTTAGACGGACCGTGTGGCCTTCCGTTTAAATGTGCAATGTGAAGGGCTACCTGCACATGGATGGGGTCACGGTCCGTGTGACCCCAAGTGGTCCGTTTACAAGTCCGTATTGTGATACTTAGTCCAGAAAATCTTGCCTCTGAAAAATTGAAGTCCAGGGCCACGATACAGTAAACGGTCTGTGTGACACTACACGGACCGTATACCATCCCGTATGCCCCAGATGGACCAATTTCAGGTCCGTTTCAGTAATAGCATTTTTGAAATATTGGTTATTCTCAACGAAACTTTTGTCATTTCCACCCATCCTAAGCTCTCTATATAAGCTAAACACCCTCTCATTTCAGCCATTTTCTCTTATTTTCACACCTCTCACTAAGAATTGCTCCTTCAAAGCTCTCTAACTTTCTCTCTAGGATCATTTAAGCTAAGGCTCTCAATTTGAAGTCTATTCCTCTTAGTGTTGTCTTTAATCAGGTATGTGGGTTTTTGATTCTTGGTTCCTTTCAATCAAGAAGACCCAAGTTCTTCTCAAACTATCTTATAAACTTGTCTACTTGAAATATGAAATTCTACTACTTGTTCTTGGTAACTTTGAACCATGCATGTGCTATACAATATTTCGAATTTTGAGTTATGCTAAGTTTTATTATGAAACTATGATCATGCATGTCCCTTTAAAGAGGTTTTATGCATGGGTGATGTTACCACCATTTTTTACTAATTTTATTATGGATTTTAAAGTTTTTACCTTGTATTGCTATGTTTGAATATACTCTATATTACCCATGCCATCCCTACACAATGCATTGCATCACATCTTGACATTGGTATATGAAAATTTTGGAAATATGGGATTAAGCCCAATTTTTGTCCTAAAAATGAATTATGATATGATTTTTGGTAAGACATGGGATATGACAAGAAGGTGATCATCGGTATGTCTATGATTATGGCTCTTGGAGCATCTTGGGTATTTACAACATCTTGTATCTTGGCTCTTTGAGCATCTTGGGTGCTTGCACATCTTGTACTTGTAGATGAGCTATTCTTTGCATTGGCATCCTGAATATGATCTTGTAATTCGGCGTTGAGCCTAAATGTGCCTTGAATTTTTTGAAACTTGCACTTGACTCTCTTGAAAGCATATGTATACATATATAAGTATTCTTGTGGGATGTGTAAGACTTAGCACCGATGGATAGGGGACGTTAGGGATATCCTCAAGGTCTCTCTCCCTTTCCATAAACTATGTGCCAGCATAGGGACGAATGTTATTCGTCTACTTGTTTATGATATGACATGTCATGATATGATTCTTGCGAATCCTTCTGAAATGGGTGTCCCGTAAGAAAGGTGACCATCCACCGAAATGGGGTTGTCCGTAACTTGTGATGTAGATTACCTTTGGCAAGTAATCTTCTCCCTACCGGTGGGAGGTCCCAATCGGTCCAATTCATGTAATAGCTCGCATGGATTTGGTTTGTCGGTTATAGTCCATCCCCGTTATATATATAGGAGCATTATTGCATCTGCACGCATCACGCATTCCATGGCATTTTGTATATTAAATTCCTTTGCTTATATGATCCTTGTATATTACGTGCCCTTGTCATCTAACATCGATATGCAGGTCCTGTAATTCAGATGCATTGCATACCCGCATACGTAGTACATTCCAACGTAGTAATGCTTACTCTATGCCTATATTATTTTACCATGTAGGAACCGAGCAGTTTGAGTACCAACCGTAGGACGAATAGTGCTTCTTGAAGATATTTCTGTGGTGCGCCCTGTCTTTCGAGGGCGAACTTTTTCTTCTAGTGTTCCTATGTATATATATTTTGTTGAGGGTGAGCCCGGAGCTTATCCTGGCCCTCGTTCTTCGACTAGAGGCATATGTTGGGTGTTTTGTATGAACCTTGTTATTTTTCTTAACTTATAAGATATGCTCATCTCTCTTTTTGATTTGATTTAAATTTTCGGTATTAACTTACTTGTCTTTAAAAATCTCTTGAACCAAACCTCGTAGTTTTTGATCATTTTGAGGCTTGTTTGGGGACTCTCGGGCCCCCATTCGCCGTGTCACATCAAGGCCCCGACTCCGGATCCTGACATCTTTAAGCAAGTATGGGTGTTTACACCACTATGTGAGGAGCTAATCCCATTCATGAAAAGTATCTCATGAAGAGCGTTTTGGCTTTTTAGCCTATTATACATGATTATGGAGAATGCGATTTGGCCGTTAAACCTAAGAATGCATGAAAATGATTTAAAAGTCTCAAGCCTCTTTTACAAGCAAGTATATATAGACGTATTCTAGTGGGATGATGACCTAGCACCGATGGATTAGAGTCGGCATGGAATTTCGCCAAGTATCCATACTTCTTTCCTCAAACTATGTGCCTAACATAGGTATATATTTTTGCCCAAAGGTGAAAAGTATGATAAGGATCTACATTTTGAAAGTAGGTCACCTCTTATTCGTTGTGGGGGTGACAATGGGGTTCTAAAGCATAGCTCACTTGGTCTCGTGTCGGTTATGGTCCCATCCTCAGTATATATATATGAAGTATTTTCACATTCATGCATCATATACCTCATGGCTTATTGATATACCATTCCCTTGTTGTATGTATGTGCCCTTGTCCTCTAACATGGAAATACAGGTTCGACGAGTCATATGCATTGCATTCCCTTATACTTAAAATATTTAAACGTGCTAACACATACTTTTGCCAACATGATCTAACCATGTAGGGATCGAGGAGTATGTTCTTCCACCGTACAACGTCTAGCATGGATATCAAGTTTTGCTTGTGTGGTGAGTCCTATCTTCAATGGATAAACCACGATTCCTCTTCCTATGGTGTTTTACTTATTTCATTTACTTTGAGGGTGAGCCGGGGAATGTCTTGGACCCCGTCCTATCTCATGATTAGAGGTATTATTGAACATCTTGTAGACCCCTTTACAATTATGTGCTATGTTTTTTATTCAAAAGATTATGTTATGGATATGGTTATGTCATTATGATCTGACTGTGAGATTCCGTTACGATGTGAAAAATCCTAAGTCCCATATTGCCCCCATAGAATGAGTCATACTTACCTACCCCTTAGTCTTATGTGCTATGTGTTATGTGAACTCATGTCTCTCCCTATCCCATATGGCACCCCCATAGCGTAAGTCCTATTTTCCCGCCCCTTTGAATTTTGTGTTTATTATCTATATGCACTTCCAAGCCGATGATGTGTTTACATATGCTACGAGGCTTGTTTGGGGACTATCGGGTCCTCATTCGCCATGTCACTCCTAGATCCCTAGGTTTGGGTCGTGACAAGATTAGTATAAGAGCACTAGGTTTGTAAATGATCCTTGAAGTCTAATATGTCGTGTCAAGTAGAGTCCTATGCATCGGTATCAAGTGCACCATGTCTATGAGTGGGAGGCTACGAATACGTTTTAAGAGTTGTCTCCCTTCTTCATTCCTTATGTCATGCTATGGTTCATATATTTAGTTCCCTTATCTTGAAAGTGTTATTGCTCCATTTCAAAAGATGCCTCGAGGAAGACCCTACCCACCAAGACCAGCCTACGCAAAGGAGGGTTAAGCACCTCAAGGGCTTATGGATGAGCCTATTTCTAATGGTGAATTCTATACGGCCTTCGCTATACTTGCCAAGGTGGTGACATCTCAGACCAGGAAGGCTAATCTTCCACGGGATCCCACTTTATCTTCTAGGGTGAGGGATTTCACCCGGATCCTCTTGAGTTTTATGGGCCAAAGGCTGATGAGAGTGCTCAGGAGTTTATTGATGAGCTCGCCAAGGTGTTGAATATTATGGGTATCACTTCTTTGGAGAAAGCTAAATTGGTTGCCTGCCAATTGAATGATGTGGCTCAAGTGTGGTACACCCAATGGTCTTTGGAGATAGTCGGTGGTAATGCTGTCAATTGGAAGGAGTTCAAGCTTGCCTTTCTATATTATTTCTTTCCACTTGAGCTTAAGGAAGCCAAGATGACTGAATTTATCAACCTCAAGCAAGGGGATATGAGTGTGAGAGACTATGGCCTATAGTTCACTAAGCTCTCCAAGTATGCTCCGAAACTTGTGGCTGACCCTCGTGCAAGTATGCACAAGTTCATTTGCGGTATCTCTGACTTGCTTGTTAAAGAGTGTCATACCGCGATACTCATTCGAGATATGGATATATCTAGACTCAAGGTATATGCAGAGCAAATTGAAGGGGAGAAACTCAAAGAGAAGAGGGTACATGATCCAAAGATGGCCTATTTTGATGGTGGGTTCTCCAGCTCTAAGGGTGGTGGTCTTGGTCGCTTCCAATAGGGCCAAGGTTCTAATGCTTGGGTTATTAATACTAGGCGACCTCTTCCCAGGGCACCTATTGGGGATGGCACATTATCTCCACAGTGTGGCAAGTGTGGGAGAAATCACCCCAAAAGGTGCTTATGGGGTGCGAATGCTTGCCTTGGCTGTGGAGAAATGGGGCACAAGCTTAATGATTGTCCTAAGGCACCAAAGAAGGGTCAAATGGTTCAAGGTGATCCAGTGCAACCAAAGGCTCCACAAGGTGTTGCCGGGAGGAACAACATGTTTTATGCTCATCATGCTCGTTAGGAAGTTGAGGAGGCTCTTGATGTTGTGAATGGTATATTAAAAGACTTTGATTTTGATTCTTATGCTTTTCTTGATTCGGGTGCAAATTTGTCTTTTGTGACTTCTCTATTGGCTGTTAAGTTTGGTTTGAGTCTCGAAATTCTGAGGGACCCCTTTTGAGTTTTTACTCCCATGGGTGAATCTGTTGTTGCTCATAGGTTTTATCAGGGTTATCCTATTACTGTGTTGCATAAAGTCTTTCCTTGTGATCTTATGGAACTTGAGATGTTTGATTTGATGTAATTCTCAAGATTGATTGGTTGCATGCATCATATGCCTCTATAGATTGTAGAACCCAGAAGGTCAGTTCTAACTTCTTGATGAGCCCGTCTTTGAATGGAAGGGTAGTGACTCTACTATTAAGGGTCGTTTATTTCCTACCTTAAGGCACATAACATGATCTTTAATGGGTGTATTTATCATATCTTGACGGTCAAAGATGTAGAGTGTGAATCATCTACGATGAATTGGTCCTAGTGGTGAATAAGTTTCCGAATATATTTCCCGAAGACTTGCCCGATATTCCTCCCGAAAGAAAATTAGACTTTGGCATCGACCTTCTCCCGGACACTTAACCTATCTCTATTCCTTTTTATCGTATGGCACCAGCTGAGTTGAAAGAGTTAAAGGATCAATTAAAAGATTTATTGGAGAAAAGTTTCACTAGGAAAAGTATATCTCAATGTGGTGCTCTAGTGTTATTTGTAAGAAAGAAAGATGGATCTCTATGAATGTGCATTGATTATAGGCAATTGAATAAGGTAATCATCAAGAATAAGTATCAATTGCCTAGAATCGATGACTTGTTTGATCAAATCAAGGGGTCACCCATTTCTCAAAGATTGACCTTCATTTCTGTTACCATCAGTTGAAGGTTAGAGAATGTGATATTCCTAAGATGGCTTTTTGGACTAGGTATGGTCACTTTGAATTTGTGGTGATGTTGTTTGGCCTACAAGTGCTCCGGTCGTGTTTATGGATCTTATGAATCAGGTGTTCAAGCCATTCCTTGATAGTTTCGTGGTTGTCTTCATTGACGATATTCTCATTTATTGCCAAAGAGAGAAAGAGCATATGGATCATTTGAGTGAGGTTCTAGTGCCACCCGCTTTTGTAGGTCCTCTTACTTATTTCTCCCTTCTACAAAAGTTATCTTGAGGCAATTAGTGGGGTGGGGGTGGGGGGATGAACAATGGAGCATAGGAGAGAAGCAACTTAGTTTCCCTTATTTTTAGCAGTGTTTCTTTCTTGAAACATGAATCTTTGCAAGTGTAATCAAATTGTGAGCCGCTAAATGCCCTTGTTATAGGGTTATGGACAAAGTGAACTGTATATGCTAATCTTATGTTGATTATGCTTTTCTACCATATTAGTTATTTTTTTAATCTAGCTTTTACTATTCTATTGCATTGCTGCCAATAGAATACATGGATATTCGTTAATAGAACAAAAGATAAGCTGTAAAGTTGGGGATCAAATGTGGGTTTAAAGGAGTAAAATGCATGTTCTGGGATGGATTTGCCACTAGGATGGAAATTATACCTAGTATGCCCTTCATGACTCCCAAAAAAGAGATGTAAATGCATTTGTATAAATGATGAGTATCATCACTTATCAATATAAGTATGACATTTACCTGAATAGATGGTTAAAGGTTCGAGAAGCCATGACAGTTCCTTTACTTTACTAGGCATACAAAACCACATTAGCCTATTTTCTTGTTGCAAGCAATGATGCTTATTTTTATGGTTCTTACTCTTCAACAAACACTCTGAAACAAACCCCTCTTCACCAGGTCTCTCAAAATTCTATTGCACAACATGATCTTCTTTTTGTGAGTCCAAATCAATTGACAAAGAAGTAGGTGCTTTATTTTTTGTGGCATTCTCCACCACCAAAAACTCAAAATCATGGAGCAGTTTTCAGGATAAAATATCTATAGTAAATCAATTCATAATTTTGTACTCCAAATTCTAATTGATGCGAACATAGTGAAATTGTAAAGAAGACTTGTAGACCTTTAATTGTAAAGGTCTTAGGATACCGAACTCATTTTACATTGACATATATGTTCATTTAAAGTTGATCCTTTTATGAATTCTTACCAGAATTTAGTTCACAGAAATCCTTTAAACATGATTTGGTGTTAGAGTTTCCTTATTACCCTAAGCCACATCTAATACACTTCAAATACATAAAAATTGATCCATTATATTAATGCATGCATACATACACACACACACACACACATATATATGTGTGTGTATATACATACATATATATATATATATATTTATATATATATATATATATAAGATACAAATTGTAAACCCTATCTCATAGATATTTCAATCCATCAAATGATGACGTCATATCCACAATTCGATTAATTCTTAACAAATCAGTATTCACAATTTGTCAGGGTCGTTCTAGCTATATAAGAAATCCTTGATTAATATTAACATAATTAGATAAATAACATACTTGAGAAATCCCTTATGGAATCGCTTACTATTTTTGAATTTCACCAAAACGTTAGATGAGAATAACTAGGGATATTATATGATTTATTTGTATTATAAATCTAAGTCCTTATTCCAAATGTCCGAATTGGGGTTGTTGAATTTATAAGATATGGCACAACTTGAATTGGCAGGAGGACATGACTTTAGATATTAAATGGTGTCTTTTTCTTTAATGTGTATTAATAAGTATTGACACACTTATTTTGTGCATTTTAATTTTTCTTGTCTCTTTATCTTTCTTTCTCTCACGTGCTGGTTTTCTTCTTTGAGCTGAGAGTCTATTGGGTACAACGTCTTTACTCTTTGATAGTAGATGTAAGGTTTAACATATATTCTACCCCTCTCATGACCTAACTTTCAATTGTGAAAACACATTAGGTATATTATTGTTATTGTACCTAAGAGGTAAAGCTCTTCTAGTCTACTCTATGTTTTGGAAAAATATTAATGGGTGAAATTAAACTTCACACAAATCACTTACAACAATTAATTATAATGAAATATACAAAATTTATGAAAGATGTATTACCCGAGTATACGGAAAAATGACCATGTATAATATGAAGGCTAGAGAGAAAATTGCTAAGCTGTGTGGAAGAATGAAATTCGGGCCATAAAAATGATCCATTTCAAAGACCACAAAATGAAAATGTAACACCCCACATCCTACATGTACTAGTCTAATGCATATGAAACATGATATGGCGGGGTCAAAGCAGCGCAAATTTTTAAAAGTGCTTGAATTTCAGATTAGAGGACTATATGTACGTCTAACACTCAAGAGACCGAGTGTATATAAGTTTTAAGTCAAATTGAGGAGATCATGACCTTAAGTGGAGTGAAATAAGTGAGGTGCCTGTGAAACTTAGGAAGCTAACAAGTGAGTCACCTACGTGCTTAGCTTACATAGGCTAGGTAGACGGAGACGAGGCCCAACACCGAATTTGTTCAAGTCCGATAAAGAATAAACTCCGAGTTAAAGATATCATTTGGGCCCATGGTTTGGCATCATAAAGGGGCAACATTTGCAACCCAAGATGAATATGAAAAGGGACAAATTACATTCACAACCCAACTCACAAATAGGGCACAAATTAAGTGGGTGTAAGAGAGAAATATTTGCAGAAAAGGCCATCCATTTGAAGACCAATAAGGCCCAAGTGAAAGGGCCAAGTTGCTGCATCACCACCTTAATAAAATAAAGGCTTGAAATGAAAAGAAAAGTCGGCCAAAAGTGGCCCTATAAAAGGGATCAAAAGCCAACAATTTCAAGTCATTTATACAAATCCAAAAATCATATTTCTTTCCAAGTTTCTCCTTGCTCTCTCTTTACTTTGTAAAGCAGCCAAGGCACACCTTTAGGGTTCTTGAAGATCCCCTAATCATTGAGGGCTAAGGTAAGTAAAAATAACTATGGTTCGGTATAATTTTTCCATGAAAAACATGAAGAGTATGCTGGTTGTACTTGTGCAGGAATTTGGGACAGCATGTGTTCCAAAGATTTTGGTGTCTCAAAGATTGTTGTCCACTTTACTTGTTTATTAAGAGACTTTTCTCTTGTTGGCTGGCTGGATTATGAATTAACATATATATTTTAACAAGGCTTGGTTCTGTACTGATGTAAGAAGGCTGCTGGACCATTTTTATCTTATGCGAAAATAAGTTCTTATATGATATCTTGATTGCGCTCTTAGTAAGAATTTGTGGACTGAATATTGGGGATTGTTATCTCATGTTTTCCATCTACTTGGGGACTTTTTTGACTGTTTTAGGACTTTGTTTGTGCTTAAATATGTTGAGGGCAGTTTGGTTGAGGTTGAAACAAATTTGGAATAGTTGACGCCGAAATGTAGCGAAAGTACATAATGTTACGTTGCCTACTTGCTTGTTGTGTAGAGTTGTTGTATGTTGTACTTAATGAACTGTTGTAATATTGTTATGGGACTAAAACAAGCTAGGTATGACATGTATATGAGAAAGTGTATTAGAATATACGATTAGGAGTGGAAAGGTTGAAAGAATACTCTTTGGTTTCTAATTACGCGCTTGCTGCCCGGATATTATTTTTAGGTGGAATTGGACTACCAAGATGTGTTTATTAGTTGCTAATACTAGTTTTATCACCTACTGTATTGTAGATAAGTATTTGGAGGAAATAGGTACCACTTCGAGGTAATAACAACATAGTACAACGAGGTATGTAAGGCTACTCATTTTTGTATTATTTGTCATGAATCTAGGTTCTTCCTTGGAACATAAAGGAATGTACAAACTCCGACATATCTAATAACTGTGTCTCCACTTTTTACCATGTTCACATGTTCCCATACACAGCCATTGTCAAATCTACATACATACTTGGATACCAAAGATACATGAGTTCCTTTTTACCAAGTAGAGTCCATGTGTTGTTTAATCTCCTACCCGTTTTATTAGTTGTGTAACTCTCTTTTCATTGTGGTATTATCTTGTATGGTTGTTTATATGTCACATGACATGTCTATATTCCTACAGCTCTAAATATTATGACCACCAGAAGGATCATCTCAAAAGTAAATAGAAGATGACTTAAAGTCGCTTATTAATGGGTGGTATCCCAGGGGTGGAAGAATCACCTAGCATGGGTCGATCCTATATTATGGGGGGTATCCCAGGGGGTGAAAGAAAAGCCTAGCATGGACCGATCTCGATATTAATTTACCACTGATCAACTGGTCATTTACATGATATATTGTGCACAGATTATGTAGTAAAGAAAGGTAAAGTAATAAAGAGATATAAAGTACATGATTCCACAGTATAATTAAAGGTGGTCTTTTTATCCTTACACACCAGCGTGAAATTTCATTTGAGTTCTTATTTCTTATGCAATATTTCCTGCCTTACATATTCTATACATTATTTCGTACTGACGCTCCTTACGGGGGACCTGCATTTTATGCTGCAGGTACAAGAGCTACTAGATCTCCCCAGTAGGAATATAGGACTTCCAGCTGCCGTTACTGAGCTCCAGGTTACTTCGAGGCTTGTGTATCTAGAGCCTATATTTTTTATTGTATAGTTGGTCATGAGGCGAGCGCTGTCCCGACCCATATAGATATTACTCCTTACCTAGAGGCTTTGTAGACTATGTAAGTGTGGTCATGTAGCATACTATATACATCGTGGCTCTAACGGCCTAGTCTTATGCATTTACTTTTGGCTTGTTTATACAGTTTACTTTCTTTTGACATCAAGTTGAATATGGAAACCTCTTAAATGTTCATAGCAGGAGCATAGTTATATGTTGGTTCTCCAGAGCCTTGTCGGCAGTGGGTGCTAGTCCGCCTTAATGGTACTTTGGGCGTGAGAGAAGTGGTATCAAAGCAGGTTGTCCTAGGGAGTCTACAAAGCTGTATCTATGTAGAGTCTTGTTTATGGATGTGTTGTGCACCACATTTATAAGCAGGAGGCTACGTGACATTAAGGAGTTTTCCCTTTCTTTTCATTCTTTAGATCGTTCCATCGATACATGTGTTGTAGGTTGATTGCTTCTAACTCTAAATCATTTTGTACAACGAGTATGCCAGAAACAAGGAAAAGTAAAGGCAATGGGAAGGAAGTAGAAGTGGTAGTTGGTGTACCCAGTCGGGAGAGACAACGAAATGAGGCTTCAGATAAGTCTCTGTCACAAACATCTCCAACTCTTGTAGCTCCTGATGAACCAGGAAGTAGTGAAACTCCCACAGAACCACCTACCGATGCTACTGTGTAGGATATGAGAAATGTGGTCTAATTATTAACTCGTATAGTTGTTGGCCAAAGTCAAAGACAAGAAGGTCCAGTTATGGGTGTAGGTGGTGCAAATAGCATGAGGATACATGACTTCCTTAATTTGGACCCTCCATCTTTTACCGGGTCAGATCCTAATGAAGATCCACAAGACTTCATCGACCAGATTGAACGCACTTTGGCTGTTATGTGTGTAAGCGGTACAATGTTGTGGAGCTGGAAACATATAGATAAAATGGTGCGGCTATATTGTGGTATGAAGCTTGGAAGTAATCTAAGGGTATAGATTCACCTCCAACTCCCCGGAAAGAGTTCAAAGAGGCATTTCTTGACCACTACTTGCCATTAGATATCCGAGAGGCCCGTGCAGATCAGTTTCTAAATCTCTATCAAGGGAATATAAGCGTGAGGGAGTATAGCCTTCAATTTAATTCCCTGGCCAGGTATGCTTCTAATGTAGTCGCTACTATGGCAGATAGAGTTCATCGATATGTGGATAGGTTGGATTCGTATCTGGTAAGAGACTGTACCATTGCTTCTTTAAATAAAGAAATGGATATAGCGAGGATGCAAGCATTTGCACAAAAACTGGAGGATAAGAGGAAAAGAAGAAGGACACAAGAGTTAGAAAAGGGGCAGTCCAAGAGGGCCAGATCTACAGGGCAGTTTGTACCGTTCCAAGGTGAGTTTAGGCTTCGGTTTCTAATAAGCCGCCTAGGCCATCATCCTCCTACTCTACATTTAGTGCTCCACCACAACTTCAAGGGTGTAAAGGTAATCAGTTTAGTCAAAGAAGTGAGGGCCAAGGTGCACAGACAACAGGATATTCGGCAAGCCAGCAAATTCTCCTAGGCAACCTTGCAAACAATATGGGAGAAGTCATTTAGGTATATGTCATGTTGGGATAGATGCTTGTTATTGGTGTGGTGTACCAGGGCACATGATGAGAGGTTACCGAAGAAGACATATGGGTTATATAGCGTAACCTACTGGATCAGCTGTTGCATCATCATCGTTAATTATTCCATTAGGTAGGGGCCAGCAAACACCTACAGGCCATGGTAGAGGTGGTAGAGGGGCAGCTAGCTCCAGCGGAGCCTAGAATCGCACTTATGCTCTGGGGAGTCGGTAAAATTTAGAAGCTTTACTCGATGTGGTCACATGTACATTATCTATCTTTTCACATAATGCATATGCATTAATTGACCCTGGTTGCACATTATCATATATCACTGCACTAATGAATGGGAAGCTTAAAAGAATACCTAAATTATTGAACGAGCCATTTGAAGTATCTACACCAACCGATGAATCTATTATAGCTAGAAGGGTCTATTATAACTTTGTAGTAACTGTTTGTGACTGTGACACATTGGCTGGCCTTGTTGAGTTAGAAATGGTGGAATTTGATGTTATAATGGGTATGGATTGGTTAGCTTCTTGTTATGCTACAGTGGATTGCTGAACTAAGAGAGTGTATTTCCACTTTCCAAATGCGGCGGTCCTTTAATGGGAAGGTAATGTTGGGGCACCAAAGGGTAAGTTTGTTTCCTATTTTAAGGCAAGGAAGATGATGTCAAAGAGATATATATATGTCCTCTAGTTAGAGTAAGGAATATGGAAGCAGAATTACCATCTCTTAAATTTGTTCCCGAAGTGAATGAATTTGTTGATGTGTTTCCCAAAGAGCTTCTAGGTTTACCTCCAGAAAGAGAAGTAGATTTTGGTATTGACTTACTTCCAGGTACTCAACCTATTTCTATCCCTCCATATAGAATGGCCCCAGTAGAATTACATGAATTAAAGGAGCAATTAAAAGACTTGCTGGAGAAGGGTTTTATAAGACCTAGTGTGTCCCCTTGGGGTACACCAGTGTTATTTGTATGTAAAAAGGATGGCACCTTGAGAGTGTGTATTGACTATCGGTAATTGAAATGGGTGACAATAAAAAACAAATACCCCCTCCCCAGGATTGATGATTTATTTGATCAGTTACAAGGTGCCAAATGCTTTTTAAAAATTAATTTGAGGTCGGCTTATCACCATGTGAGGGTGAAGGAGAACGATATACCCAAGACAGCCTTTAGGACACGCTATGGTCACTTTGAATTTCTTGTTATGTCATTTTAGGCTGACCATGGTCCCTATGAATTTCTTGTTATGTCATTTTGGGCTAACCAATGCACCAGCAGTTTTTATTGACTTAATGAATAGGGTATTCAAACCATTCTTGGATGTATTTGTGATAGTATTTATACATGACATTTTGGTGTATTCAAGATCAGAAGAGGACCATGCAAATCACTTACGACAGGTATTACAAGCTCTTCGTGATCGATAATTGTACGCCAAGTTTTCCAAATGTGAATTTTTGTTAAAATCAGTGGCATTCTTGGGTCATATTGTATCTGATGAAGGAATAAGGGTTGATTCACAAAAGATAGAGGCGGTGAAAGATTGGCCAAGACCGATAACATCCATAAAATTTCGAAGCTTCCTAGGGTTAGCAGGTTATTACAGGTTTGTTGAGGGTTTTTCTTCTATTTCTGCACCTCTAACGAAATTGACAGATAAGGAGACCAAATTTCAATGGAATGATTCATGTGAAAGGAGCTTCCAAAAATTGAAAAGCAGGCTAACTTCTGCACCTGTGCTAGTGCTTCCAGAAGGAACAGAGGGGTATGTGGTGTATTGTGATGCTTTAGGGGTTGGCTTAGGGCGTGTACTGACACAACATTGTAAGGTAATTGCTTATGCCTCGAGACAACGGCGACCGCATGAGAGAAACTACCCAACACATGACCTTGAGCTAGCAGCTATTGTGTTTGCCTAAAAAATATGGCGCCACTATTTATATAGAGTTCATGTTGACATATATACTGATCATAAGATCCTGTAGTACATCTTTATGTAGAAAGACCTAAATTTAAGGCAGCGGAGGTGGCTGGAGCTAATAAAGGATTACGACGTTGATATACTATACCATCAAGGGAAAGCAAATGTGGTAGCTAATGCTCTGAGTCGTAAGGAAATTGTGAATATTGATGATCAGGATGTGGTAAGTCAAGGATTCACTAAGGATCTATGTCAACTAGCCAATCTGGGAGTTCACGGTATTGAAACTCCAAAAGAAAGGGTTGTTGTGCATAAGGCTGCAAAGTCTTCATTGGTAACCGAGGTAAGAGAAAAATAGTTCGAAGATCCTATTCTACGATGACTTAAGTAGAAGGTGAGTCAAGGAATGATGAAGGGCTTTGAACTTACCCAAAATGGAGTGCTCTATTGCCAAAATAGATTATGTGTTCCTAATACTAATGGTCTAAGAAGGAGGATAATGGAAGAAGCCCATCATTCAAGATATTCCATCCATCCAGGATCAACTTAGATGTATCATCACCTGAAGGGAATGTTTTGGTGGGAAGGCATGAAAAAGGACCTTGCAGAATTCGTGGCTCAATGTCCGAATTACCAACAAGTTAAGGTAGAGCACCAGAAGCCGGGAGGTTATATTCAATGTATAGAGCTTCGAACGTTGAAGTGGGATATGATTAATATGAATTTTGTTAATGGGTTGCCTCGCTCATTTTAGAAGTTTTACTCCATATGGTTGATAGTTGATAGACTCACAAAGTCAGCACATTTCTTGCCAGTTAAGAGTGATTATACGGCTGAAGAGTATGCAAAGTTATACCTCAAAGAGATAGTTAGGCTACATGGGGTCTTAATGTCCATTATATTTGATCGGGGAGCTCAATTCACTGAAAAGTTTTGGAAGTCCTCCCAAAGGAGCTTAGGGACACAAGTGAATGTAAGTACAACTTTCCACCCTCAGACAGATGGTCAAGTAGAATGCACCATTCAAACACTTGAAGATATGTTGCGGGCTTGTGCATTGGACTTCAAAGGTAGTTGGGTGGACCATTTGCCACTTATTGAATTTGCCTATAATAATAGCTACCATTCAAGCATCAAGATGACATTGTATGAAGCTTTATATGGAAGGAAATGTAGATCACAAATAGGATGGTTTGAAGTAGGTGAAGCCACCTTTCTTGATCCAGATCTAGTCCAATAAGCCATGGAGAAAGTCAAGGTAATACGACAACGGCTAGAAACCACCCAAAGTCATCACAAATCAAATGCGGATGTTAAGAGGAGAGGACTGGAATTCTCAATCGGGGATTAGGTATTCTTAAAGGTGTTCCCAATGAAAGGTGTTATGGGATTTGTTAAGAAAGGCAAACTAAGGCAAACTAACACCACGTTACATAGGGCCATATAAGATTATTAAAAGGTTTGGACAGGTTGCATATGAATTAGAGCTACCCCAAGAGCTTTCAATGGTTCATCCAGTTTTTCATGTCTCGATGCTTTGAAAATGCATAGGTAACCCATCTCGTATCACTCCTATTGAAGATATGCAGGTTACGGAAGATCTAACATATGATGAAGCACCGATTGCTATCCTAGAATCGTCAAGTTAGAAAGTTAAGGAATAAGGAAATACCTTCAGTAAAGGTACTTTGGAGGAACCAGCAAGTAGAAGAGATAATGTGGGAGGCTGAGGAAGCAATGAGATCCAATTACCCTTATTTATTTGAAGCTAAAGAGGAAATCCAAGATACAGAGTTGAGGGATTAGTAGGTATGTGAATTTGAATTCTTATTATGTTGTCAAATGTTTGTTTACATGAAACTTTAAACTTGTATATGCTTACATTCGGGGACGAATGTTTCTAAGGGGGGAGGATGTAACACCCCACATATTACATGTACTAGTCCAACGCATATGAAACATGAAATGGCGGGGTCAAAGCAGCGCACATTTTTAAAAGTGCTTGAATGTCAGATTAGCTGACTATATGTACGTCTAACACTCAAGATGACCAAGGGTATAGAATTTTTAAGTCAAATTTAGGAGATCGTAACCTTAAGTGGAGTGAAATAAGTGAGATGCTTGTGAGACCTAGGAAGCTAACAGGCGAGTCACCTATGTGCTTAGATTACATAGGCTAGGTAGACGGAGACGAGGCCCAACACCAAATTTGTTCAAGTCCGATAAAGAATAAACTCCGACTTAAGGATGTCATTTGGGTCCATGGTTTGGCATCATAAAGAGGAAATAGTTGCAGCCCAAGATGAATATGAAAAGGGCCAAATTACATTTACAACCCAATTCACAAATAGGGCCCAAACTAAGTAGGTGTAAAAGAGAAATATTTGCAGCAAAGCTCATCCAACTGAAGCCCAATAAGGACCAAGTGAAAGGGCCAAGTCTCTGCATCACCACCTTAATAAAATAAGGCTTGAAATGCAAAAATAAAGTTGGCCAAAAGTGTCCCTTTAAAAGGGGCTAAAATCCAGCAACTTTTAGTCATTTTCTCAAAGCCAAAAATCAGATTTCTTTCCAAGTTTCTCATTGCTCTCTCTTCACTTTGTAAAGCAGCCAAGGCACATCTTTAGGGTTATTGAAGAGCACCTAATCCTTTAGGGCTAAGGTAAGTAAAAATACCTATGGTTTGGTGTAATATTTCCATGAAAAACATGAAGAGTATGCTAGTTGCACTTGTCCAGGAATTTTGGGACAACATGTGTTCCAAAGGTTGTTATACACTTTTCTTGTTTATTAAGAGACTTTTCTCTTGTTGGTTGGCTGGATTATGAAGTAATGTTTATTTTTTTTAACAAGGTTTGGTTCTGTAGTGATGTAAGAAGGCTGCTGCACCATTTTTATCTTCCTTAAAAATGAGTTCTTATATGATATCTTAATTGTGCTCTTAGTAAGAATTTGTGACTGAATATTGGGAATGGTTGTCTCATGTTTTCCATCTACTTGGGGACTAATTTTGGACTGTTTTAGGACTGTTTTTGTCTGTAAATATGTTGAGGAAAGTTTGGTTGGGGTTGAAACAGATTGGGAATGGTTGACACCGAAATGTAACAAAAGGACGTAATGTTACGTTGCCTACTTGCGTGTTGTGTAGAGTAGTTGTATGTTGTACTTTATGAACTGTTGTAACACTCTTATGGGACTAAAAAAAGTTGGGTATGACATGTATATGAGAATGTGTATTAGAAAATATGATTAAGAGTGAAAAGGTTGAACAAATACTCTTTGGTTGCTAATTACGCGCTTGCTGCCCGGATATTATTTTTGGGTGGAATTAGACTACCAAGATGTGTTTATTAGCTGCTAATACTAGTTTTATCACCTATTGTATTGTAGATAAGTATTTGGAGGAAACAGATACTACTCCAAGGTAATAACGACATAGTACAACGAGATATGTAAGGCTACTCATTTTTGTATTATTTGGCATGAATCTAGGTTCTTACTTGGCACATAAAGTCACGTACAAACTCTGATATATCTAATAATTGTGAATCCACTCTTTACCATGTTCATATGTTCCCATACATAGCCATTGTCAAATCTGCATACATACTTGGATACCAAAGATACATGAGTTCCTTTTTACCAAGTAGAGTCCATGTGTTGTTTAATCTCCTACCTGTTTCATTAGTTGTGTAACTCTCTTTTCATTGTGGAATTATCTTGTATGGTTGTTTATATGTCACATGTCATTTCTATATTCCTATAGCTCTAAATGTTATGACTAGCAAAAAGATCATCTCAAAAGTAAATAAAAGATAACTCAAAGTGGCTTATGAATGTGTGGTATCCTAGGGGTGGAAGAATCACCTAGCATGGGTTGATCCTATATTACAGGGGGTATCCTAGGGTAGAAAGGAAACCCCAGCATGGGTCGATCCCGATATTGATTTACCACTGATCAGCTGGTCATGTACATGATATATTGTGCACAGATTATACAGTAAAGAAATGTAAAGTAATAAAGAAATATAAAGTACATGATTCCACAGTATGACTAAAGGTGGTCTTTTTATCCTTACACACCAGCGTGTTATTTCATTTGAGTTCTTATTATATATACAGTATTTCCTGCCTTATATATTTAGTACATTATCTCGTATAGACGTCCCTTATGGGGGACTTGCATTTCATGCTGCAGGTACAAGAGCTACTAGATCTCCTCAATAGGAGTACAGGACTTCCAGCTGCTGTTACTGAGCTCCAGGTTGCTTCGGGGCTTGTGTGTCTAGAGCATATATTTTTTATTTTATAGTTGGTCATGAGGCGAGCGTTGTCCCGACCCATATAGATATTATTCCTTACCTAGAGGCTTTGTAGACTATGTAAAGTGAAGTGTGGTCAAGTAGCATACTATAGACATCGTGGCTCCAACGGCCCAGTCATATGCATTTACATTTGGCTTGTTAATACAGTTTACTTTCTTTTGACAACATGTTGAATATGGAAACCTCTTAAATGTCCATAGCAGGTGCATAGTTATATGTTGGTTCTCCCGAGCCTTGTCGGCAATGGGTGTCAGTCCGCCTTAATTGTACTTTAAGCGTGACAGAAAATTATAGTCCCTGAATTCTTTTTTCTTTTTATCAGTTTGACCACTATGATAATCTACGATTAACCCTATTTTCTTGATGAACCAAAAGTAATATTTGAAGATTTATTAGAAAATTCTTTTAATTTTTGTATGATGGAAAAAAATCTAAAAATAATACTTGTCAAAGTTAGAAATTGATCTTTCAAAGAAGGAAAAAATATGATAAGTAAAAGTGAATAGAGAAAATACTTTGTTGTTTCAAATTAAATATAACTAGAGAAGTAACTCTACAAAATTGACTTGACTCATTTAGAAAGTTAGTTACTCCAATTTAGATTTTTTATAGTGTAAGTTACTATCATAAAATAAATTGATTTATTTTCCCGAAAAAAAATTAAAAAAACTTCAAACTTGTCAATACAACCACCAAAAAATCCTTTAAATAGGGATGACTAGACCTGTCAACCCATCAAAAATCTTGTGAAAAATCCTAAGAGTTTAAGCCAAAGAAACCATGCAAAAATTGAGACAAGGCATCGTGAACATAGTCAACAAGGAACTAAATATACCAATGTCGGAAACCCAGAATTCCATTTTTCAATAGCACCTTACCAATTTTCTCTCTAATCTTCGTACTAACCCTGTTCATCCTCCTTATACTTGGGTAACTCTTCTTTCATTATTGTTGAAGCTTTACCTTACATAAATATGAACTTATAGTCTAATCCAATGTTTTTGTTTTGTTATAGAGATGATCGAAAAGGTGTTGCAAGGATTGGATGAAGAAGGGGGTTCCATTGAAGACTCGATTTTTGAGTTTAGCAAGAAAGAACACAACATTTTTCCAAGGGCACACATGACCGTGCTGAAGCATTATCTGCAGAGAAAGACTGAAAAGGGAGAAATCCTTAGGGATGATGCAGGACGGTTTTTGTTTCCTGGTGACAACAAAACTTGAAGGAAAAGTAGGAGAATCCTCAGGACGAGGTGTGCACAAAGTAACCAAAAGATAAGCATCGTGGAGGGCACGCAAGGGCAAGGAGGATGGGGATGATCCAAATACTATATTTTTGAAGGACTAGAGGTTACCTAACAAGTTAATAAAGAAATAAAACATCAAGGTCTTGGAAGGTGTAGGAAGGAGGTCAAATGTTATTGGATACATATAAGTCATTCTATTTTTCTATATACAATGTTGTAATCCAAATAAATAGTTTTATTTATTTGAAAATTGCCTGTATTTTCTTTACATTTTGCTCTATACGATAGGATCTGTGAACTCTCTACAGATTTAGCCTGTTAAGTTCCGTGAATATTTATAAAATTCTTCCTTTTAATTGATTGAAAGATCAATTCTTCATACCTCTTTGTCATCATGGAGTTAGTGTTGTGGACTTTGACTGCTTTGGTATATTGTATTAGACTGGAGACTATGAAATGTTTCTGATTCAGTCTAGCTTTTATCTTCACTTTGTTTAAAGAGAGTCAATTCATCTTTTCAATTTGTTTGGGATTGACGTATAGTTGATTGATTGATGTATTTACTTGTCTGGTACGATACTAATACTTGGGTTCTATATCCACCGAAGGAATTAAACTAATTTTAGCCAAAACATTGCACTCTATACCACCATGAACTTGCATAAAGTTTCTGTCAAGGTAGTGTTGCGTTCCTCATCACTTCATCAAACATGCTAACTCCCTAATGAGTCATCCAAGTTACCAAATAAAGCTAAATCAATTTTGTTTCTACCATATCTTTATTCTGTCTCAACAACCACTTCCTCATTTTTCACTCCAGCTTATGTATCAGCTTAAACAAATTGTTTCTATCATTTGTAGTCTCAAGACAAATTCCCCTTCTGGAGAGTAGAGTACTTCTGTGTATCCCATATTGAATTTTACAGCTGTTGTAGGAGTCACGAATGGAAATGGAAGTACGAGGAAGGTGAAACTCATGTACAAGTCGTATAACTTGGAAAAAGGAATAATCAGTGATGATGTTTTCAAAAGAAAAAATGATATCCTAGAAGAATCTTGTAAACTCATCATCGTAGATAAATTCACACAAATTTCGCCATCAATTGAAAAAAATAGAAATGATTTCTTGAAAATGGTTTCTACAAGTGGCTCGGTCAAAATAGGGGCCTATAATATGAATCATGTCTTTATTGATATTTCTTAAGAAGAAAAGCATAGAAAAGTCTATGGTAGGTGTAGCACCTAGTGAATTTATTGAAATACCCTTAGAGGATAGGTATGTAACGTGTCTTCCCATGCTCAGATGGAAAATTTGAGACCGGATATGTGATCAGCATAAATAATTGATTGGGAAATTGGTCTCGGTTGATATCTAGAGCAACTGGATCAAAAGATAATTTTTCAATGCGAAATCCCAAAATGGTGTCTGTGTGCGATAGAGGCGCGTCACGCCTCTGTAGCGGACCCAGACTTATTTGTTTTCAAATTTTTTCGACAAGATTGAAAAAACGCATTCGTGAAATTTTTGGAAATAAAATACACTGTAGTGTGCCCAGTCCGCGATGCGCACTGAGTATTCTGAAGTTGAAATTATTCATATTTTTGGGAGGGGAACTACGAACAATGCCCAACCCCTCCTAAACTCAAAACATGATCAAAATAGGTCGTTTGAGCGTAAAAGGGGTCCTAAACCCCATTATAAGTCCATTCTCTATGTCTTGGAAAAAGGTTAGGGCTTGAGAAAAGAAGAGAAAAGCGTAGATTGGAGAATTCAAGGGTGAACTCTTGAAGATTGATTATTAGAGTTTCACACCAGATATGTAAGTTTAAACTAAAAACATGAGATTATTCTCTCATGTGGCCCATAGATGGTCATAGAAGTGTTGAGAGTCTAAAGAGTGTAGATACATGATTCTTGATGGTTTTTCTTTCTATGTTGATGATCATCATAAACCTGATTTATTGAATTGGATAATTTTCATAAGATATTGTATAACCCTACATAATTATTTTTGAAACCATGCATGGATGAACTTAGGGATTTAATCTAGAGCCTTGGTTTGAGAATGTCGATTGTGATTGTGATGTGAGAATGATGATGAATTGATAGAACTTGATGGTCATGTGAGTCTACATAAACGAACTCTGGTCATGTGAGTCTACATAAACGAACTCTAATGAATTATCTATTCAATTTTTCCCTAATGATTGTGCTAAGCCTTGAGCTATTGATTGAGATGTTGATTGATAAGATGATTAGAGTCTCTAGAGACTGATTGAAAGACAGTGCCTTCACGATGCTAATCGAATGATTTGATTGAGATGGATTGTCTTATGAGCATTGAGTCTTAGGAGGAGTATCGATATTCGAAATGGGTAAGAGTAATACCAAATCGCACTCATTAACTACGTCGCCAAGCGTAGGTGAGGATTAGAACCACTACATTATATTCAGGTTCCCTCTGGATAGAAGTTCCAGAAAAAATAGAGGACTTGTAGAATGTCTTCTTCATTTTAGATTAGCCATTATGGTTTCTGTTCGTTCTCTACCATGCAAGTATAGAACGGTTATGGCAATATCAGCGAGATGTTGTACAGTGCTCATAAGTGATTGTTGTCGGATAAGAGAAACTCCAAGAAAATCCCCATATTAAGTCCTCTGAGTTGAGATGAGACGAGATGAGAAGGGTTCAATTGAGTTCCATTGACTTGAGCCTGATTTGATTTGATGAGGTGTGATTGGTTGATGGGTCACTTGTCTATTCTTTATCCTTGCTTTAAATAGACATTTGACATTCTGATTTGATAATTGTGAGTTAATGTTTTTTCATATTATTCTACTTGTTTCTGTTACATTTAGCTAATTTACATACCGTACATTCTACGTACTGACGTCAGTCGATGCTGTATCATTGTGTAATGCAGATACAGGGATTAGAGATCAACAACAAGCAAATCATTGAGAATCTGAGACATTTAGCTTATTAGTGAGCCTCCCCTACTTCAAAGGTTTTATTATAATTATTTCATCTTTTTTTAGAGATAGGCTTGATTAGCATTTTCTTAAATAGGCTTGATTAGCATTTTCTTAAATTGAGGTAGAGATAGGTCTGTCATTGGCACCACTTGATAGTAATAGAGGATTTATAGACTAGAGTTGAAGTTGATTGTTTAGATCATGAGCTAGGTCTTTCTCCTAGCCTTTTATTATTATATTGTTTTGAGAAACTGATGAGATGTGCCTATTTATTTTCCTTAGTCTTCTGTTGATTGTCTTGAGATATTTAATTAAATGAATGTGATGAGGCCACGGGGTTCGTTTAGGAAATAGCAATAGTATCTAGGTGTCGGCCACATCTAGGGTCCCTTTCAAGGCGTGACAAACTTGGTATCAGAGCACAGAGTTCAAGAGTCCTAGGGTGCTAATGAAGCTATGTCTAGTACAGTCCTTATTATTGGTGTGAAGAGCTCCACATCCATAATTTGGAGGCCATAGGACATTTAGGTATTGTTTCACTTCTTTCATGTTCTAGATCGTGCGATAGAATTATGCTCTATGAAAAGTTCTCTTCTAGTTCGTGCTTCGCACATTATAGAGTTGTAATCATGCCTCCCGACATCATTTTATGATGCAGTATAAGGATTAGAGATCATCAACAAGCACATCGTGGAGGATCTAAGATATTTAGCTGATTGGTGAGCCTTCCGTACTTGAGAGGATTCATTATAATCATTTCATCTTGCTTTAGAGATAGACTTGATTAGATTTTTCTTAAATTGAGGTTGAGATGGGTGTGTTATTGACATCACTTGATGGTGATAGAGGATTTATAGACTAGAGTTGGAAGTTGATTGTTAAGATTGTGAGCTAGTTCTTTCCAGTAGCCCTTTATTATTATATTATTTTGAGAAACTGATGAGATGTGCCTATTTATTTTCCTTAGTCTTCCGCTAAATATCTTGAGTTGTTTAATTGAATGAATGCGATGAGGCCAAGGAGTTCGCTTAGGGAATAGCAATAGACTCTAGGTGTCAGCCACGTCTAGGGTACCCTCTCGAGGCATGACAAACATGGTATCAGAGTATAAACTTTAAGAGTCCTAGGGAGTTAATGAAGTTGTGTCCTGTAGAGTCCATATTATTGTTCTGAAGAGCTCCACATCCATAATTTGGAGGCCATAAGACATTTAAGAATTGTTTCACTTCTTTCATGTCCTAAATCGTACAATAGAGATATGCTTTATGAAAATTTCTCTTCTAATCGTGCTTCGCACATTGTAGAGTCATGATCATGCCTCCTAGAAGATCCGTCAGAGATAGAGGGTTTCATGCAAGATAGAATGTTAACCCACCTGAGCCTCAAGGACATGAGGAGCCTGTGGAGCCAGCTATCCTTGGTTAGCAGCCCCTAAGAGATGAGGTCTCCAATGTTGAGTTGCGCCAGGCTATTCGAACTCTAGCCCAGGCTGTCATAACACCTACAGTGAGACAAGGAGTGAGTCGACAGGATATACAGGATACATCTAGGGTTCGAGAATTTTTTAGGATTAATCCGCCTGAGTTCACAGGGTCTGCATCCACTGTGGATCCTTAGAAGGATGTGGTGGAGCCTCAGAAAGTGTTCAAAGTGATGTATGTAGATAACATGGAAAGAGTTGACCTTGCTTCCTACTAACGTAAAGGCGTGTCCAGACTATGGTTTGATCAATGGAAGAAGAGTAGAGGAAAGGATGCGTCATTGCTTACTTGGGCAGTGTTCAGGGAAGCCTTCTTAGGGTGCTTCTTCCCATTAGAATTAAGAGAGGAAAAGGTAGGAAAGTTCCTGAATCTGAATTATAGGGCTCTATGACTGTGCAAGAGTATGGGCTGAAGTTTACTCAATTTTCTCGATATACTCTAGAGATGGTTGTTGATATGAGGGGGAGAATGGGAATGTATGTGGATGGACTGAACAAAGGGCCAAAGAGAAAAAGGAGGGGAGCAATGCTTGTGAGTGATATGAATATTAGGAGATTGATGACCTTTGTGCAACAGGTTGATGAGGAGAGGCAACATGATAGAGAAGAGTTCAGAAATAAGAAGGCTAAGACATCCAACAATGAGGTTGGAAAGAAGAGGAATGGAAACAGATTTCAGATGGGGTCAGCACCATCGTCTGCTAGTGACCCACGCCCAGAATCAGGAATGATCAGAGGTCCAAGAACGTTGGAGCCCATGGATCTCAATCACAAGCTAGTGTGGCTCAAGGTTCACTGGGTAAACACTATGTGGTAAGTGTCTTAAGTTGCACTTGGGAAAATATCGTGAGAGGAATGATGTTTGCTACAAGTGTGGCCAAGTGGGTCATTATCAGAGTGAGTATCTGAAGTGGGCTGATCGGGCTCAATCTACTGCATGAGCCCTGCTAACTAGAGGAACCCAGAGAGGTATTACGTTAGGCGCAAGTGGAGCTACAAACCATTTGTATTCCAAGGGTAGTCGGCAAGATCAAGAGAACTCTCCAAATGTTGTGATGGGTATGATTCAAGTCTTCTCTCTTGATTGTTATGTTCTGATGGACCCTGGTGCCACATTATCTTTTATAACTCTTTATGTGGCCAGTAGATTTGATAGAACCCCTAAGAGTCTTCTTGAACCGTTTCATGTGCTTCATGTCTCCCAAGAGCATATTGTTCTGAGTGAGGGTAATGGATGAGTCTATTCGAGCTGAGAGAGTCTATAGAACTTGTGTAATGTCTATCCATTACAGGGATACTACTATTTATTTGTTTGAGTTTGAGATTACTAATTTTGATGTGATCCTCAGCATTGATTTGGTCCATGCCTATTATGGCTTCGTTGATTGTAGAGCCCGAACCATTCAGTTTCAATTCCCAAATGAACCAATTCTTGAGTGGAAGTATGATTCTAGTGCACCTCGGGGGAAGTTTATCTCATACCTTAGGGATAGAAAGATGATTTCCAAAGGTTGTATCTATCACCTCGTGCGAGTTAAATCTGATGATAGTCTCCTACTCTTGAGTTTGTGAATGAGTTTCCTACAGTGTTTCCTAAGGATCTGCCTGGAGTCCATCCTGACAGGGAGATTGACTTTCGGATTGATGTTCTTCTCGATACCCATCCTATCTCAACTCCACCTTATAGCATGGCCTCCGCTGAGGAGAAAGAGTTGAAAGAACAATTGAAAGATCTGTTAGGGAAAGGCTTTATAAGGCCGAGTGTTTCTACTTGAGTTGCCCCTATCCTATTCATGCAAAAGAATGATGGGTCCCTCTGAAAGTGTATTGATTATAGGCAACTGAATAAGGTTACCAAGAATAATAAGTATTCCCTTCCAAGGATAGATGATGTGTTTTTCAAACTTCAAGGTGCCTTTTGTTTTTCAAAGATAGACCTACGGTGTAGGGGATGGAGCTGAAGGTGGTGGAATAGGATCAGTAAGCCCATCTGGCTTATGAACATGCTCTAGAGAAGCTTATCTAGTCTACCCTCGAGATGGGGATGCTCCTCTAACATGTCCTCTGCCCCCGATACTTCCTCGAACTCTATCTTGACCTTGGGTGGAAGCCACATCAGCTACCTCAGGCTCTCTAACTGAGCGATGTGATCGAGTAAATGGCATTGGCCCAGATGGAGTAGATTAGACACTTTGAAAATGGGTAATACAAAGGAAGGCACAAATGGAAAAATAATGTGAAAATGTTTCCGAACAAGTATCCAATAGCCTCCCGAAGATTGGTGTGGACATTTACACACTGTAAGACTCTACTAGACACCCTACTCTTGATCATGAGCCTAATGAACCTAGAGCTCTGATACCAAACTTGTCATTACCCAAAATGGATCATGACAAAAGAAAGATCAATAAAGCGGAACCAAACTCATAAGATATAATATATCTTTCAAAAGCCTAGTGTCATGAGTACAAAAGCATCTAAAATAGTACAGAAAATAAAAACAATGATCTTAGAATAAGATACAAAACTATCTCATAACATCTAGTATCAAGTCTGAAGGAAAGCAATAAAGAGAGTTCCAAAGATCCACGGTGACTCAAAGTCTGAGCCTCAATGCTATGATTTGGATGGAAGCAGAATAGCTTAATTAGAGTAATAAACTACCCTGTGCGGGTTCCTGGACTCGATCTGCAGGAAGGAAACAAAAAGGGGTGAGTACACCAAAATATACCAAGTAGGTTCAATCGATTGGGTATGAGGAATCAAACAAGTATGTTTTAATGAAGTATCATATACCTGCATCCAATAAAGATTAGGACAAAATGATAACACATATACCATAATAATGAGGTAAAATGTACTCAACAACCCATGATATCAGATAACCACGATAAGAAGCATAATGCACATATAATCATGCCAAATACCAAGGGTGTTACGGCCTTGCCACCTGCCCATGGTAAAGTAATATCAGTACGCCATAATCTTGCGACCTTCCCATGGCGAAGTGTTTGCCACCTGCTCGTGGTCAAGACATGTGAAGTATGAATGCCACCCTTGCCACTTGCTAAGGTCAAGGGGGTTGTTCCAATGTGAATTATACTGCCCTTGCCTCCTACCCGGGTCAAGGGATGTTACAAGATATCTACGATAGATATAAATCAACAGTGCGTCCTTATGTGGACATGTAAATAAAACCACAATAGGGATTCTAAGGCACGAATCTCATACAGATCATATGCTCTCAAGGAATAATATCAAGTAACGAAGCTAATGCCAAAACCATCATCATATTTTAAATCATCATAATTATATCAATAATCAAGAATGTCAACCATATCAGACCAAAGTCATCCCAAGTATGCAAGAATATCAATATCATGGACCTAACCCGTCCCAAATATGAAAGTATGACAATGATATAGGACCTGACTCGTCAAAAATATGCAAACATAAGAATGATCCCAGACCTATCTTTACCCAACAATATAAGTATATCCATAATACCGGGCCTTACTCGTCCCAATTGGTCTCACAAGACACATTTAGTCACATTTTATCACAAGTCCTCATGAATTCATCATATTTCTATTTTGTTCATCAATAGGATCAAGATTATACCACAATTCAGCTCAACTGAAATCACTTTTCCTTCATCATTTCAACACAACAACTCAATTGCAGAATTATCCATCTAAATCTCACAATTATCACATGACAAGATCAATAACCCAAATTCAGTCCCAAAAGGTTAGTCGAACCTACCTCGAAGCTGAAACCACATTCATTAAAGTTTTTAATCAACTAAAATCCTCAAATCGAGCCTCCAATTGGGTCAACCACTATCAAACAACAGTTACTACTCATTCAAGAGAAGCATTTTGATACCCGTATTGGCATAGTTTAGGCTTAGAAGCTAAATGGTCAAAAATAGGGCAAAAGTTTGAAAGTCTTGAATCTAGAAACCTAGTTCAAAATTATATTCTACACAAACAACAGAGTTCATACGTGAAATTCCCACTAAATTTGAGTTCAAATCGATGTAGAAATCCCCATTTATAGTTTCAAAATCATAAAACCAAAAATCTCCAATTTTGGATATTCAAAATCATGAAATTGAAATCAAAATCAAGATAAAAACCATGAAAATTAATCAAAATGATGTTAGAAACACTTACCCAAAAGTTTTCTTTGAAACCCTCTTCAAAAATTGTCTCCCAAAGCTTGAGATATTGAATTGGAGTAAAAATAGTGGTTTTACGTCTATAAAAATGACTCGACAAAAATGTACTCTGCGAAGGCGGATCATTGTCCGCGATCACAGAGAACAAAGGTGCACATACCTCCACCAAACCAGAGGTCCTTCCGCTAAGGCAGAGAACAAATTTGTGTTTCACCGGATACCCCCACACTAGTTATTTCCAAAACTCAAAATGGACCCCTGTAACTCATCCGAACTCAGAATTTCACAAACTCTATATGTATCCATACCAGAAAAAAATCCGGACTCAACAAATTATGAGGTCTCCATGACACATTCACCAATGCAAGTCGATAAAATTACTTTAAAACTCAAACTACCAAAGTTGCTCTTGAAAACTCCAAAAATTATGATGAGACCATTTTAGCTTTAGTTTCACTGTTCGAAATAATTGAAACTGTCAAAAATTTTATCCAAGCTTCCAAACCTCAAATGTTCCGAAAACTACTAAAGTCATAACTTTGGGCCTAAAAACCCATTTTAACTCCAAATTCAGTTCTGCAACTTCCTATAGTTCAATTTCAATATTCCAAAGCTAGTGGAATTGATGGATCCCTGATTCGACTTCTGAAACTCAAAATGACACAAAAACTCACTTTTTCAACAACTTAAGCTTCCAAAATGACCAAAACTCATATTTTCAACTTTTAAAACTCAAAATTTCGGTTTGAACCATTCATATAGTTCAAAATAGGCCCAAAAACACTTACGGATGTGGTAAAAAGGTAAATTTCATGGATAATGCCAAAAATGACCAACCAGGTCATTACATATTGAAGCAAAATAAAAAGTATTATTTTGTTTAGGAGATGATAATAGGTTTACTTTGATTTGTCTTGTAAAATTTTGGCCTTTTTCATATATTGTATCAATAGTTATCCCTTTTGAGCCTATAGCTTGTTGTTGGTAACCATATATTTATGTTGATCCTATTTTGTTGAATCCCTAGCTGTTGCACTTCGCTTTCTTGAGCACTGTGGTATAGACTTATTATAATTATTAAATTTTAAGAAAAGGGATGATTAAGGGGTAAAAAGTGATCAATGATAGATACGAGGTGATGAAAAATCCTCTTTTAAAGAATGTGTCATGAAAAAAATAAATAAATTATTATTTGAAAAAAAAGTGACATTCTTGATGAGATGAGATTGCTAGTGTAATAATTATTGAAGAGAGGATTGAAAATAAATAAAGAGAAGAAGATAATGAGTGACAAAGTCTAAAAGTGCAAAGTGCTTAGGGAAGTGCAAGTCACTATTATATAGTTTTCCTACTCGTTGCCTAGCCTACATTACAATCCAATTAAAATCCTATTTGATTATATTCAAGCATTGATAATTAGTGGAGATTTACATAATGGGAAATCCTATGATTCTTTATGCATACATGTCAATTCTTTGTGAGTGCGAGAGTTATTCTTTAATGCAAAGTCCTTAATTTATATTCAATTTTTTGAATTGAGTGTGTAGACTGTTTCGTCATTTGTGGGCACGTGCTTCATCATAGATAGGTGATGTTACTAATTTCTTTGAGGAAGTGGTTGAATAAATTTCAATTTGATGAGTTAGAGTCCTTTCTTGAGACTAGAAAGTTAAATATGTGTTGGTTATTTGCATTTCTTGCATAATGATAGGGAAGTGTACATGATGTTTCGAATTTTATGGATGGGCTAAATTATTTGTATCAACTAAAGCGGTGGTCCTATTTGATTTTTTATAAGCTTTAATGGTTACTCGAGGACGAACAAAAATTTAAGTGTGGTGTGTTGATGTTAGGCCAAAAATACATATTTTTAGTCATTATTTACCTAATATTTAATACTTTTATTTATCTGTTTTGAGCATAAATTTTATGAATTGAGCTAAATTGTGTATTTTATTTGTATGATTAAACTGGAGTGAAAATGAAGAGATTTGGAGCTTAAATAAATTAAAAAAGGAAGTTTACAGAAGAAAAAACAAGCAGGCTCTTTAATGGATATTATTGAATTTAATAATATATATTATTGTTATTATAAAATGCGGGGCTGCCACGTGGAAGCAATAAAGGGTTGAAACCAGCATATTGCAGTGCACGGATGACAAGTTCAATTTTCTTCCGGATTTGGATTTCTCAATTTATTTTGGACAGTTATTTTTTTTGGGTTTTTACCTACACCTATAAATATTTCATAAAATTAGCTTTTACATAACTTTTGACCAAGTGTGACACTCCATAACTCTATCCTCACAAGTATCTATGTTTGAAGTCTCATTCTTATATGTGGGAAGTGTATTAAGGTCATAAGAGACCTTTAGTACTTAGTCGAGTTCAAAACATTCCTATTAATTGAGTTTCTAGTGTTGCATTATGCAAGGGTAAAATTTGAATGATCATACATATTAGCACACAAAGAATTAGATGTCTCATGATCTACTAAATAATAGCTCTTTGAATTATCTTTTCAACGCAACTGATTTCATCTCATTTAGAGTTTGGAGTTAAAAATTATGGTTGTTTTACTGGAGACTGCCAGGTGCAGAGTGTACATACGAAACATAGTACTAGCCATAGAAGAAAGTGCAGCCAATCTGCTAACTCGTGGAAAAAGTCCTAAAAATCCACTTTTTGGGTCCCAGATTCGACGGACCAATCTGCGGGTTGTAGAAACTTCTACAGGCCATAGAGTGGGGTCGTGAAAGTGATCTAAAGACCCCAAAATTGTCCAAATGTTTACGACATGGTCTCTATGGGTTGTGGAAGTTTCTAGGGGCCGTAGATGGGGCCGTAGACGACTTTTGATAGCTCTTTAAGAAAGGTTATGCTGGTATTTTACCACCTTTTCAAAGCCAAAAACTGACGTTTTTATACCAAAAACCTTATTATGCTAAATCACTCTCTCAAACGTAGAAGCAAGGTTTCAAGAAAGAAAAAGAGCTAGGGTTTGAAGCAAAAACTTGAGAATTCTTTTATGCTGATTCAAGGTTCAAAACTTTCATTTATGTGAGGCTAACCAAAACATAGATTTTGTTCTTACATGTGCCCCCATAATCCAAATTGATGGAGTTGTGAGTAAACTGAATCTCCCATGAATGTGTCTTGAAGGCTTTTCTTAAAATCTAATGTATTCTACAAAATCTTGAATGAATTGTTGTTTTTATTAATTAATTACTTGAGTTAGATGATTTTACTTTACTACATAAAATCTAGTATGAATTCTTATTATTTTCACATATTTCACTTAAATGAACATGTATGAGTTAACCATATGAGACTAGATGCTATGAGTTGAGTTGATAAATGTCCAATGAGAATAGATGAATGAGCTAACCATATGATTTATGTCTTCGAAGAATATTGAGTCTTGGAAGGAGTGTTGAGCACCACATTGAGTAGGAGTAAGTCAAACTCGAACTCAATAACTACGTAGCTAGCATGGGAGAGGATTGAATCATAAAACATGATGTTTCCAATAGTCCCAAAATGAGGACTTGATGTTACTAATTTTGGATCCACTAATGGGATGTCCTATACGCTTGAAAGGTATTGGATGGATGTGGCAATGACATTGCTTTGTTGTATCATCACTAGCTCATAGGTGATGGTTGTTAGTTAGAGAAACTCCCAAATAGGCCTTGATAGTATTCTAAGCGAATGGGACATAGATGATAGATGAGCAGTAATCGTCAAAATTGCATTCTTACATTAGACTCTTGACATGACGATTGAGTTTCCTACTTCTTGTGTTGAGCTATTTGAGTTGATGTTATTCTGCCTTTACATGTTTCTCTTTACCATTTTACACACTCGTACATTCCACGTACTTATGTCCATTAGGGCCTGCACTTTTTCATGATTCAGAGATAGGTACTACTGGTCATCAATAGGCACCCCGTTGAGGACCTATTTGCACTCAGTTGATTGGTGAGTCCTCTCCTACTTTCAGAGGATATCGTGTTTTTCCTTCTAGCTTTGAGTTTAGCCTTTTTATTTTATTTTGAGGTAGCCATGGGTCTATCATTGGGACCACTTAGTCATATGTTTAGAGGCTTCATACACTAGACCATTAAGTTGTGATTTGATGTTACTTTTCACTAGTTTCTTTCACACTAGTGTTAGTTGATTGATAGATTATTTAGCCTTTGGCCTTGTATTATCATATTATTAAATGCTTTCATTTAGTATTTCTACATCATTAATGTTTTCCACTATTAGAAGATGATTGAATGAATTTGATATGGTTGAGCGGTTCGCTTGGGGGCTAGCAATAGTCTCTGAGTGCCGGCCACCTTAAGGGTACCCTCCTAGGTCATGACACCTAGAGAGAAATAGAAGTTGCCGTGAAGGCTGGAGAATTTTATTTTAATCTTTTCTTCTCTATTATTATTTAGTTTTACATTTATCTTTGAATGATTGGTGGTAATTTCTCCATGTCTATGTGGAGTTAAACTTCTCACTCTAAGATTATGGTAGCTAATAAGATGACTGTTTAGGCATTATGAATTTAAAGTATTTGCTCATCATATTAGTTATTCCTATATTCCTTTAATCTATATTTTATAGTCTGTCCAACCGTGAAGTACATTGGTTGTCTTCATTGGATTCGAGAGATGTTAGAATGGATAGAACACATGGTATAGGGAGCTTGTTTGTCTAGGAGACTAGTTGATTCATGTATGGGAAACTTGTGATAAATACCCATCCACCTCACTTTGTTCAAATACAGGAAGATAGCTTTAATGTATTCTTAGTGATCTTACCTATCCCTGCTCAACGATGTAATTAGGTTGTCAATAAGAATGGGCTGAGTAGAGGCATGCAATCCTGCTTGGAAAATTAAACCCTATTAATCAACAACTAGATAATCAAAAAGAACTTAATGAAATCGACGCCAAAACATGATTGGTAGCTAAACCATAATCTTGGATCAATTGATTCATCAATTTTGTAAAAATATCTCTTCTCCTAGTTAATTGTTCACCGTTTAAATAGAGAATCAGAATTAATATAACTTAGTAAATAATTAATCGACAAGTTCTTTGGGGTCGATATCCCGAATCTTTTAGAGTCACTATATTACTTGAATAGATCGCGTACACTTACATGTACTAAGGAAGCAACATTTGACATCTACATTTAGATGATAAGTTGTTTAATCTACCCCTCATGATTCAAACAACAATAGAGTCTGCACCCTCTCTTAACAAGTCATTAGAAACACATGGGAATCCTCTCCAATAATGCTTACAGATCTTGGGAGGGCCAATATGCGAAAATAGCTTAGCATCCACTAATCCTGAAAAGGCCTAGCACCCACTGCGACATTTTTCTGCACAACAGGTGTCACATACTTTTCTAGGGAAAGAGATTGTGTTTCACTAGTTGCATTGGACTTGGGGCTGGTGCCTACTGTCCTCCTCCAAGGGCTGCAAGTAACTATATGATAGCTGCCTGAGTATTGGTCTTTTTGTCTACAGGGGAATAGGGGCATCCAGACACTCCTCAATAGGATCAGGAGAAAGGTCCCTGTCCAAAGACGGTGTAGCATCATAGACTGTGCCCAAAGGTCGATCTCTGTGAGCCATAACTCAAAGAGAGTGAGATAAATGAGACTTGGTGAAATGACGACACCACGACATGAAAATGATACAATCACATAGGAGTTTCTTAATACATACTTTAGCATCCCAACTATAAGTTTCAGACATCTCCGCACCCATCTGCGCAACACTACTAGATGTTAGCTCTGTACAGATATGACTAGTGCCAGTACATGGCGGGTTGGATTGAGTTTTGATGGGTTAAAAATGGGTTATAATTCAGCCCGTCCATTTTAATATGGTAAAATATGGGTTGGTTACAACAGAAGTTACACCCATTTAAAGGGACCAGCTCTCTATTATCCTAAGTCCAACTCAAGTGTAAAGCATTATGCAAAAAATAAAAACATAAGGAATAGAGTCAAGTGTTAACTGAGATAAACTTACATAAACTATTACAATTACAACTCAACTAGAAAGCACTATAAAGTACCTATTTTTAAATACTTTGGTATGACCAGAGTTAGTTTCTAACTAATGTTAATATCAAAACAATTCTACCTTGAGCTCCAAGACTATCTTTTCCTTTCTTTTACTACAAAAACAACAACATACCCAGTGGAATCCCACAAGTGGGGTCTGGGAGGGTTTGTATGCAGACCTTACAACTACCTCATAGAGATAGAGAGTGTACTGTTACTTAGTAACATTATAAAGAGTGTGTTTTTTCCACTCTTCGACTTGAAGTATAGCTTCTTAGTGTTTGGAACATTCACTTGGAATTTCAAATAAATTTAATCTCGTAATCCACATAACGCAAGATAACAACTTACAAAACTTGTTCCTTTGTCGAAATCATATAGTAACTACTTTATATTGCAAGCCAAATACATAGATACCATAATAGAATTGGACATACTATTGGATTAGAGGATATAAGAACTAGGAATTGTGATCTTGAGTTTGTAAGGGTAGGCTGAATTCTTCCTCAGCAACTAATACCCATCTCCAACAAGAATACTGAAAAAATCAACTGGCAAAAGAATGAATCTGAACAGATTTCTTTTTGACATCAACCTCTGAAAATTGGGATCTACTGTCATAGAAGACAAATAACCCCCTCAATCTAATTTTCAATAATATGGTTATCTGATATAAATATTATGTAATGACCTTGAAGGTTATTTTTGGCATTTTTTATGAAATTACAATTTCGCCCTTCCCAAAAATTGCTTTCAGTCATTTTTGGATGAGTTGAAAAGTCGAATTTTGAAAACTTTGTGAAAAGTTGGAGTTTACTAAAGAAAGAGTTTTTAAAGTTTTAAAGTTAGAAATTTTGAGTTTTGAGGTCAAGTTGACTTTCTAGTGTCGTAATGCAATTTCATCGATTTGGTGTACTATTCCTATGCATAGGGAACATGATATGAATTTTTAGAAGGAGCACCAACTTTAAAATTGCCTAACTTTTTGACGGGAGGGTTCTATATGCGTCTAATACTTAAGACGAGTGAGTGTATATAAGTTCTAAGCCAAATTAAGGAAATCGTGACCTCAAACGAGGTGAAAAAAAGTGAGGTGCTTATAGGATTTTGGAAGCTAACAGGTGAGTTACCTATGTTCTTAGCTTAAATAGGTTAGGTAATTGGAGACGAGGATCAACAACGAATCTATTCACGTCTGATAATGAATAAAGCCAAGTTAAGGGTGTAATTTTGGCCTATGGTTTAGAATGGTAAAGGGATAATATTTGCAGCCCAAGATGAATAGAAAAAGGGCCCAAGTACATTCACAACCCACTTGACGATTTGGGCTCAAATAAGTAAAGGAAAAAGAGAGAAATGGGCAGCCAAGGCCCATCGAATTGAAACCCAATAAGGCCCAAGTGAAAGTGCCAAGTAGGTGCATCACCACCTTGCTAATATGTGGCTTAAATTGGAGGAGAAATATGACCAAGAGTGGCCCTTTAAAAGGGGCTAAAAACAAGAAACTTCAAGTCATTTAACATAAACCAAAAATCAGATTTTTCAAAGTTTATCTCCTTGCTGTCTCTTGACTTTCCAAAGTAGCAAAAGCACACCTTTAGGGTTCTTAAAGAGGACATGGTCCTGAAAAACTAAGGTAAGTAGAAATACGTATGGTTTAGTATAATTTTTTCATGAAAAACATGAGGAGTATGTTCATTATACTTGTGTTGGAATTTTGGATAGCATGTGTTCCAAAGTGTAATGACCCGGGGCTAGGGCCTATATGTGAAACAATGAATGGGAACCCGAGAGTCCCCAAAAAGGCCTCAAGTATCTAGATCCACATTGCCTAACTTTTAGACGGGAGGGTTCTATATGCGTCTAATACTTAAGACGAGTGAGTGTCTATAAGTTCTAAGCCAAATTAAGGAAATCGTGACCTCAAATGAGGTGAAAAAAAGTGAGGTGCTTATAGGATTTTGGAAGCTAACAGGTGAGTTACCTATGTTCTTAGCTTAAATAGGTTAGGTAATTGGAGACGAGGATCAACAACGAATCTATTCACGTCTGATAATGAATAAAGCCAAGTTAAGGGTATAATTTTGGCCTATGGTTTAGAATGGTAAAGGGATAATATTTGCAGCCCAAGATGAATAGAAAAAGGGCCCAAGTACATTCACAACCCACTTGACGATTTGGGCTCAAATAAGTAAAGGAAAAAGAGAGAAATGGGCAGCCAAGGCCCATCGAATTGAAACCCAATAAGGCCCAAGTGAAAGTGCCAAGTAGGTGCATCACCACCTTGCTAATATGTGGCTTAAATTGGAGGAGAAATATGGCCAAGAGTGGCCCTTTAAAAGGGGCTAAAAACAAGAAACTTCAAGTCATTTAACATAAACCAAAAATCAGATTTTTCAAAGTTTATCTCCTTGCTGTCTCTTGACTTTCCAAAGTAGCAAAAGCACACCTTTAGGGTTCTTAAAGAGGACATGGTCCTTAAAAACTAAGGTAAGTAGAAATACGTATGGTTTAGTATAATTTTTTCATGAAAAACATGAGGAGTATGTTGATTATACTTGTGTTGGAATTTTGGATAGCATGTGTTCCAAAGTGTAATGACCCGGGGCTAGGGCCTATATGTGAAACAATGAATGGGAACCCGAGAGTCCCCAAAAAGGCCTCAAGTATCTAGATCCACATTGCCTAACTTTTAGACGGGAGGGTTCTATATGCATCTAATACTTAATACGAGTGAGTGTATATAAGTTCTAAGCCAAATTAAGGAAATCGTGACCTCAAATGAGGTGAAAAAAAGTGAGGTGCTTATAGGATTTTGGAAGCTAACAGGTGAGTTACCTATGTTCTTAGCTTAAATAGGTTAGGTAATTGGAGACGAGGATCAACAACGAATCTATTCACGTCTGATAATGAATAAAGCCAAGTTAAGGGTGTAATTTTGGCCTATGGTTTAGAATGGTAAAGGGATAATATTTGCAGCCCAAGATGAATAGAAAAAGGGCCCAAGTACATTCACAACCCACTTGACGATTTGGGCTCAAATAAGTAAAGGAATAAGAGAGAAATGGGCAGCCAAGGCCCATCGAATTGAAACCCAATAAGGCCCAAGTGAAAGTGCCAAGTAGGTGCATCACCACCTTGCTAATATGTGGCTTAAATTGGAGGAGAAATATGGCCAAGAGTGGCCCTTTAAAAGGGGCTAAAAACAAGAAACTTCAAGTCATTTAACATAGACCAAAAATCAGATTTTTCAAAGTTTATCTCCTTGCTGTCTCTTGACTTTCCAAAGTAGCAAAAGCACACCTTTAGGGTTCTTAAAGAGGACATGGTCCTTAAAAGCTAAGGTAAGTAGAAATACGTATGGTTTAGTATAATTTTTTCATGAAAAACATGAGGAGTATGTTGATTATACTTGTGTTGGAATTTTGGATAGCATGTGTTCCAAAGTGTAATGACCCGGGGCTAGGGCCTATATGTGAAACAATGAATGGGAACCCGAGAGTCCCCAAAAAGGCCTCAAGTATCTAGATCCACATCATCGTCAAGAAAGGCATTCAGATAGTAACACATAGTTCTAAGGGACGGGGAAATAGGACTCACTCTATGGGAGGAAAAACGGGGGCTTGGGACTTTCCACACTACTACCCCTAATCATATAATCAAAATACGAGATTTTCATAAATCAATTCATAGGGACACATACACCAAATATCTCGCATAGCATAAAGACTTTAAAGAGTCTACATGATGTCCAACAAATGCCTCTAGTCAAAACGGAATGGGGGATGGGACAACTTCTGGGATCATTGTAAAATAAAGAGAAACTTTCTGAAATAACATAAGGGAAAGGCAGTTGGCTTGTCCTTGGAGGAGGGGACTCACCACAGTATACTTTTCGATCGGACTATTCGTCAAATGGTTGGTAAACAAAATGCTCGGCCCCTACATGGTAAAATCATGTTGGCATAGAGTATATGTTAGTACATTTGAATGTACTAAGTATGCGGGCATGCAATGCATATGACTTACCAAACCTGTATTTCAATGTTAGATCGCGAGGGCACATAAAATAAAATGAATCATATATCCAAGGAAGAAATATATAAGATGCCATGAAATTTATGATGCATGAAATGCAATGATGCTCATATATAGTGGGTATAGACTATAATCGACAAATCAAATCCATGCGAGATATTACAAGAATTAGTCTGATAGAGACCTCCCATCGGTAGGAGAAGATTACTTGCCAAAGGTAATCTACATCACACCTTACGGAACATATCATTTCGGTGGATGGTCACCTTCCTTAAAAAATTCACCATTTCGGAAGGATCTTCCATAATCATACATAACATATCATAATCATAAACGAATAATCATTCTTTACGACCTAGTCATTTTGGTAATGGTTAACGTTCCTATGTTGGCACATAGTTCAAGGAAAGGGTGAGGGCTCTTGGTGATATCCCTAACTCCCCTAATCCATTAGTGCTAAGTCAACAACATCCCACATGAATACTTATACATATACATGCTTTCAACATATACAATGTTCATTTCAAACCATTCAATGCACACTTAGGCTCAAATGCCAAATCATAAATCATAATCGTAATGCTCATGCAAGGAATAACTCATCTACATATACGGAATGGTGCAAGCACCCAAAATGCTCAAAGAGCTATAATCATAGACATGTATATGATCACATTCTTGTCATAACGAATTCCTTATCGAAATCATATCATAATCATTTCATAAAGCATAATTGGGCTTGACCCATTTCATAATTTCCATATAAACCACTGTGCATGACTGCAAATGCAATGCATGATTTATGGTTGGCATGGGTAACATATATTCATGTTAAAATAAGCCGTATAAAAATGAAATCAAGGAAATCCATAATTAAATCCACATGTAAATCGTAATATAGATCACCGATGTATAAATCAACTTTAAAGGGGACATGCATGTTCATAACTTCAGAACACAATGTAAATTATCATAATAGTGAGCAAAGTGAATTGAAATCATAGGTAGAATACAACCCATACATAAATTGAATTTAATGAAATCAAATAATGAAAACCCATATTGAAAGTAGACTAAAATTCATGAAATCAATTGGAAGGTGTTTTGGATCTTCTTGGTTGAAAGGGACCAAGAATCAATCCCACATACCTTGATTGAGGAGCTGAATTTGAGGAAGGACATATCTTGAATTGGACTTCAATTGAACACTGGCCTTGAACCTTGAGAGGGGAGAGTAGAGAGGAACTAAGAGGTAATCTTATCAAGGATATAAGGTTTTAGGAGAGTGATTAAGAAAGGAGGGATATCAGCTGAATTAGGGGTTTAGGATAGGTAAAAGGTCATAATTCATAATTAAAATAAACAGGAAAAACATAAATGCCATTAATGAAATGGGAAAAAATTGGAACCGTCAGGTCTATACGGTCGCCTACACGGTCCATAGGTCGCCACATGGACTGTGAACAGTGACCGTGAACCATCACATAGAAAATTATGTAGTGCCAACACAAGGAATCTATTCGATGCTAAGGGGGACCACACGAAAAATTTCACGGTCCGACTCCACACGGGCCGTGACATCGACTGTGTGATAGTACATGAATAATTCCACAGGAAACAGTTACGAGACGGAACTTCCATACTTAGAAAAAATTAACATAGCGAGTTACACGGAGGGTCACATGGCCCATGACACATCACACGGACCGTGTGAGTGGCCGTGTGCCCACACTTGGTCCAAAACGTCCTCTTTCTCAAATTGCCCCTATCTTGAACTACACCAAGTGTCCCTCCACGGGAGGCCACACGGTGCGTGTGGATTCATACAGCTTGTGTGGGCCTTCCATGGTGTGATGCTTGGCAGTTCCCTCGGGACAGTACCAAGAGATCCGGTAACGCCATTCGAAAAGTCTGGGTCCTTACACAAAGATTGTTGTACACTTTTCTTGTTTATTAAAAGGTTTTTCTCTTCTTGGTTTGCTGGATTATGAAGTATGATTTTTGTTTTTAACAAGGTCTAGTTTGGTAGTAATGTATGAAGGCTGTTGCACCATATTTATCTTCCGCAAAAATGAGTTCTTATACGATATCTTAATTGCGCTCTTAGTAGGAACTTGTGGACTTGTAATTAGGAATTATTGTTGCAAATCATCCATCTTCTTTTGGACTGTTTTAGGGCTATTTTTATGTGTAAATATGTTGGAGATAGTTTGGTTGAAGTTTAAATAGGTTTGGAATTGTTGACTTCGAAATGTAGCGAGAAGACGTAATGTTGTGATGCCTACCTGTGTATTGTGTAGAATTGTTATCTTCTCTGCTCTGTGAGCTATTGTAACACTTTTATGAGACTAAAACAAGTTGTATATGACATGTACATGAGAATGTGTATTAGAAAATACGATTAGAAGTTGAAAGGTTAATAGAATACTATTGGGTTAATAATTACAAGCTTACCATCCGAGTGTTGTTTTTTTATGAGATTGGACTGCCAAGACGTGTTTATTAGCTGCTAATACTAGTTTTATCACCTATCCTATTGTAGATAAATATTTTGGGGCAGAGGAGGTTACTTCGAGGTATGTAAGACTATTTGATTTACTATTATTTAGCATGAAATCTTGGTTCTTCCTTGGCACATAGAGGCACTTACAAACACAAGCATAACTAATAACCGTGTATTCACTCCTTAACATGTTTATATGCTCCCATACATAGCATTGTCGAATCTGCATACATAAAAGGATACACGAGTTCCATTTTGCTAAGTAAGTTCATGTGTTGTTTCATCTCGTATGCGTTTCAATATTTTTGTAACTTACACTTTTCATTGTGGTATTGTCTTGCATGATCGTTTAAATGCCACATGTTATATATATAGTCCTAAGGCTCCAAAATGTTATGACCACCAAAAGAATCATCTTTAAAGTAAATAAAAGAAAAGTCAAAGTTGCTTGTTGATGGCTGGTATCCCAGGGATGGAAGAATCACCTAGCATGGGTCGATCCCATATTACTGGAGGTATCCCAAGGGTTAAAGGAAATCCTAGCATGGATCAATCCCGATATTGATTTAAAATTGATCATCTGGTTATTTATATGATATACTGTGCACAGATTATACAATAATAAAAGTTAAAGTATTAAAAGGGCATAATGTACATGATCGCACAATATGACTAAAGGTGGTTTCTTATCCTTACACACAGTGTATGATTTCATTTGAGTTCTTATTTCATATATAGTACTTCCTGCCTTACATATTCAATAAATTATCTCGTACTGACATCTCTTACGAGGGACCTGCATTTCATGCTACAAGTACAGGAGCTAGTAGATCTCCATAGTAGGAGTTCAGGATATCCAGTTGTTGTTACTGAGCTCCAGGTTGCTTCGGGGTTTTTTGTGTCTAGAGATTATATTATTGTTTTGTATAGTTAGTGATGAGGCGTGGTTTCTCCCGATCCTAAATAGATATTGTTCCTTATCTGGAGGCTTTATAAACTATGAAAAGTAATGTGTGGTCATGTGTCATACTTTAGACATTGTGGCTCCAACGACCTAATTATATGCATTTCCTTTGGTTGTTATTACTGTCTACTTTCTTGAAAGCATGTTGAATATGGAAACCCCTTGTAATGTTCATAGAAAGTGTATGGATATATGTTGGATCTCCCTAGCCTTGTCGGCAACTGGTGTCAGTCCGCCTTAATGGGACTTTGGGTGTGACACTACTACACTCTTTTCTTCCATTTTTGGAGTTCCAAAAGCTTAGAGATGCAATTTTGAGGAAGATTTTTCATGGATTTTCATTTGGGGAAGCTTCCTAAAAATATTTTTTTTTTATTTTCAGTATTTAAATTATGATTTTGACTTGAAATTTTTGGTTTCAACTTTCCAATTTTTATGGGTTTTCAATGACGTGATTCAAACTTTAAATGATGATTTCTCCCTCAATTTCTACTCGAATATTATGAGATTTCGCCCACGAATTCCATTTTTCTTGTAGAACCTGATTTTGAGCTCAATTTCCAGATTCAAGATTTTCGAAAAATTACCTTATTTTTGACCATTATACCCCTTGATCGAATTCCAATCAATATAGATTCAATTGACTCCTTTTGAAGCGTATATCTCTCTTTTGATAGTGGTTGGTGTTTTGGAGGCGATTTTGTTTACTAATTCATCCGGTTTTCTAGTCCGCGATTCAACCTTCAAGATTGATGATTTTGAGTATCATAAAGGGGGAAAAGGCTTGGATTTGAGTTGATTAAGATTTCGATTTAGGAAAGTACATTTCTAACCTTTAGTTAAGTATTATTGAACCTTGTATTATCCTATGTATATGTATTTGGGTGATTGTGGCATTAAATGCAATAGAATTATACTATTATAGGCTTCGATCATGAGATTTTTGATTGGGTAATTGTAAATGTTGTTAATCCTTAACTTGTAAAATAATTGTAGGATTGTGAATACTTGTGAAATCGTTGATTATCTAGTTTTGGATAGATTTGGCTATTGATTAAAGTAAGTGGACCCTAACCCGTGTTCAGTTGATTTTAACTTAGCTTCAATGTGAAACTTGGGAGTTAGTGAACTATTCTAGTGGATATAATTTGGGTAATGGGAATGTGGAAATGATGACACATATGACATGAATTATGGTATAATGTCTATTATTTTTGACTTAGACTCATGATATATTTTCGTGAAATGAATTTGTGATGCCTTTGTTCATAGTGCGAAGGTGTTCATGATGTTCTGATTGTTGAACTTCAAATTATATTACATGGAATTGTCTATAAAATCTTTTATGTATAATGTTGAATTAAATTCTATAGTGAGATGTTGTTGGGAATTTTAGAACTAATTGCTTGTGAAGTAAGAACTCAAATGATGATTTGTCCTAAGCTATGCTGACTAAGGCTAATTGAAAGAGTTGATCTGTGTTAATATTGTGGTTATTGCGTAATGTGTTAATGATGACTCAAATATTAAAATAAAATAAAATGATTAATCAAATTGTGGATTTGTAATACATGTGATCTTGTGAGACATATGATAATTATGTTATGGTGGCTTTTATGATATTGAGATGATGATGATGAATTTATGACATTGATGGTATTGATGTGTATATTGAAATAGTGATGAGGCTGGATTATATTGAGTATACTTGTGTACTTGTGATTTACTCAGGTTGGTTCATTAAAATATATGATTCATATGGACATCCTGCATCATTTCATTGCCATGAACATATCTATTGTGCTTTCCCTATGTGATTTCTTTATAATCCATCTTAAATGAAAAGCCGAAGGATAATGGTTCCGGCTAGTGAAAAGAAAAGAAATGAAAAGCCAAAGGAAAATGGTTTCTGCTAGAAAAAGAAAAATAATGAAAAGTCGAAGGGAAATGCTTCCGGCTAGATATGAAAGTAAATGCCGAAGGGAAATAGTTCTGGCGAATACATGCTCCATGTGTGGTCCCCATGGGTTTCAGTTTGTGGTTATCAGTAGATGTGTATCATAGGACATACATGCATCACAATTACTTGACATTGCATCGCATTGTTTACATTTCATTGCATTCACTCCATCTCATATGATTTCTTCTTTGGTATTATTATATATATTACGTGTCAGACTGTGAGTTCTTTGTAACCTGTATATTATTAAGATTGAACTATTGAAAAACTGTGACATATCTTGATAATTTGAGCCTTGAATATTGTGAAGGGTGGATTATGTGGATATCGCAAATGCTTATGATATTGACAAACTATTGTACCACTTGACTCTGGAAGTTAGTTGTTTATTCTAAGATATTATTCTATGATATGTTGTTGTATATATGTATTATTGTGTAGAGATTTTTCTGAGTGCAGGATTATAGTTTGATAGTTTGTGATCGAGAGTTAAGGAGTACTTATGTTCTTCGTTGCTTTATTCTAGGTTAGTTCCATTTGTTGAGTGCCCCATTGTTTGGTGCTCGCCCCTTGCTATATGTTTGTAGGTTGTGAGCCTCATACCTCTTGCCAAATATTCTTCATTATAGGATCGAGCTTCTAGATCACTTTTGAGGTAGCTGTTTGTACCTTCTGCTGGCCTTCGAGGATTCCTTGTTATGTTTTGTCCTATTTGACAACTAGACATTGAGACTTATATTTTATGTGAATATGCTATTATTAGAGGTTTGTACATGTGACACCAGTTCTGAGAAGATTTTAGTTTTGATGTCCTATGCTTATCTATCTTATTTAGATTGTTTATCTTCTGCTTTTATTATTATATTGACTTATTTAGGTTTTTGGCTGACTAGCCTTAGTGGGTTAGCTAAGTGCCATTATACTCGGATTTCAGGTCGTGCTTTTAATGTACAAACTGGACATGTTAAGTGTTCACAAAACTGTGGATGGGAAAGCCTCAGAACCTGCTCAAATGAGAAGTAAGATTAATGAACACATCCTCACTACAGGGAATTATGACTCCCTCTATTGGATGATCAAAGCCAAATTCTTGAATACTAAATTGAAATTAGAATTGATTGAGTGATAAGAATGTAATGCGAGCTCATGTTATATATTCGTTGTAGTAGTATTAACATCAGGTGCGAATAAGTTTTTTCACTTGTTGAACTGGATGATCCGCAGTCCAAAATTTCTGACACAACAAAACACTACCTTGGACCATGTGTTTTGAGATAGAATGGATGCCATCAAATCTATTCAAACAACTTCAAAGTTCATGCACAATAATGTCAAAATTATTCATTCACCATATGATCTAACTAAATTACATTATGGATCAGGCTACCAAATCAATGAACTAGGGAAAGTTAACATAGACAAATGTCTGAAGAATATAAACATAGCAAGAAAGAAGTCAGCTAATTAACTTTGATCAAATAACATCCTAGCACTTGGTGAAAGTGAATATTCAACAACAACCAATAGAAGGACCACAAACATTTAACAAGAATTATGCAACTAGAGGCAGATCAGATTTCCTTGTATATATGTCTTTGCCCTCGATTTAAAGAAGTTGAAGATAGTCCTGGAATACCGAGTGAAGGCAAAAATATTTGTAAAGCTTGACGACATTTAATGATCCCTTCCCTTAGGTCCCTGATCTATTTTAGTGAGAGTTGTTGTGGTAAACCTTACTTTGTATGCGTTTACATAGGCCAATAACAAGTTGTGGAATTCTACTGATGTGCATTGAATAGAGATAACTTGATGTGCAATGAAACAAAACCCTGTGCACTTCGGTACATCTATTGTGCCACATCAGATCATGTGTCGACCTCAGCAACAAGAAGCTTATCTTAATATGTCAACGCTTCAAAGTTAATAGATAACTTGAATTTGTGAGGAAAGAGCAAATTGACTTTGTTGAGATCAAACATATATTCTTTCGTGACATTTTGGGTCAGTTTTTCTTCTGGTTGGAGTTTGCCTCGGCTTAATTCGTTAGTGAGGTTGACATATCTCAAAAGAAACTTGTGCCAATAAAGCCATACGTGTGAACAGAGTTATATAGGATGCTGACCAGAAAAATGTCATATTACTTCAGCACAACAAACAAACGCACACCAAAATATTACATGGAAGATAGGCATTCAAATGAACAAAAATATCAACCCAAAAGATCCATTGTAAGCATGTTGCATTCTATCAAAATATGGCCAAAGGTCTAACACAATCTCATCATCATCAGAATCAGATTCATTGCAACCTTCAGAAAATAGATAAGCGGAAGAAAAAAGTATTTACTAGAAAACCAATTTGTAAAAAAACAAAGCAAATATGTAATATGTGTGGAATGATTTACCTTTTGTCTCACTAAGCAAATTTCTAGTACATAATTTTTCCTCCGCACTTGCAGGTAGAATAGAACTCGTAAATGTTCCTATAATCCGACCTCCAATGCTAAAAGTAGATTCAAAGGCTATTGCGGTAATAGGTATGCTCAAGAAATCTCTTGCCATTAAATGAGAGTTTGGGCTCGTAATAGTTTGCCTATTTTCCTTTCAATAGGCAAGAAAGTTCAAATCTAAATTTACTTTGCGGTCAATATTGGGCTCCTCCAAGTACAAATCTAGTTGTATTTTATTTTTTCTACACCCCAACTGGCTATCAAACATGTCAAACTCCTCAGGTTCACCCCTCATTTCATTACTAGTATCTCCCAACAAGTAAATTGAGGTCGACGGTACGTAATATTCTTTGAATAACAAATATAAATGATTTTCAATGACCATTACGTTTTGTTCAATAGTTTCAAGATCAATCTTAGAGAAGATAAATTTCAGCAACTTAAGTTTGTATCAGGCATCGAGGAAATGGCTAGTGATGAGATCATACTGTAACAATTCCAATATTTTTTTCAACTACTTTAACATTGATGTAGCCATTTCACTCATAACTTGATCATAATTATCTTTCTCTTCCTCTAATAACTTCTGAATTTTCCACACATTTTGTAGATACAAATTAGTAGTTGGATATTGACTTCCAGAGAACAATGTAGTAATATTATAAATTGCTTTCCGAAATTGACCAATCCTGTCTGCCTTTTTCCATTCCTCCTTAGAAAGACCATATTTAAAATCAATATCAATCAATTTATATTAAATATAAGCTTACTGATAGAGCATTGCACTTTCAAGCATCAAATAAGTGTTCCAACGAATTTGCATGTCTTAACAAAGCATTTTTGAACATGGTAGTCAAAAAAATTTATGCATTCCACAAAATTTAAAATTCTTTCTCTCAAATGTTTAATGTGTTTAAAACCTTCTCTAATTTTTACAATAGTTGCATTAGCTTTCTTTGAACCCACTTTCACTATTAAATTGAAGTTATGATTTCCACAACAAACATGAAAGAACTTTCCATCACAAATTAGTGCTTGCATCAAAGATAAATGTTCTTTTAAATTAGCTACCACACCCTTGTTACAAGTGGCGTTATCCAAAGTAAGAGTGAAGATCTTTTTTTCAATATCCCATTCCTTAATAAACTCAATTAGTAAAGGAGACAAAATGGTGCCATAACGTAGAGGGGGTACTTAGCGAAAAATCAACACTCTTTTTTGAAGAGTATAATTCAAATCAACATAATGAGCAGTTAAACACATATATCCATTTGACAATAAAGAAGTTCACATGTCTGAAGTCAAACAAACTCTACTATCACTGTTAGCTCATTCATTAGATATTCTTTTTCCCTATCATACATCTTCAAAACAATAGACTTACAGTATTTCTTGAAATAGTCTTCACAGTTGGATTCAAGTACAAATGAGTATCCCTATTTCCTTGATGTTAAACAAAGCTAAAAGGACAATTATGCTTCTGAATAGCCACAAACACCTTTCCACAATAAATTGCTTAATCAATTGAACCAACCATATGCTCTTGTGTTTTATCTAAATTTAAATTGATATTTAGTTTCAAATTTGAAGTTCCAAAAATAGAGTCAGTTAGAAAAATCTTCTTACATACATTACATTGAGCTTTTAATCATTCATTACTTATAATACTAGGCAATTTTCTAAAACTTTTCCAAACATCAGAAGTGATTTTTGTCATTTTCCAGGGATCAACGAGCTAATCTCACAAGATTCTTCATAGAGCTCAATAGTCTCTATAGACATATTTTGCTAAAACAAAAAACAAAAATTCTATGTACAAACAACAAGCCAAAAATATAAAACTAAAAGTTTATAAATATCCATACTGTATATAACATATATTTACAATTGTTATAAAGAAAAAAATTAAAATCAGAAGAAGATTTCAGGGAGTTAATCACAAACCCTAGCTTTAAAATATTAGAAAATGAAAGAGAGGGAAGATGAGGAGGAAGGTTCTTGGGGAGGAGAAATTAAGAGACTTACCTATGAACTTAGAGTTGAGATGATGAAGTAGATGCTGAAAAATCACTTATAGAGCTTGGAGTTGAGATGAGAAAGTCGATCTTCTGAGTGTTTGGGAGAAAGTTGATCTTTCATTCCCCTTCAAGCCAAACTTATATTTTACCCGTAATTTACCCAAAAATACCCATACTTTAATGGGTTAAGTATGGGTATTAGCCCAGATATTACCATTATTTAAAATCACTCTTTTAGCCCATATTTAATGGCGGGTTTGTGAAGATTTGGCCTAAATTGCTGGCACTAGATGAGACCAATGAACCGGGTGCCATGATACCAACTTTTCATGACATGACTTTACAAGTCATGATGGTGCCTATTTTATCCCCTAGATAGGCAAGCTAGCCTATGACCTAAAACTGCAAGTAATGAATGCAATAGAAGCAGTCCAATATTAACAATTGGTAATGTAACTTGAATGAAGACAAAGCTAATGCTGAAGATATATATACACAAAACCATAAAACACCAACACTCCTTAGACCTAGAAGTCGCCTTTATAGAGCTAATATAGATACAATACAACATAACTGAGTTAGAGGATATATAAATACATACATAAGGCAAAATAATACAATAGGCAAGTCTCATATATTAAAAGACATCCACTTATACAAATCAAGATGGGAAGGATGCAAGAATACCAAATACTCACCCCTAGTCTCCGAATGTGACAACTACAATAGGAGGAATCAACGCTATTGGCTCATGTTGGGTCCTATATCATGAAATAGATGCAGAAAGTATGTGAGTACCAGAAATATGATACTCAGTAGGCATCATGCACTGACTGCGTAAGCCTACTAATTAAAGCAAGGTTAAGTTCGAATATAACCCCTAACTAAAGCAAGGAGAAGCTAGAATATAACCTCACAAATGGTTATCAGAAGAATTGGACAAGTATGCAGGCGAATATGGAGGTAACCCGAAACTGGATGATGGGGTAGTGATGTACGAGGGTATAAGGCCACACTACCAATGTTTTTACACCAATCGAACCCTAATAGGCCTAAAAGGTACACCCATGCACAATGACACGGTGAATAGGTGTAAGGTTTAATAGTGTCAAGTTTCACTGATTATATAAATCGACTATATGCATTGAACCACGAACCATCTAGAACAACCTAACTAGGCCTCTGACCAAGACTATATACCCCCACTTAGCCTATAATCCAGGCTACAACTTTTCCTTCATTTCAGGCTATGACCTAGCCTTCAACCTAAGCTACGACGTGGCATTCAGACCAAGCTATGCCCAGTCCTGGTCAAGTGGTCTGACCTAGCCCTTAGGCCTTAGACTAGTCTAATATGCCCTCTATCAATGTCATTTCTATCGATATGACCTCTACTAGATATAGCCTTTAATTAGGGGTATATAGACTATAGTTGATCCTCTTTTATACACTTCCTATATTATGCGAGTTCTTACTCAAAGATCTAATATAATATCATCAGATATTTTATATCCGAGTGAAATCCAATATATTGCGGAACATTCTAAGGTAGCCAGTAAATCGTATGAATAAATCAGTTCCCATACTATTGTGGCCTATCTAAGGCTCAACTCTACAGACTCAAGTCTACTAGTCCGATCTAAGCATATATGCTTATCAAGTCACATGGGATATAAGTAAAACATCCTACCCATCCTAAACAATTAAGGTCTAAGGCATCACTAGCCTAAGCTATACTAAGGCCTGACATTATCAGATAAACATAAATAAGATAAAATAATCAATATATCAATCATATGAATATTCAACATGTCAAACAGGCACTCTGTCGATCACAAATAATCATAAATATAATAGATAGTCAATATACTATATTAGAAGTATGTTCAACATTCTAAACTGACACCAAAGCTATCACATATATTAGCGAGTACAATTATTTTCAACATATATGGCCTCTAGCTAAACCCCTATTCAATATTCATACTACCCTAATAGGGTTTACACATTCAACTCAATCTAGATGAAGGGAGATCGAAGCCTATCTAAATGTCGATCACGTAAGCTCCAAATCACTCTACATGTGATTTACCCTTTCATGCAGCCTAAGAATCCTGCCAGGCTATCACAAATAGTAGTACAACATCAATACAGTTAGGGTGACACCAAAATCATTTAAAACATACGTAAACTAATCCTAGGTGCCTATAAGTAAGAAAATGGGACCCGCAACCAAAAACCCTAAACAAACCCAGTACAATAACTATTATAGCTATTTGAGATTGTATCCAAAATTAAGGCTCAATCCTATACCTAAAATAATATAAAATAGCATAATGCAACACAACATTTCTTTTCGAAAAATATAAAGTAGGAAGTAGGTGTTATAACTTTTTTTTCTTAAATGCAATTCTACTGTCAGATTTCGACAACATCACTGTGACCGAATTGAAAACCATAGAGAATAGACCCAAATTTTATCGAAATCCAGTCTAAAAATACAAAAAAGTCAATTTATGAAATTTTCTGATAACTAATATCAATACAGGTGAAAAGATTGCAACATTACCTCAAAATACATGCCAAATGAGATTTCTGACACTTCGACGACATTCTTCAAGAATCTATATGCAAGATAGCCCTTTGAATCACTGAATTTGACCTTGAAATGATCAAGTAATTATGGTTTGAATTTTCCTCACATTATGATTAAATTCTGGAAAATATGGGAATTTATTCCACCATAGTTTCTCTGGGAATACGGAGTCACCCCCGTGAACACAAAATTTAGTGTCCCTAGATCTCCATAAACACAGAGCATTTTGGGAAAACGGGCCTCCATTAATGTGGGGGAACCTCCATGAATTTTAAAGACCCGTATTTTTCGAAAGACTTTATTGGATCTCATAATATTGTCCGGTGAGAAAATTTGACTAAGTGTTGCTCCATGGGAGGCCCACACGACTAGTATGAAGCCACAGGGACCGTGTGACCTCCAGTGGGCAGGCACTTGGCCATAATTTCAATTACGGGGATTCGACATAGAGATTCGGACAAAGTGTTGGCACACAGCCTCTCACACGGTCCATGTGGTGCGGTACGGGCCATGTGGCCCACTGTATAAGCATGCGATGTCAAACTTTCATAAGTAGGAAATTATCATCTAAAAGCTTTTTTGTGCAAGAATTTTTCTCAATGTCATCTCATAGCCCTTGACACGACCCGTGTAGCGTCACACGGGCCGTGTAGTCATCCGTATGGCACCTCTGTGATTCAGAACATTCTAAGTGTAGAACATTGTGAAAACTTGTCATGGACTATGAAGCGTCACACATACTCTGTAGGTTCCAGTGAAGCCATGACGGGCCATTTGTCATCCATTTTATTAATGGATTTTACGCAAATTTGACTTATTTTAAATTGTGTTTTATGACCTTTCTTTCTATCCTAGACCCCTAAATCAGCTAATACCCTTCCATTCTAATTTATTTTCATTGAAAGCACTCTCATTCAAAAATCAATTCCTAAAAATCCTCTCTGAGTTCTTCTCTAAAGACACAAGCTAGGGTTCAATTAAGGTTCAACATCAAACTAGATTCTTCTCAATTTCAGCCTCTCGATCAAGGTGTGTGGGATTGATTCTTCCTTTTCAACCATGATGACCCAAACTCTTTTCAATTGATTTTCATGAATTTTAGCTTACTTTAAATGTGGATTTTCATTAATTGATTTTATTAAATTCAATTGATGTATGGACTGGACGTTACACATGATTTTAAGTTATTTTAAGCCCTATGATGATGATTTACATTGAGGTTATGAAGATGCATGTCCCCTTTAAAGCTTGATTTAAGCATGGGTGATTTATATTATGATTTAAATGTGGGATTAATTATGGATTTACTTCAATTTCATTTTGTAATGTTGATTTTAGCTTGAATCTATGTTATCCATGCTATTCACACATCACTCATGCCATTTGCATTCATGGACATTGTTGTTTATGTAAATGATAATGCGGGTTAAGCCCAATTATGCTTTATGAAATGATTTTGATATGATTATGGTCATAACAAGAATGTGATCACATAAATTTCATATGATTATGGCTCTTTGAGTGTTTTGGATGCTTGCACCATTTAGTAAATTTATTCGAGCTAGTCCTATGCATTAATATTATATCTACAAGCTATGATTTGGCATTTGAGCCTAAATGTGCATTGATCGGATTTGAAATGACTATTGCCTTTTTGAAAGTATGTATATATATACTATATATATTCTCATAGGATGTTGACTTAGCACCGATGGATTGGGGGCGTCATGGCTATCCCCAATGGTTCTCTCCTTTTTCTTGAACTATGTACCTAGCATATGTTATGAGAATCCTATCTGAAGTGGGAGATGTTCCCATAAGGTGAATTATTACGTTATGATATCAACATTGTTTCCGAAATAGGAGATGTTCCCGAAAAGAAGTATGGTTTACCTTTGGAAGGTAGACCACCCCTTTACCCGTGAGGGGGTTTCATCGGAATTCCAAGTACTAGCAAACTTGGTCTTACCCATGTCGGTTAAGGTCACATTTTTCCGCTAAATATGAATATCATTGTATTCATGCATCACTAATTTCATGGCATATAGTATACTACTCTTCCTTGGATATATGATTCTTTCTATATTATATGCATTTGTCATCTAACATTGAAATGCAGGTTGATAAGTTATATGCATTGCATGCCCACATACTTAGTAAATTCAAACGTACTAACGAATACTCTATGCCTACATAATTTTACCATGTAGGGGCCAAACACTATGACTATCCATCATTTGATGAGTAGCTCTATTCGGAAGTTGAACTTGTGGTGAGTCCCATCCTCCAAGGAAAATCCACTTCCCTTCTCCCCATGTTATCCTATGTTTACTTTCTTATTTGAGGGTGAACCCGGGACATGTCTTGGCCCCCGGTCCATCTTATGACTAAAGACATTGTTGGACATCTTGTAGACTCTCGTAGACTTTATAGATGCTATGAGTTATGTTTGGAGCTTATGTTTTTTGTTATCTATCGGAAATGGACATTATGGATTGATTATGGTATTGTGATATGTATGTATGTTTTAATGTTTAAATGTGAAAGGTCCTGATTCCCGTTTGACCCCATAGAGTGAGTTCTACTTACCGACCTGTAGTTCTTATATGCTATGTGCTATGTGAATCCATGTAAATCTATTTCCCCACGATGTCCCCATAATGTAAGTCCTACTTACCCATCACTTAGTATTATGTTTTTATTATTTGATTGTGCTTCCGAACCGATTATGTGGATTTGGATACTTCAAGGCTTGTTTGTAGACTCTCGGGTTCTCTTTCGTTATGCTTTTCTACACCCTAATCTCAGCTCATGACAAAAGATGGTATCAAACCCCTATGTTTATAAACAGTTCTTGGAGTCAAACATAATGCATCTAGTAGAGTCCTATTAATGGGTGTGAAGTGCACAATACGTTTGAATGGGAGGCTACGCAGGTATCCTAGGAATTGCCTTACATCATGCGTTACATCATGCTATGGCTCGTTTATTTGGTCCCTTCATCTTGACAATGTCGTTGATCTATTTCCGAAGGCTCCTCGGGGAAGACCCCACCACCCAAGTCTGGCTCCCGCTGATGAGGATCAGGAACCTCAAGGGCCTATGGATGAACCAATCCCTAACAGTGAATTTCATACAGCGTTTGCCTTGCTTGCCCAAGTGGTGACATCTCAGACTAGGCTGGCTAATCTGCCACGGGATTCGCAACCAACTTCTAGGGTGAGGGATTTCACCTGGATGAATCCTCCGGAGTACTATGGGTCGAAGTTTGATGAGGATGCTTAGGAGTTTATTAATGAGATCACTAAGATATTGAACTTTATGGGTGTCACTTCTGAGGAGAAGGCTGAAACGGCTGCCTACCGACTCAAAGATGTGGCTCAAGCGTGGTATACCCAATGATCTATGGAGAGGGCTTGCATTAGTGATGTCAATTGGGAAGAGTTCAAACTTGCTTTCTTGGAATTCTTTTTCCCACTCGAGATTAGGGAGGCCAAGATGACTAAATTTATTAACCTCAAGAAATGAGTGTGAGTGTGAGGGACTATGCCCTCAAATTTATAAAACACTCCAAGTATGCTCCATCACTTGTTGTTGACCCCGATGCAAGGATGCACAAGTTCATTTCTGGTATCTCTGATTTTCTTGTAAAAGAATGTGGTACTGCGATGCTCATACGAGATATGGATATTTCTAGACTTATGGTATATGCTGAGAATATCGAAGGGAAGAAACTCAAGGATTGGAGGGCACACAATCATAAGAGCGCTCGTTTTGATAGTGGACTCTCTGGTTCTCGGAGTGGTGGCTTTGGTAGCTTCCAGTAGGGTCAAGGTTCTAATACTGGGGTCACTAATGATTGGGAACCTCCTCCTAGGACACCGATTGGTAGTGGATAGGGGTATCCTCTGTGTGGCAAGTGTGGGGGAAGCCCTACACTGTTTTTTGTTGGTAGGATTTGGGTGTTTGTTATGGGTGTTGTGATAAAAACCACAAGGTTTCTGAATGTCCTAAGAATGCTCAAAGAGGCCAAGGGCAGGTGGCACAAGGCGGTGCCGGCCAAAAAAGAGCTCCCCAAGGTGTTGCTCCAAGGAACAACAGGTTCTATGCACTCCATGCCCGTTAAAAGGTTGAGGAAGCTCTAAATGTCATGACTAGTATGTTAAAAGTCTTTGATTTTGATGCTTATCTTTTGCTTGACCCCGGTGCAAATTTTTCTTTTGTGACTTCTCTATTGGCTGTTAAGTTTTATTTGAGTCCCAAGATTTTAAAGGACCCTTTCTCTGTTTATACTCCCGTGGGTAGATCTGTTGTTGCACATAGAGTCTATCGTGGTTGTCCGATTTCTTTGTTGCACAAATTTTTCCTGTGTGACCTTGTGGAACTTGAGATGCTCGTTTTTGACGTGATTCTTGGGATGGATTGGTTGCATGCATCATATGCCTCCATAGATTGTTGAACTTATACGGGTCAAGTTCCAACCTCTTGGTGAGCCCATTCTCGAATGGAGAGATAGTGATTCATCTATTAAAGGTTCGTTTTTTCCTACCTTAAGGCTCGGAAATTGATTTCCAAGGGATGTATTTATCATATTATGAGGGTGAAGGATATCGAGTCCAAAACACCTACCGCTGAGTCGGTTCCAGTGTTGAATGAGTTTTCTGGATGCATCTCTCAAAGACTTGCCTGGTATTCATCCAGAAAGGGAAAGTAGACTTTGGCATAGATCTTCTCCCGGATACTAAATCTTTCTTTATTCCTCCTTCTTGCATAGCATCGGTAGAGTTTAAAGAGTTAAAGAATCAATTAAATGACTTGTTGGAGAAAGGTTTCATTAGGCCAAGTATATCGCCGTGAGGTTCTCCAATGTTATATGTGAGAAAGAAGGATGGATGCCTTCTAATGTGTAGTGATTATAGGCAGGTGAATAAGGTGACCATTAAAAATAAGTATCTGTTGCCCAAGATTGATGACTTGTTCAACCAACTTCAAGGAGCTACTCACTTCTCAATGATTGATTTTAGTTCTGGGTATCATTAGTTGAAGGTTAGAGAGTGTGACATTTCCAAAACGACCTTTCAGACAAGGTATGGGCACTTTGAGTTTGTGGTGTTGTCGTTCGGCTTAATCAATGCTCCGGCCATGTACATGGATCTGATGAATCAGATGTTCAAGCCATTTTTTGATAGTTTTGTGGTGGTCTTCATTGATGACATTCTCATTTACTCCCGAAGTGAGCAGGAGCATGGGGATCATTTGTGAATGTTTCTACAAACCCTGAGAGAGAAGAAGTTATATGCCAAGTTTAGCAAATGAGAATTTTTGTGAGGTGAAGTTTTTTTTTGTCATGCTGTGTCTGGTGATGGTATCAAGGTGGATCCAAAAAAGACCAAGGCCGTGAAGAATTGGCACAGGCAGTTGATTCCTTCAGATATTCAAAGCTTTCTTGGGTTGGCTGGCGATTATAGAAGGTTCGTTGAAGGGTTCTCATCTATTGCATCTCCATTGACTAAATTGACCCAAAAGAAGCTAAGTTTTTGTGGTCCGTTAAATGCGAACAAAGTTTCCAAACCTTGAAGGATCAGCTTACGTCAATTCCCGTCTTGACTTTACTAAATAGCTTGGAGGGATTTGTGGTGTATTATGATGCCTCACGGATGGGGTTGGGTTGTATGCTAATGCAACATGGTAAGGTGATAGCGTGTGCATTAAGGCAGATAAAGATGCATGAGCATAATTGCCCAACGCATGATCTTGAATTGGCAGTGGTAGTCTTTGCCTTGAAGATTTGGAGGCACTATTTGTATGGGGTTTATGTTGATGTGTTCACTGATAACAAGAGTTTGCAATATGAATTCTCTCAAAGGAATCTCAACTTAAGGCAAAGGAGATGGTTGGAACTCCTAAAGGACTATAACATGAGTGTCCAATATCATCTCGGCAAGGACAATGTCATAGCCGATGCTCTAAGTGGGCTATCTATGGGTAATGTGACGTATGTTGAAGAGTTAAGGAAGGAGTTAGCAAAGGATGTTCACCGGTTGGCTAGCTTGGGTATTAGGTTGGCCGACTAGAATGATGGTGGTATCCATGTTCAGAGTGGGGCAGAATCTTCCATGGTAGTTGATGTAAAAGCTAAGCAAGATTTAGATCTATCGTTGATTGAATTGAAGAAGTTGGTTGCCGAAAAGGAGATGTAGGTGTTTTCTCAAGGGGGAGAATGTGTGCTCCGGTACCAAGACCAGCTTTGTGTTCCGGATGTGGATGATCTTAAAATGGTGATCATGAGTGAGGCTCACAACTCTCATTATTCTATTTACCTGGGGTCTACCAAGATGTATCGGGATTTGAAGAAAGTGTATTGGTGGCATGGTATGAAGAAGGACATATCTAAGATCGTATCCAAATGTCCAAGTTGTCAACAAGTGAAAGTAAAGCACCAAAGGCTCAAGATATTGCGATTCCCACGTTGAAGTGGGAAGATATGAGCATGGATTTTATGGTTGGTTTTGCTCGGACCCGAAGGCAATTTGACTCCATTTGGATCATCGTTAATCGGATGACTAAGTTGGTTCATTTCATACAGATCAAGACTACCTATGGCATGGAGGATTACACAAGATTGCACATCCAAAAATTAGTGAGATTGCATGGTATGACTAGGTCCATCATATCAGATCAAGGCACCCAATTCACTTCCCACTTTTGGAGATCATTTCAGAAGGGACTTGGAACTAAGATTAAGTTGAGCACCACTTTTTATCCTCAAACCGATGGGCAAGCTGAGAAGACTATTCAAACCTTGGAGAATTTGTTGAGGTCTTGCGTGTTGGATTCAAGGGTAATTGGGATAATCACCTTCCACGCATTGAGTTTGCCTATAATAATATTTTCCGTGCTAGCATTGGTATGGCACTGTTTGAGGCATTGTATGGGAGAAGGTGTAGGTCACCGGTAGGGTGGTTTGAATTGGGAGAAATGGCATTGATTGGCCCTGATTTAGTGTTGGAGCACATGGAAAAGGTGAGGTTATTAGACAAAGGATTATGACGGCACAAAGTCACCAAAAGTCCTACTCGGATGTTAGGAGGAGGGATCTTTAATATCATGTTGGTGATTGGGTATATGTGAAGGTTTCGCCTATGAAGGGTGTGATGTGTTTTGGTAAGAACTTAAAGCTAAGCCCCCGATATATTGTCCCGTATAATATTCTTGAGAGAATTAGGAGCGTGGTTTATAGGTTGGAGTTGCCTCTGGACTTGAATTTTATTCACCCCGTATTCCATGGCCCCGATTAATTATAACTAGAGGTGGTTTCGACCATTAATTAAGAGAGAGGTCCAACAGGGGAGCTGAGTTAGTTGGTGATCCTAGCACTATTGTGCCTTTGGAGGGAATAGAGGTTGAGGAGAACCTAACTTATGAGGAAGTCCCGAGAGAGATTTTGGATAGACATGTGAAACAGTTTCTTAATAAGGATGTGGATTTGGAGAAGGTACTTTGGAGAAATCGACACGTGAAGAATACTAAATGGGAAGCGGGGTTGGACATGATGGAGCGATATCCCTATCTTTTCCAATCTACTCAAGCCTAAGCTACTAGGTCATTCCTCTTCTAAATAGTTCTAATTCTTTCACTCGTGAGTCTCATGACATGACATGCATACATGTGCACAAAAAAATATTTTCAGGATGTTTTGAATGATTTGGATACATTTTGATATGGGTTTTAAAGACTTTATGATCTTCCAATGATGAACTATGCATTGCACCTTGTGTTTGGATGTATCATGTCCTAAGTCAAGCTTTCAAAAATTGTCGTCGCACATTTGGGGATGAATTTTCCCAAGGGGGAGATGATGTAAGAAATCGGATTTTTCAAACGACATTATCGGATCTCATAATGTTGTCATGGGAGAACATTTGACCAAGTGTCACTCCATGGGAGGCCCACATGGCCAGTGCGAAGCCACACAAACCGTGTGACCTTTAGTGGGGAGGTACTTGGCCATAATTTTGATTACGGGGATTCGACACAGAGATTCAGACCAAATGTGGGCACATGGCCACTCACACGGTCAATGTGGTGAGGTACGGGCCATGTGGCCTACCGTGTAAGCTCACGAAGTGAAATTTTTCTAATTACGAAATTAGGATATTGTAACTTTTCCATGCAAGAATTTTTCTATGTGTCATCTCATGACCCTTGACACGACCGGTGTAGTGTCACACGAGCCGTGTAGTCGTTTTCATGGCACCTCTTTGCTTCAAAAAATTCTAAGTGTCGAACATTGGCAAAACTTGTCTAAGTGTCACCTCTTCGACCGTGTAGGTGCCAGTGAAGCCGCGACAGCCAATTTCTCATCCATATCATTAATGGCTTTTACGTAAATTTGACTAATTTTAATTATGCTTTATGACCTTTCTATCTATCCTAAACCCCTAGATTAGCTGATACCCTTCCATTTTAATTCATTCTCATTGAAAGCACTCTCACTCCAAAATCAATTCCTAAAAATCCTCTTTAAGTTCTTCTCTCAAGACTTAAGCTAGGGTTCAATTAAAGTTCAACTTCAAACTAAATTCATCTTAATTTCAACCTCTCAATCAAGGTATGTGGGATTGATTCTTGGTCCCTTTCAACTAAGAAGACCCAAACTCTTTTCAATTGATTTTCATGAATTTTAGATTACATTAAATGTGGGTTTTCATTATTTGATTTTATTAAATTCAATTGACGTATGGGTTGTACTTTACTCATGATTTTAAGTTATTTTAAGCCCTATGATGATGATTTACATTGAGGTTATGAAGTTACGAAGATGAATGTCCCCTTTAAAGCTTGATTTATGCATGGGTGATTTATATTATGATTTAAATGTGTATTTGATTATGGATTTACTTCAATTTCATATTATAATATTTATTTTAGCTTGAATCTATATTACCCATGGTATTCTCACATCACTCATGGCATTTGCATTCATGGACATTGGTTTTTCTGGAAATTATGAAGTGAGTTAAGCCAAATTATGTTTTATGAAATTATTTTGATAAGATTATGATTATGTCAAGAATGTGATCACATAAATGTCTTATGATTATGGCTCTTTGAGCATTTTTGTTGCTTTCACCATTCTTTATATATGATCGTGCTAGTCCTACGCATGAATATTATAACTACAAGCTATGATTTGGCATTTGAGCCTAAATGTGCATTTATAGGTTTTGAAAATGACTATTGCCTTTTTTAAATTATGTATATATATACTATATGTTTTCTCGTGGGTTGTTCACTTAGCACCGATGGATTGGGGGCATCAGGGCTATTCCCAAGGGTCCCTTCCCTTTCCTCGAACTATGTGCCTAGCATATGTTTTGAGAATCCTATCCGTAGTGGGAAATGATCTCATAAGGAAGAAATGAGAGATGTTCCCGTAAGGTGAAGTATTGTGTTATGATAAGAAAATCCTTTCTGAAATGGGACATGTTCCCTTAAGTGGGTTTCTTCATATGAAATAGGAGTTGTTCCCATAAGGTGATGTATGGTTTACCTTTGGCAAGTAGACCACCTCTTACAGGTGAGGGGATTTCATCGGGATTCCATGTACTAGCTCACTTGGTCTTAATCATGTCGGTTGAGATCATATCCTTGCTAAACATGAATATCATTACATTCATGCATCATGAGCTTCATGGTATATTGTATACTACTCTTCCTTGGATATATGATTCTTTCTTTAGTATGTGTCCCTTCTCATCTAACATTGAAATGCAGGTTGATAAGTTATATGCATTTCATGCTCGCATACTTAGCACATTCAAGCATACTAACATATACTCTATGCCTATATGGTTTTACCATGTAGGGACCGAGTGCTATGACTATCCACCACTTGACAAGTAGCTCAATTCTGAAGTTGAACTTGTGATGAGTCTCATCCTCCAAGGACAAGCCACCTCCCTTCTACCCATGTTATCCTATGTATACTTTGTTATTTGAGGGTAAGCTCAGGACATGTCTTGACCCTCGTTCTATCTTACGACTAGAGGTATTGTTGGAAATCTTGTAGATTCTTGTAGACTTTATATATGCTATATGTTGTATTAGGAGCTTATGTTTTTGGTGATCGATCAGAAATGGCCATTATGGATCGTTTAAGGAATTTTGATATGTATTTATGTTTGGTGTGGAAATGTTGAAGGTCCTAAGCCCCATTTTCCCCCTTAGGGTGAGTCCTACTTACCCACCCCTTAGTTCTTATATGCTATGTGCTATGTGAATCAATGTAAATCCCTTTTCCCTCGATGTCTCCATAGCGTGAGTCCTACTTACCCATCCCTTAGTATTATGTCTTTATCATTTGATTGCGCTTCCGAATTAATGATGTGGATTTGGATATTTGGAGGCTTGTTGGGGGACTCTCGGGTTCCCATTTGCCGTATCACATCTAGACCTTCATCTTGGCTCATGACAAAAGATAGTATCGGAGCCCCAGGTTTATAAATGGTCCTTGGAGTTTAACATGCCGCGTCAAGTAGAGTCCTATTAATGGGTGTGAAGTGCACCATACATATGAGTGGGAGGCTGCGAAGGCATTCTAGGTATTACCTCACCTCTTCATGCCTTATGTCATGTTATGGCTTGTATTTTTTGTCCCCTCATCTCTATGGTGTCATTGCTCAATTACAAAAGATGCCTCGAGGAAGACCCCACCCACCAAGGCATGATCCCGCTGATGAGGATCAGGCACCTCAAGGGCCTATAAATGAACTCATCTCTCACGCTGAATTCTGTACATCTTTTTCCATGTTTGCCCAGGTTGTGACATCTGGTGACATCTACGACTAGGAAGGATAATTTGCCATAGGATCGGACACTAGCTTCTAGAGTGAGGGATTTCACTCGGATGAATCCTCCAGAATTCCATGGGTCGAAGGCTTAGGAGGATGCTCAGGTAATCATTGATGATATCACCAAGATATTGAACATTATGGGTTTCACTTGTGAGGAGAAGGCTGAATTGGCCACCTATCAACTGAAAGATGTAGCTCAAGCGTGGTACACCCAATGGTCTATGGAGAATGCTTGAGATGGTGATGTCAATTGGGAAGAGTTCAAAATTGCTTTCTTGTACTGCTTTTTCCCACTTGAGCTTAGGGAGGCCAAGATGATTGATTTTATCAACCTCAAGAAAAGAGGTATGAGTGTGAGGGACTATGCCCTCAAATTCACAAAACTCTCCAAGTATGCTCCGTCACTTGTGGCTGACCCCGGTGCAAGGATGCACAAGTTCATTTCTGGTATCTCTTATTTGCATGTAAAAGAATATCGTACTGCCATACTCATATGGGATATGGATATTTCTATACTCATGGTATATGCTGAACACATCGAAGGGGAGAAACTCAAGGAGAGGAGGGCACACAATTATAAGAGGGCTCATTTTGATGGTGGATTCTCTAGTTCTCGGAGTGGTGGCTTTGGTCGCTTCAGGAAGGGCCAAAGTTCCAGTACTCGGGTCACTAATGCTCGAGTACCTCCTCCTAGGGCACCGGTTGGTAGTGGAGAAGGGTATACTCTGTATGGCAAGTGTGGGAAGCCCCGCACAGGTGCTTATCGGAGGGATTTGGGTGTTTGTTATAGGTGTGGTTATAAAAACCACAAGGTTGCTGATTGTACTAGGAATTCTCGCACATGCCAAGGTCAGGTGGCTCAAGGTTTTCAAGGTACAAAGAGATCCTTAAGGTGTTGCTCAAAAAGGAACAACAGGTTCTATGCACTCCATGCCCATCAAGAGGTTGAGAAAGCTCTGGATGTCATGACTGGTATGTTAAAAGTCTTTGATTTTGATTCTTATGTTTTGCTTGACTTGGGTGCAAATTTGTCTTTTGCGACTCATCTGATAGTTATTAAGTTTTGTTTGAGTTCCAAAATTTTGAAGGACCCTTTCTCGGTTTATACTCCCATGGGTGAATCTGTTATTGCACATAGAGTCTATCGTGGTTGTCCGGTTTATGTGTTGCACAAACTTTTTCTGGTGACCTTATGGAACTTGAGATGTTTGATTTTGATGTGATTCTTGGGATGGATTGGTTGCATGCGTTATATGCCTCCATAGATTGTAGAACCCGAAGGGTCAAGTTCTAACCTCCCGGGGAGCCCGTTTTTGAATGGAAGGGTAGTGACTCCTCTATTAAAGTTCGAAATATTTCCAACCTCAAGGCCTAAAAATTGATTTCCAAGGGATGTATTTATCATATTTTTAGGATCAAGGATATGGAGTCCGAAATAGCTAACCTTGAGTCTGCTCCAGCGGCGAATGAGTTTTCGAATGTGTTTCTTGAAGACTTGCCCGGTATTCCTCCCGAAAGGGACGTAGACTTTGGCATAGATCATCTCTCGGATACTCAACTTATCTCTATTCCTCCTTATCATATGGCGCCGGCGGAGTTGAAAGAGTTAAAGGATCAATCAAAGGACTTGTTGGAGAAAGGTTTCATGAGGCCAAGTATATCGTCGTGGGGTGCTCCAGTATAATTTGTGAGAAAGAATGATGGATCTTTTCGGATGTGTATTGTTATAGGAAACTAAATAAGGTGATCGTTAAAAATAAGTATCTGTTGGCCAGGATTGATGACTTGTTCGACCAACTTCAAGAGGCTACTCACTTCTCAAAGATTAATCTTCATTCGAGCTATCATCAGTCGAAGGTTAGGGAGTGTGACATTTCGAAGATGGCCTTTCGGACAAGGTATGGGGACTTTGAGTTTGAGGTGATGTCATTCGCCTTAACCAATGATCGGCTCGTGTTCATGGATTTGATGAATCGGGTGTTCAAGACATTTGTTGATAGTTTTGTGGTGGTCTTCTTTGATGACATTTTCATTTACTCTTGAGGTGAGCAGGAGCATGGGGATTAATTGAGAATGGTTCTACAAACCCTAAGAGAGAAGAAATTGTATGCCAAGTTTAGCAAATGGGAATTTTGGTTTGGTGAAGTGGCCTTTCTTGGTCATGTAGTATCCGATGATGGCATCAATGTGGATGCAAAGAAGACTAAGGCCATGAAGAATTATCCTAGGCCGTTGACTCCTTCAGATATTTGAAGCTTTCTTGGGTTAGCTAGCTATTATAAAAGGTTCACTGAAGGGTGCTCATCTATTCCATCTTCATTCACTAAATTGACCTAAAAAAGGATAAATTTGTATGGTCGGGTGAATGCGAATAGAGTTTCCAAACCTTGAAGGATCGGCTTACTTTGGCTCCCGTCTTGACATTACCACATGGCTTTGAGGGATTTGTGGTGTATTATGATGCCTCACGGATTGGGTTTGGTTGTGTGATTATGAAACATGGTAAGGTAATAGCATATGCATCAAGGCAGTTGAAGGTGCATGAGCGTAATTACCTAATGCATGATCTTGGGTTGGTAGCGGTAGTCTTTGCCTTGAAGATTTGGAGGCACTATTTGAATGGGGCTCATATTGATGTGTTCACCAACCACAAGAGTTTCCAATATACATTCACTCAAAGGGATCTCAACTTGAGGAAAAGGAGATGGTTTGAATTCCTAAAGGACACGATATGAGCGTCGAATATCATCCTGGCAAGGCCAATGTTGTAGCCGATGCTCTAAATAGGATATCTATGGGTAGTGAGATGCATGTTAAGGAGGGGAAGAAGGAGGTACTAAAGGATGTTCACCAGTTTGCTATGTTTGGTGTTAGGTTGGCCGACTCAAATGATGGTGGTATCTATGTTTAGAGCGGGGCAGAATCTTCCGTGGTAGTTAATGTAAAAGCTTAGCAAGATTTAGATCCATCATAGCATGAATTGAAGAAGGTTGTTGCCGAAAAGTAGATCAAGGTGTTCTCCCAAGGGGGAGATGGTGTGCTCCGGTACCAAGATCGGCTTTGTGTTTCGGATATGTTTGATCTTAGAAGTGTGATAATGAGTGAGGCTCAGAACTTCATTATTCTATTCACCTGCGGTCTACCAAGATGTATCGGGATTTAAAGGAAGTGTATTAGTGGCATGGTATGAAGAAGGATACAAACAAGTTTGTATCCGAATGTCCAAATTGTCAACAAGTTAAAATAGAGCACCAAAGACTCGGTGGCTTGGCTCAAGATATTGAGTTTCCCACATGGAAGTGGGAAGATGTGAAGATGGATTTTTTATTTTGTTTACCTCAGACCCAAAGGAAATTTCATTCCATTTAGGTTATCGTTAATCGGATGACTAAGTCGACTTATTTCCTACCGGTCAAGACTACCTATAGAATGAAGGATTACACAAGATTGTATATCCAAGAGTTGGTGAGATTACACGGTGCACTGAGGTCTATCATATTGGACCATGGCACCGGATTCACTTCCCACTTTTGCATATTATTTCAGAAGGGACATGGAACTATTATTAAGTTGAGCACCGCTTTTCATCCTCTAACAGATGGGCAAGCTGAGAGGATTATTCAAATCTTGGAGGATATGTTGAGGGCTTGCGTGTTGGAATTCAATGGTAATTGGGATGATCACCTTCCACTCATTGAGTTTCCCTATAATAATAGCTTCCGTGCTAGCATTGGTATTGCACCGTTTGAGGCCTTTTACAGGAGAAGGTTTAGGTCACCGGTGGGGTGGTTTTAATTAGGAGAAATGGCATTGATTTTTCAGGATTTAGTGTTGAATATTATGGAAAAGATGTTGGTGGTTAGAGAAAGGTTGAAGACGGCACAAAGTCGCCAAAAGTCCTACTTGGATGTTGGGAGGAGGGATCTTGAATTTTATATTGGTGATTGGGCGTATGTGAAGGTTTCACCTATGAAGGGTGTTATTCGTTTTGGGATGAAAGGCAACCTAAGACCCCTATATGTTTTCCCTTATGAGATCCTTGAGCGAATTTGGAGCGTGGTTTATAGGTTGGAATTCCCTCCGGACTTGAGTTTCATTCACCCCTTCTTCCATGTGACTATGTTAAGGAAGTTAGTAGCTGATCCTAGCACCATTGTGCCTTTAGAGGGAATAGAGGTTGAGGAGAATCTATCTTATGAAGACTTCCCGATAGAGATTTTGGATAGACAAGTGAAGCAGCTTTGAAACAAGGATGTGGCTTCAGTGAAGGTACTTTGGAGAAATCAAAGCGTGGAGAGTGCTACATGGGAGGCGGAGTTTTACATGATGGAGTGATATCAATACCTTTTCCAATCTGCTTAAGACTAATGTACTAAGCCATTCCTTTTCTAAATAGTCCTGATTCTTTCACTGTTGAGTCTAATGAGATGACATGCATATATGCGCATGAAAAAATGATTTTCATGATGTTTTTGATGATTTGGATACATTTTGATAAGGGTTTTAAAGACTTTATGATCTTCAAATGATGAACTATCTATTGTACGTTGTGTTCGGATGTTTCATGTCCCAAGTCAAGCTTTAAAGCCTTGTCGTTGCACATTTGAGGACGTATGTTCCCTAGGGGGAGATGATGTGAGGACCCAAATTTTTTGAACGACTTCATCGGATGTCATAATGTTGTCCCGAGAGATAATTTTACTCAGTGTCGCTCCATGGGAGGCCACACGGCCAGTGTGAAGCCATACGGACCGTGTGACCTCTAGTAGGGAGGTACTTGGCCATAATTTCGATTATGGGGATTCGACAGAGAGATTCGGACCAAGTGCGGGTGCACGACCACTCACACGATCTGTGTGGTGTGGTACGGGCTGTGTGGCCCACTGTATAAGCTTGCGATGTGAAATATTTCTAAGTACGAAATTATCGTCTCGTAACTTTTCCGTGGAAGAATTTTTCTAAGTGTCATCTCACAGCCCATACCACGACCTATGTTGCGTAACACGGGTCGTGTAGTCGTACGTATGGCACTCTTTGCTTCAGAAAATTCTAGGTGTGGGACATTGCAAAAACTTGTCTAAGTGTAACCTCACGGGCCCTATTCACGTGCCATGAAGCGTCTCACGGACCGTGTAGGTGCCAGTGAAATTGTAATGGCTTATTTTCCATCCGTTTCTTTAATGGCTTTTATGTAAATTCAACTTATTCTAATTGTGTATTATGACCTTTCTACCTATCCAAGACCACTAAATTAGTCGATTCCCTTCTATTCTAATTCATTCTCATTGAGAGCACTCTCACTAAAAAATCAATTCCTAAAAATCCTCTCTAAGTTCTTCTCTCAAGATTCAAGCTAGGTTTCAATCAAGGTTAAACTTCAAACTAGATTCTTCTCAATTTCAGCCTCTCGATCAAGGTATGTGGGATTGGTTCTTTGTCCTTTTCAACCAAGAAGACCCAAACATTTTTCAATTGATTTTCATGAATTTAGCATACTTTAAATGTGGGTTTTCATTATTTGATTTTATTAAATTCAATTGATGTATGGGTTGTACTTTAGTCATGATTTTAAGTTTTTTAAGCCCTATTATGATGATTTACATTGAGGTTATGAAGTTATGAAGATGCATGTCCCTTTTAAAGCTTGATTTAAGCATGAGTGGTTTATATTATGATTTAAATGTGGGTTTAACTATGGATTTACTTCAATTTCATATTATAATATTTATTTTAGCTTGAATCTATATTACCCATGGTATTCTCACATCACTCATGGCTTTTGGATTCATGGACATTGGTTGAAGTGGGTTAAGCCCAATTATATTTTTTGAAATGATTTTTATAAGATTATGGTTATGACAAGAATGTGATTACATATATGTCTAATGATTATGGCTCTTTGAGCATTTTGAGTCCTTACACCATTCCGTATTTCTAATCGAGCTAGTCCTTTGCATGAATATTATGACTACGAGCTATGATTTAGCATTTGAGCCTAAATGTGCATTGATCAGATTTGAAATGTCTATTGCATTTTTGAAAGTATGTGTATACATATACTATATGTATTCTCGTGCAATGTTGCATCAACACCAATGGGTTGGGGGCATTAGGTCTATCCCTGTCACACCCCTATTTTTCCCCGCGTGGGTTTTGAACAATAGAGTTTTTTCAATTAAAGTGACATTTTGAAAAGGGATTATTTTATTTATTCAGAGTCGCCACTTGGAATTGAGTTTTGGTGTTCCAAGTCACCTAATTTTTTATCCCTAATCAAAAGGAAATGACTCTTTATTTTTTGGTCTGCGAAACAAAGATTGGGTAAGGAATTCTGTTGACCGAGAGGAAGGTGTTAGGCACCCCTCGAGTCCCGTGGTTCTAGCACGGTCGCTTTATTGACTAGTTTATGGCTTAGTTTATTTTGAATATATTGTATTTATATGTTTTCAAAAAGGTCGTTTATCCGCCATCTTTAATTTATTTTGAACTCGTCTGAAATTGTCTTATTTTATTAGTGTGGTGTGTTGGTAGCAGCGCTTTCCAACCTTGCCACGAATTATTATTTTATCACTTTATAGTTTTCAAAAGAAAGTTTATTTAATAAAGTTTGAGTCCTAATATTTGCCTATCATTTTTTATCCACCTAATCATACTCCTAAATACAAGATCCAAAAAAAAATTATTTATTTAATATTTTATTTCTGGTTTCATTTTTATTTTCTAGAAAAAAAATAAATTTAATTCATTATAATTAAACTTCATTTAAATGTCAATTAATTATATCTCTTAGAACATGGATATTTTTGGATTTTAATCAAGAATAAGTTTTAAAAAAAATTAAATGTTTAAGCATGTAACATATAACCACATGTTATACCAAATGTTATTTTAAATGTAACAGTATAAAAAGTTTAAACATATTTCAATATCATAACATAAAAGTTAAACATGCATAGAATTTGAATAACTTCGTAATATTTGAATCAAGTATTATATAATCATGAAATAAAGTCATATGATGAAATTCAGGGGATACCTTTTGTGAAAATTAATTCACAAGAAGAAAAGACCACATCTAGGACCACGAATCCGAAATCTCGAAAGCAAATCTTGAACTCAACTTTTGTTTTTCTCTAATTATTTTTTTTAGGGTTTTTTTTTTCTGTATGTTTCTTGTGCAAATTTTTTGCTGGGTTTTTCCTAAATGTGATAAGATGTGTGAAGAAAAAATGCAGTATTTTTTCTACTGTGTTTGTGTATGTGGGAAAAAGGAAAGAATCTGGTGTATGATGATTTTTTTTATCAGTCTTTGTTGTCTTATTTTTTTTGCTTTGTAGATGTGAAGAAAGAAAAGAAGATGGATGAAATTTTCTTTTTTGTGTGTCGTGTGTCTCCTTTTATGAAAGAGTGAGGGATGTGAAGATGTTAAAAATGAGGGAGTAGTGGGGGAGGAGTTGGAAATAATGGGTAGTTTTTTTTTTTTTTAAGTTTATTTATTTTATTTTGTCTTGAAAAGAAAAAAAAGAAAGAAAGAAAAAAATAAATATGTTAGAAAACTATTTCCAATTAAAAAATAAATAGAAAAGTTAACTAGAAAAAACATATATTTTTTTATAAATTTTCTCTTTATTAAGCAAAACTTACATTAAAAAATGACTATGTTTTTGTTGTTTTCAAATTATTCTAAATAAGATAAAAATATCTAATTTAGACTCAAAACTAAATATTTAGATATTAAAAAGTAAATAACCTAAGTTTGGTCAAAAATTAGGTGCTAACAGGATGCCCCTCTTTGCTTGATAACATGAAGAGTTTTCAAGCAAAGAAGTTAACGTGCCTAATTTTTGGCCTAACCATTATTAAAAGGTAAGGAAAAAGAAGGGGGAAAAAAAAGAGTAAGCAAGAGTGACCGAGCCCTGGCTTTGGGCAGCCTACATATCTCGGGTCATAAGAGAATCAGGTCACGTGTAGTTCAAATAGGTGCAACGATGGATGGATGGATGGATTAGAGAGTTGAGTCTTGTCCTGTCGAGATCCTGGTCCGTGGCTCCTATTGTTACATTGAAGATAATAAAACTGAAAGGAAACGATACAAGATCTTGTCTATTCTACTTGTCTTGACCCTTTTTTTTTTGTTCAAGTCCTTCTTTGCGTCTTTAGCTATCACCTCGCCTTCTTCTAGCGAGTACCTTGATCTCGAAATCTAAGCTCAAAGTTTGAGTTTGAGGCTTGAACTTGAAATCTCTATTGAGTTGCTGATGCCTCTCCAAAGGGAAGTTAGTAGACAATTCTTGAACACTTGTTTCTTGAATTGAAGTTGGGAAGCTGAATCTTCAAATATTGAGCTGCTACAATGGGTCCGAACCGACTCTTAATGTCATTTTCACTTCTCAGATCGGACAAATGTTACTCCATTATTGAAGTCCAAATTTGTGGTCGCAGAGGGACCTGCCTGCAATCAAAGAAAAAAAACAAAACAAAAATTTTCTGCCCCAGTTTGTGCTAAGAAAATTTTTGTGGGTTATTTTGCTTGACTTGAATTTAATATTAAACAAAAATAATAAAATGATTAAAACAAGGAAAAAAACAAATACTCCACTATTGAATGAAATTAGATTTTATGCTTTATGGAAAATAAAAATGGGGGCTATCATGCCCTATGAAGATATGAACGAATATTATGAGGGTTCGTGCCCTGAGCGAATATTATGAGGGTTCGCTCCCTAAGCGAATATTATGAGGGTTCGCTCCCTAAACGAATATTATGAGGGTTCGCGCCCTAAGCGAATATTATGAGGGTTCGCACCCTAAACGAATATTATGAGGGTTCGTGCCCTAAGCGAATATTATGAGGGTTCACTCCCTAAGCGAATATTATGAGGGTTCGCTCCCTAAACGAATATTATGAGGGTTCGCGCCCTAAGCGAATATTATGAGGGTTCGCTCCCTAAGCGAATATTATGAGGGTTCGCTCCCTAAGCGAATATTATGAGGGTTCGCGCCCTAAGCGAATATTATGAGGGTTCGCTCCCTAAGCGAATATTATGAGGGTTCGCGCCCTAAGCGAATATTATGAGGGTTCGCGCCCTAAGCGAATATTATGAGGGTTCGCTCCCTAAGCGAATATTATGAGGGTTCGCGCCCTAGACGAATATTATGAGGGTTCGCTCCCTAGGCGAATATTATGAGGGTTCGCGCCCTAGACGAATATTATGAGGGTTCGCGCCCTAGACGAATATTATGAGGGTTCGCTCCCTAAGCGAATATTATGAGGGTTCGCTCCCTAAGCGAATATTATGAGGGTTCGCACCCTAAGCGAATATTATGAGGGTTCGTTCCCTAAGCGAATATTATGAGGGTTCGCGCCCTAGACGAATGAATTATTTTTATTTTATTTTACTTTTTTTTAATTTTTAAAAATAAGATAAAATAAAATATGCCCCAGTTTTGAGACTGAGAAATTTTGAAACTTTTTTTTTTTGTAATCTTTTTATTGGTGAATTTATTTTTTATTTTATTATCTGTTTTTTTTAGAAAACAAGATGCTTCAATTTGATTTTTCAAAAATATGAGAGAGAATATATATATATATATTCTTTTTATTTGAGACCGAGTCCTTTTTAGGACTGCCTACGTATCTCACCATAGCAAGAATCAGGTCTGACGTAGTTCATACAGCTCAATTTTTTTTTGCAAAATAATATCTTTTGAAAAGATTGTTAGATAGAAAGAAATTGACTTTTGATTGATAATATCTTGGTTTTAGATGATACCAACAATTAGACTTATGCATATAAATCACCTTTAAGTACTTCTAGGCAAATTTGAGACCAACTTTGAAGTAATTTAAGTAGTTTCAAATGACACCAGAAGCATACTTGACTATTAACAAGATCTATTCATCTTGCATCAAATATGAGGTTAAAATTATTCATGTCCTCATGTTTCAAGTGCCTCACCGAAACAAAGTCCTAATTCACACAAAATAGAAGAGTTGAGATTGTGGGACATTTTGAGAGTCACTCACACTCAGAAAGATGTTCAATGCATGAGATTGAGATACCATATGCTTGACCCTCATGTAAGTATCCACTAATGTGAGAACATCGAAATGAAATCAAGTAGGACTTGTATTCGGCTAAAAATGTAGGCTCGGAATGGGTAAGGTAATCTTTGTATAAAGTGACCATTTTCTCCCCAACATTGCCCTATGCACTCAATTTATATTTTTTTATTTTCACATCTGATCTTTATCTGCTTGGTTTCTTTTTTTTTTTTCAGACTTTCTCCTCTTCTTTTCTTTTTGAGTTTTCTCTCCTTTTGTTGGAGTTTGTTTTTTACTGTCACATTTTCACTTTGTCATCCGACATAAAATTTTGTCTGTGCATTCTTGGATATGAGAGAAAAATAGAATGGTGCATTTGTGCAGTCAAAAGGATCTGGCAAAAATATGGTTATCGGAAAAAAATATTTTAGGCTCAAAGAGGAAAGCACTAGGGATCATATGTCATTTGCAATTGGATCAAAGAAGGCCTAAAATCGTTTTTCAAATTAGATGTTGCTCAAAATTTCGCCTCAACAAACACTCGGGTCAAATTCTAGATCAACAAGTCATGCCATTGAACTTTATATCTAAAACTCACCACACAATGCACATGAAACAATGAGGTCAAATTATTTTTTTTCCTTCACTTTTGAGCAAGAGAATTTTTCAAGTGTGACATAAGTATAATCAAGAGGTGCCAAAAGAATCTATATAGGTCACAACAAAGTTGGTTCACTCTATTATGCCAAATAGTTAACACTTTTTATGCACACTTCTAAGTATGTTGGTACCAATCAAGACAAAGAAGTACCTTTTATTTTTAGTATTTTTATTTTGAAGAGAGATAAAAAAATATTTAATTTATTTTTTTAAATAAGAATGAAATATATATATATATATATATATATATATATATATATATATTTCTTTTCTACACAAAGAAATAAGATCTTGCTTTTATTGAATTTCTTGGATGAGGATCCTTTGTTTTTAAGAGTAAAATCTTTTTTATTATTATTTTTTTTTGATAAAGAATCATTATTACTATTTTTTTTTTAAGAATCACCGAACCCGAGGAGGGTTGCCTACGTATCTCATCAAGGTGAGAATCAGGTGTGCGTAGTTCTTGTTGATCATAAGCAAAAACTCGTTTTTATTTTTTGCTATAAAAATAAATATCTTTTTTTTTGTTTGTATGACAAGGAATACAAAATTTTTGTACCCCATTTTTTTTTACATGACATAAGAAATATTTTCTTTTACAATTTTACTAATAAAAATCACCGAACCCAAGGAGGGATGCCTACGTATCTCATGGAGATGAGAATCAGGTGTGCGTAGTTCTATGAAAATATATATAAAAATAAATTCTTTTTTTCCTTCTGAATAAATAAAACCTTTTTTTTGTTCAGCTTTTATGAATAGAGAAACAAAATGTTTCTTTTTGAATAAAGATTAATAATTTTTTTTAATACGAATTTTTTTTTATTCTTTTATTTTATTTTTTTGAAGAATCACCGAACCCGGGGAGGGTTGCCTACGTATCTTATCAAGATAAGAATCAGGTGAGCGTAGTTCGGCCAACTTTTCATAAAAATGTTGACTTTCTGAAAACCTTCCTTTTTTAGGATATCATATTGTAAATATGCTAGGACCGAATTATTTGGGATTTGACCCAAAAAGAAAATATTCAACGACAATATTCAAAATGTGACAAGTAACACATAGTCATGAACATGCTAGTCTAAAAGATGTTTTATGTTTTAGATGATCTTAACACCTGTGTTTAGCCATATAAAGTCAAACACAAATTACGTAGATAAAGTATATCCTAAGAGGAATATTGGTTGTAAGGCTTGTTTTACTAAATTTGAAGTTCTTATAGGGTTGATGTCTAGACCGGCGATAAAACGAGTGGACAACTCGAGTTGGGAAGGAACAGCTTACCGGTAGCAGGGCTTTTCGGCCTCACTGTTTGGACCTTCCCATATTCTAAAATATGTGTGACTAAAATCCTTCCCAGGAGCGTAATCGCATCTCTAGTATCTCAAAGAAAGGTTCGGGAGCGTAGACCGCATCTCCGAAATATTGTATTTTTTAGAAGACTCAGATAGGTGCGTGAGAGAAGATAGTTTATATCACAGTTCAAATAATATAATGCATAAATAAGCGGGCAAATATCACATTAAATCAATGAATATAATATTCAAAATAACAAAGCCATATACAAGTCAATATTGATAAGCTCAAATTCTGGTTATCCCCAGCGGAGTCGCCACCTGTCACACCCCTATTTTTCCCCGCGTGGGTTTTGAACAATAGAGTTTTTTCAATTAAAGTGACATTTTGAAAAGGGATTATTTTATTTATTCAGAGTCGCCACTTGGAATTGAGTTTTGGTGTTCCAAGTCACCTAATTTTTTATCCCTAATCAAAAGGAAATGACTCTTTATTTTTTGGTCTGCGAAACAAAGATCGGGTAAGGAATTCTGTTGACCGAGAGGAAGGTGTTAGGCACCCCTCGAGTCCCGTGGTTCTAGCACGGTCGCTTTATTGACTAGTTTATGGCTTAGTTTATTTTGAATATATTGTATTTATATGTTTTCAAAAAGGTCGTTTATCCGCCATCTTTAATTTATTTTGAACTCGTCTGAAATTGTCTTATTTTATTAGTGTGGTGTGTTGGTAGCAGCGCTTTCCAACCTTGCCACGAATTATTATTTTATCACTTTATAGTTTTCAAAAGAAAGTTTATTTAATAAAGTTTGAGTCCTAATATTTGCCTATCATTTTTTATCCACCTAATCATACTCCTAAATACAAGATCCAAAAAAAAATTATTTATTTAATATTTTATTTCTGGTTTCATTTTTATTTTCTAGAAAAAAAATAAATTTAATTCATTATAATTAAACTTCATTTAAATGTCAATTAATTATATCTCTTAGAACATGGATATTTTTGGATTTTAATCAAGAATAAGTTTTAAAAAAAATTAAATGTTTAAGCATGTAACATATAACCACATGTTATACCAAATGTTATTTTAAATGTAACAGTATAAAAAGTTTAAACATATTTCAATATCATAACATAAAAGTTAAACATGCATAGAATTTGAATAACTTCGTAATATTTGAATCAAGTATTATATAATCATGAAATAAAGTCATATGATGAAATTCAGGGGATACCTTTTGTGAAAATTAATTCACAAGAAGAAAAGACCACATCTAGGACCACGAATCCGAAATCTCGAAAGCAAATCTTGAACTCAACTTTTGTTTTTCTCTAATTATTTTTTTTAGGGTTTTTTTTTTCTGTATGTTTCTTGTGCAAATTTTTTGCTGGGTTTTTCCTAAATGTGATAAGATGTGTGAAGAAAAAATGCAGTATTTTTTCTACTGTGTTTGTGTATGTGGGAAAAAGGAAAGAATCTGGTGTATGATGATTTTTTTTATCAGTCTTTGTTGTCTTATTTTTTTTGCTTTGTAGATGTGAAGAAAGAAAAGAAGATGGATGAAATTTTCTTTTTTGTGTGTCGTGTGTCTCCTTTTATGAAAGAGTGAGGGATGTGAAGATGTGGAAAATGAGGGAGTAGTGGGGGAGGAGTTGGAAATAATGGGTAGTTTTTTTTTTTTTAAGTTTATTTATTTTATTTTGTCTTGAAAAGAAAAAAAAGAAAGAAAGAAAAAAATAAATATGTTAGAAAACTATTTCCAATTAAAAAATAAATAGAAAAGTTAACTAGAAAAAACATATATTTTTTTATAAATTTTCTCTTTATTAAGCAAAACTTACATTAAAAAATGACTATGTTTTTGTTGTTTTCAAATTATTCTAAATAAGATAAAAATATCTAATTTAGACTCAAAACTAAATATTTAGATATTAAAAAGTAAATAACCTAAGTTTGGTCAAAAATTAGGTGCTAACAATCCCCAAGGGTCCTCTCCTTTTCCTCAAATTATACGCCTAGCATATGTTCTGAGAATCCTATTCGAAGTGGGAGATTTTCCCCTAAGGAAGGTTGCTTCATACGAAATGGCAGATGTTCCCGTAAGGTAAAGTATTATGTTGTGATATGAAAATCACTTTCTAAATGGGAGATGTTCCCGTAAGGGGGTTGTTTCATACGAAATGGGAGTGTCCCGTAAGGTGAAGTATGGTTTACCTTTGGCAAGTAAACCACCTAAGTACCGGTGAGGGAATTTTATCTGGATTTCAAGTGCTAGCTCACTTGCCCTTACTCATTTCGGTTGAGGCCACATCCCCGCTAAATATGAATATCATTGCATTCATGCATCATGAATTTCATGGCATATTGTATACTACTCTTCCTTGGATATATGATTCTTTTTATATTATGTGCCCTTGTCATCTAATATTGAAATGCAGGTTGATCAGTTATATGCATTGCATGCCCGCATACTTAGAACATTCAAACGTACTAACGCATACTGTATACCTAAATGATTTTACCATGTAGGGGCCAAGCACTATGACTATCCACCACTTGACGAGTAAGTCCATTAAGAAGTTGAACTTTTGGTGAGTCCCGTCCACCAAGGACAAGCCACCTCCCTTCTACCCATATTATCCTATGTTTACTTTCTTATTTGAGGGTGAGCCCCGGACATGTGTTGGCCCCCGTTTCATGTTATGACTAGACGGATTGTTGGACATCTTGTATACTCTCATAGACTTTATATAAGCTATCTATTGTATTTTGAGCTTATGTTTTCAGTATTCTATTGAAAATGGCCATTGTGGATCGAGTATGGAATTGTGATTTGTATGCATGTTTGGTGTGGAAATGTGGAAGGTCCTAATCCCCGTTCGCCCCTATAGAGCGAGTCCTACTTACTCGCCCCTTAATTCCTATATGTTATGTGCTATGTGAATCCATGTAAATCCCTTTCCCCTTGATGTCCCTGTAGCGTGAGTCCTACTTACCCATCCTTTAGTATTATGTGTTCATTATTTGATTGCGCCTCTGAACTGATGATGTGGATTTGGATACTTCGATGCTTATTTGGGGACACTTGGGTTCCCATTCGCCGTATCACTTTTAGACTCGAATCTCAGGTTGTGACATGAATGCCGAGTGTTCTGGTGCCTACACCAGATTCCAACTAGTTTCAAATACTTCGACAGTGTGTCTGAAACATGTAAAATATTCAACACGCACAAACAAACTATGTAACCCCACTAATTTGGCGTTTTGGATCCAATGGTGTAAGCCAAATTTCCCATACGAGGTCATTACAAATAAATAGAGGTCCCACTTCTTAATTCCATATTTACTCAATTTCCATCGAGGGGCCCAATATGCACCCAGAAGCTTTCAAAATCTAACGAAAGGTTTAAGACCAAACTCGACATGTTGGAGCTAATCACATTGTAAAAATATCTATTCAAACATAGTTTTAATAAATGTTGTCCAAAGTCAAATATTTGTCTATTTTGAAGATTAAATTGCAAATATAGTATAAACTAACATCGAAAACCTTGATATTCAAGGGGACCACGCTTCTAGCTGAATTTGGCCATTTTGGACCCGATGAAACTGTCAGAATTGTGTTATGAGGACATTTACCCATACTGTATTGAAAACTTATTTTTCATCTTTAAGTAGGCCTTTAATATGGAAAATTTCACAACTTCAAAATGAATGACCAAGTGACCAGACTATCAGTGGGAGCAAGTCATAAATGACTCAGGACTGCTATAGAAGTGCTCTAAGTAGCGAAACATATGCATATACACAAAAATGACCTGGAGGGTCATTACAATATGCATATTCTTAGGCCTTAATTCAAAATGATTTAAAGTTAAGCTTGAAATCCTATTCTTAATTAATTTATTTTCTTGCAAACTTTACTTATAGCAATTTCCATTAAACAATCTACGAATTATTAGTTCAAAATACCACTTTCTGGTTAGAATTAGTGTTTTATATTTTTTTGGGATCGATACTACCTTAAAAAGTTAGGTTTATATTTCTGATGATCGCCTAGTATGTTGAAGTATAGTGTTGAGCATTATTATCAATCTAGTCAAACTAGAGGCAATAGAAGAGAACCCCTAAATAAACCATCAATAGTAACCGGCTAAATCTAAGAAACTCCTAATAACTTAAGGAGACAGAGGTCTAGGACAATTCTTCGCCATCTCAATATTTTGAGAAATCAATCTTTAGACCATCAATAGAGACAATATGGTATAGAAATACCGTGGATCTGGTCAAAACTTTCACTTGTTGAACATAACAAACAACAATGGTCGTTTAAAGTGTGTAACACAATTCTCAAATGGTTTTCATTCTCCTATTTCTTTTGAGAATACACCAAAATACTATTAATAGACACAACTAAAAACATATTTAAATACTTCATGAACATAGTGTTCACTAAATCCATACAAGTTGTAGGACCATTTATTAGTCAAAAAGACATAACTATGCATTCATAACTATAGTACCAAGTCTTGAACGATACCTTTGGAATGTCATAATCCCTCTCTTAAACCTGATGACAACCCAATCTAAGGTCACTCTTAGTGAAATAACTATCACCCTAAAGATGATGGAACAAGTCATCAATCCTCTAGTTAGGATACTTATTCTTAGTTATTACTTCCTTCAATTGTGGATAATCAATGTATATGCAGAGAGAACCATCCTTCTTTTAAACAAATAACCACGCTGCACCCCCATGGAGAGATACTTGGTTTGATGAAACCCTTGTCAAAGAGGTCCTTTAATTGATATTTTAACTCCTTAAGCTCGGTTGGCGCCATTCGATAAGGAGGAATAAAGATAGGCTGAATATCATGGAGAATATCTTTGCCAAAATTAATTTTTCTTTTAAGAGGAATACTAAATAGATCATTAGGGAGAACATTCAAAGGCTCATTCACAATACGAATAGACTCAAGAGTAGGAGTTTTGAAATTTGCATATTTAACTCGTATGAGATGATAGATAGAACTCTTAGAAATCATATTTTAAGTTTTAAGACATGCGAGAAAATTTACCATGAACACTGAGTTACTACCCTTCAATTCTAGGACTACCTTCATTAGGAAACTAAAACCTTACAACTCAAGTGCATCAATCAATAGAGTCATAACAAGAATGTATAACTCTAAAAGAATAGTATACTAATCTATACCAAGAATAATATGAAAGTCAGTTATGTCTAACTCTACATGATCAATTAAGGTGACATTATAAAGAACTAAGACTGGGTAATTTTTGTAAACTTGATTAGTTAGGACCAAATCACTAATAGTAGTTGAGACTGAGAAAGGCACTTCCATGGTTGCGAAAACATAATTAAAACAACAAACACATAATTCTAGGGGAAGCGAGACTTTGGACTCAACCTATGGGGATGTCATTGGGAAAAGGATTAGCATGAATACATATCAAACAATGCCTACAGGAACGGGTAAGTATCACTCCTTATATTGTTAATAGGGGCAGAAGGGCGACGTAGAAGGAACTTCAACCTATCACCGAACATGATCTGCGGAGTAATGAACCATCGCGTAATGTTTTAGAGACTCAATCCTTCAAGGAGATGCAGAGGAAAGTGGTAAAGTGCACATTCGGCGCATCACTGAAGTGCTTAGTGATAGCCGGCCTTGACCGCCAAGTGGCAACATATTACACAGACTCTCATAATTTTGCACAGATTATTTATGCATTTTGGAAAAGACATTGTGCATGTTATTCACTTCAGGATTTAAAGATAGAGAAAGAGTGAGATTAAGGTACTTAGGACATTTTTGCTCAATAGTATAGGTGTTAGAGGTTTTCAAGCTTGTGGAAGCACAAATTGGAGAGATCTTCTTATTTAAATCAACTTTTCTCTTTTAATCTTTTACACTCATGTACTTAGTTGCTGAAATTGTTGTTGAATCTTTATTTTTAATTTTGAGTGGCTAAAAACCCCATGTTGGGGGTGCTTAAATAGTATGGGTTTTTTTATTTCTAATGTTGGATCTTTGATATTTTGACTATATTGTTATTAATCTGAAAGAATTTATGTCAATTGCTAAGTTTCATCTATAATTCTAACGTTGCAAACTTGAGGTTTACTTCAAATCTCTATTTATTACTTTAATTTGAGTAGTTAGAGTGTGAATGGATGTATTAGCTAAAAACCTTCTGGGATTTTTGTTGAATGCCACAAACATGGGTTCAATGGCTAAGGTATTAGGTGGTTTGCTGTGATTTATTAGGCCAGGTGTGTTCTAGAGTAATCAGCGTATGATATCATTATTTAATCATACGAAACACTTTGGTGTCGTAATTGAACTTAGGTTACAAGCATCCTAGCCTATTTACTCACCTTTGACTCAATTAGTCAAATATTTAGACCTAGTTAATAGATCTATTCCCATACATGCATATCCCCATAACCTCCCTATATCTATTGTTTAGTTTGCTAATTTAGTTGGTATTTGCTGGATCTCTATCTTTAGTTATGTAACCCCCTATTCGATCCTACAATTGCCCAATCTAATGAAATACTTCAACTCTTAAACTACCACTCTATGTTGGATTCGACCCCGAATCTATTGTTGGATAATATGCTGATGACGACCGTTTCTGCTTCCGTTGAGTAGTAGGATTGAGCAATCATCAAACACTACTGGGAAGCCCCAAAATATTTTTTAAGAGTGCCCTCTATGACCCCCTTCATGGCCAATGATATGCACCTACTATCCATGAAGGGTATCTTGGTATGCACCCTGGGATAAATTTGTTTTTTAAAAATGGGCATTTTCAGGACTCGGTTACATCTTTTTGGGGTACGGGACCTTACAAACACTAATTTTCCTTAATTCCTTCAATTTTTCTATCAAAGGCTGGAGATAAACATCAATTGCATCTTTGGGACTTTCAGGGCCTGAAATAAGGATCGACAAAATAAAATTCTCTTGCTCCATGTATAACCATGGTAGTAAATTATAAGGGATCCACAACACAGGCCAAATAAAATGTGGAGTTTTGCTACTTCTAAATGGTTGAAAATCATCACTGGCAAGTCCAAGTTGAACATCAATAGCAAAGGATGGATGAATTTCATCAAGTGTCTTCAATGCTACTATATCAGCAATATACCTCATTATTCTGTTATCAACTCTCTTATCATGATGTCATCTCATCAAAGAAGATATTTTTTAGGACAGAATCAATCTTTGAAGTCTTGGCTTTAGAGGAAAATAATATAATATCTTGTATGGTATCTTTTTTTCATGCTTAAATTTTATTTTTTTCATTATGTTTATTCTCCTTCCGTCTAGATATTCCACACACTTTGCAGGATTCATCAAACTCATTTTCTTTCCCATACAACATGCAATTATTCTTACATGCATCAATTTTCTTGTAAGAAAATCCAAGATTCTGAAAAAAAAATTTCATCGTAATATTAACTTGGCAAGTTTGATCTATCCGATAATAGATCTTCCTTCGGCATCTTCAATAACATTGTAAAGGATGCATTACACATGTGACCAATACTTTTAACATTAAGTAATTTAATCAATGTAAAAAGCTCAGAAGCTTTGGAACCTTCGTTGATTGGTTGCTGAAAATACTATAACATGTTGTAGAATTGTTTTGTTTCAAGATTTGGTTCCTCCTCAACACAATCATCATTATCGGTGTTCATATTATCTCTATTGAAATTGGAGTATAAATTCCTTAATATCTCATGTACTTCATCCTCATCATTATCCTTCTCAAGGTCATTATCGTTCACAAAATCAAAATTTGACTGTGATTAATGTTATCTTTCTCCATGATATGATACAAAAAAGTATAACTTTGGACTACCTCATGTACCAATACAAGTGACCTAACCATCTCACGATTTCTTGAAGATGCATTAGAATATTTTATACATGGACAACGTGTTTTCTGTGTTTCTCTTAATCTTTTAAAAGCATAATTCAAAAAGTTCTCCACCGAAGTACATAAGCATGATTAAGTTGATCATCGAAAAATTACATCCATTTTTTATTTGGTGCCACTATCTTGGATACCAAAATACATAAGAACCATATTAGAATAACAACAAAAGAGTAAGGCTTGAACATTTAGGCTGAATTACATGTATTACTCTATATGTATTAAATGTTACTAGCTTTTTGTTTTGAGTAATTTCTTGTTTTTTTAAGGTTTAAGTCATGAAGCAACCAAAAGAAAATATATATAACACTAACACACTTAGATTTCTCCTAAAAGAATTATTCTATCTAACATACCTATGTATATCATAAACAAAAGTAAGTACAAGACAAACTCAATATACTAAATAAAGTAAATACCCTGGAAATCAGATTCATATAACACACAATCAACCTTTCAGTCCTAAAAGTTATATCAAAAACTTCCTCAAACAGTATTAAGTATCCAAGTCAGCAAAAAAAAAATCAGTCTATATTAAGTTACAATGTACATTTGAAATTGACAGCCACACAAAAAATAAAATCAATGTATAAGCAAATAGGTTCATATAGAATTGACAGTCACACATAATGTTTGGGGATTAAACTAGAAATCACATAGGATCATACAATTTTAGAAATCACTAGTCACAAAGCATAGGAGGCTATGAGATAGAGGAATAATTAATGCATTACTACAAAGATGATCTGGCATCCGAAAATACCTTTGAAGATATTAGTTTTTATCATAAGAATATTGAGAATTAGACTTTCAGTTGATACTTTGCTCTAAATTCACAGTTTTGGCCCCTCTAGGTGTTGTTGCTACAAATGATATAATGAGAAAAGTGTGGAACGCTTGTTTGAAAACAGCAAACTTATTAAATACTTACAGACTTTTCGCAATTTATGAGAATCAGAAAATGAAATATGACCAAATAAAATTGTATCTAATAGTGTAACACCACAAAAATTTTGAAAGTGAAATAGGTCCTCAGACCTAGTTCTATGAGAAATGCTATGAGCCGTGGTCTGGAGTATGGCCCATGGACCAGGTAATAAGAGGTATTCCAGAGTTTCTGAATTGTATATAGGTATAGAAGGGAATCCACAAAATGAAACACTACCCATAACTTGTTCCACGGCCCATCTGCAAAGTCGTAGAATGAAATCTAGAAATCAATAATTTGGGTCTGATTTGCACGAGATGGAACACGACTCATAACATGTTCCATGACCAATACGACAAGTCATAGAATGAGATCCAGGAATTTAAATTTTGAACTATTTTCCATGAGAGAGGACCATGACCCATAACCTGTTTCACGGGACGTAAAAACGTTTTCGAGGTCCACATTCAAAAAATTTTCCGAAAGGTATTTCTTTCTTTTCTCACCCTTTTTAATTAATATCCATGACGTTTTGGACTTGTTTTAGACCCCTTATCAGTACCCTAAGGGTATGATCCCTAAAAAAAACTATTTTTGAGAGCATCAAGGAAGGGGAAAAGTTAGGGCTCCAAGCATGTGAGTGGAGATTTTCTAATGGTTAACTGTTCTTCAAAATTTCCAGGTATTTAAGGCTCAATTAAAGTGTGAGGTCTGTTCCCCGATGTGCCCCTACTAATGATGATAGCAACATTTCAAATGTATTGAGTCTCCATGCATGGTTGCTTTAATGTTTTTCTTGCAAATTATACACATTTTGTGTATTTTAATGTCGATGGTCATCATAAACTTGATTTTACTAATTAAATTCTTTTCATAAATTATTTTAGAAACACTACATATATTACTTCATAAGGATTGCATGAGTGAACCTAGGGATTGAGTCTAGAACCTTGATTTAAGAATATTGAATGTAATTGTGATTGTGCATGCTGGTAGGTCGATAGAACTTGATGGTCTCGTAAGTCTTCAAATTTGAACTCTAAGGTTCGCCTAAACTGAAATTTCTCCTACGTGATTGTCTAATTTTTCTGTTGAAAGACTGACTTGATAAAATTGATGAGCTAAAAAAATCCATTAAGAAATTCATTGATTCGCTGATTGGAGTTTATCGATGTTTTATGAGCACTAAGTCTTGGGAGGAGTATAAAGCATCGAGTTGAGTGAGAGTAAGTCCAACTCGAACTCCAGAACTACACTACCAAACGTAGGAGAGGATTGAAATTGATAAGTCGGAAGTTTCCTTGATAAGTCCCTGAAAGAATAAAGGACTCGATTGATTTGGTCTCATCTGTTATGGATCGATTCGCTCTTTACCTTGGTAAGTATTGAGCGGTTGTGGCAACATCAATAAGATTTTTGTGCAATCACTGTTTCATAAGGGGTTGTTGCTGGATAAGTGAAACTCCGAGATAGGTTCCGTACTTATAGTACTTTGATTTGATTGGATTAGATTGATTTGGATTGTATTGATTTGTCATAATCTAATGTTTATTCTTGCTTTATATATATAGACTTTTGAAATCCTGATTAAGTTTCTTATCTTTTCATTTGAGTTATTCGATTTGATAGTATTCTACCTCGATGCATGTTTTATTCATTCATTTTACATACTCATAGATTCCATCCATTTGGGCTTGCATCTTTTCATAATGAAGAGACAAGTACTAGAGATCATTAACGGTCGCTTTGTTGAAGATCTTCTCCATACTTCAACTGATTAGTAAGTTCTCCCCGAGTTTTGGGGATGCATATTATTTCATCTAGCTTTAGAGTCAGACTTTTTTATTTTGATTTGAGGTAGCCATGGGTCCGTCAAGGTACCATCTAGACAGCTTAGATAGAAGCTTCATATAAATTTGGAATTAATGACTTGGATGTTATCTTACTAGTTTCTTTTATACTAGTCTTATTGATTTGTTTTGATTACCTTTAACTATGATTATCCACCTTTTTATTATCTTGTCTTCCACGAATATGATAAATATTGATTGATCGAATGTGATGAGGATAAGTGGTTCACTTGGAGACTAGCAATAGTCTCTGAGTGCCGGCCCCAACTAGGGTACCCTCCTGTGGCTTGACAAACTTGGTATCAGAGCATAGAGTTCAATTGTCCTAGGGAGTCAATGAAGCTGTGTCTAGTAGATTCTTGTGTATATATGTGTTTTCATACCACACTTCATATATAGGAGGCTATAGGACATTAGGAATGATTACACTTCTCCATATTTTGATTTGTGTGATAGAGGTAAACTCTATTTAAAGTTCTCTGCTTATTTGTGCGCTACACGTTTGCAGAGTTACGATCATGCCTTTAAGAAGAGCTGCTAGATGAAGAGAGAATCCAACTAGGCAGAACACTAACAAACCTGATCCCCAAAGTCAAGATAAACCCATAGGTCTACTCATCCCTGAACAACCACAGGTTGACATCTCAAATGCTGAGCTTTGCCAGGCCATCCAAACTTTGGCCCAGGCAGTGACAACATGGCTGCCAGATAGGGAGCAAGTAGACAGGATGCTTGTTGGTGCAGCAGCTTTTGATGATAGACAAAAATAATGAAACAGGTTGATCAACCAGGTTCATTCAGCATATGGTAGCCATGACAAAATGCACATGCTTCACACGACCAAAAGGAGATAAAGGGTGCTGGAAATAAGGTCCATAAAAGCAACAGCTGTCATGAAGAAGTACTTAAAAAGGAATACGACTCCAACTCAAACAGGATGCGTGAAAGAAGGAAAAAAGAGGAGTTGGATAAGAAGAATGAGTTCTATGGGAAAAAGGATTCCACTAGTAATTGGTGGTTAGCATTAAAGAGGCCTAGAGCAGATGAAACTCCAACCACCAACTATAAAACTAGAGGGGACTTTACAGAAGCAGAATACAGAGAAAAAGAGAGAGAGACAAAGCACAAGAGAAACACGGCGACATAGCATAAAGCTTAGGAAGTTTTGTTTTCTCTTTGAAATCCTGAACAATTGTGTAATCTCTCAGGATCTATAACTGAGATTAGATTCTAGTCTTCAAGTTGGGGGCAACTCGAAGACCATGGGATAATAGTCTTGGGAGGTTTATGAGTAGAAAATAGGCTAGCGAAGTAGGGTTGAAGTTTAGATTACGAAAAGTTGTAATCCGTTGTTGAAGGCTCATATTGATCTAGTGAAGTTGGGAGTAAATCCTGTAGAGGTACAGGTCGTGGCTTTTCACCTATTGTGAGCCGAGTGTTTCCACGTAAAATTGCTGCGTTCCAGTTTATTTTTGCTTCATTGAAACACGTCGGCTAACCTGTTTCAACAATTATGCAAATCCGTAGGGTGTGCAAAGCCTAACAAGTGGTATCAGAGCGGGTTTTCTTATTAAAGGCTAGTACCTAAGAATCAATCATCATGAACACTGCACCACCGCTTGGACACGAAGAGGGACAGTCATCCGTCAGACCTCCTGTTTTCAATGGAACACACTTTGCATAGTGGAAGGCCAGGATTGAGGACTTTATTCAAGGAGAATATTACGAACTCTGGGATCGAATCATCATGGGACCAACTATTCCTATGCGAACTGTAGAGGGCCGACAAGTTCCAAAAGAGAGAAGGGAGTTCAATAGTGACGATCTGACGGCCATGAGGAAAAATGCCAAAGCCAAAAACATTTTGGTCTATGGTCTAGGCCCAGAAGAGTATAACAGAATATCAAACTGCACCTCAGCTAAAGAAATCTAGGATGCACTTACAATCGCTCACGAGGGAACTGCTCAGGTTAGAAAATTCAGGGTTGCTATGCTATTCACTGAATATGAGACCTTCAAGATGAAAGAGAATGAAACACTGCACGAGATGATGGCCAGACTGACCTTTCTCATAAATGAGCTAGCATCCCTAGGAAAGGTCCTCACATCTGAAGAATAGGTAGACAAGGTTCTAAGGATCCTTCCAAAGGCCAAGTGGGATGTCAAGGTTACTGCCGTCAGGGAAGCAAAGGATATTGAAACCATGACTTTAAATGAACTGGTCGGAAACCTTAGAACCTATGAGATGAATATGGAAAATCAAAAGAAAGAAACAAGCATGGATGAAAAGTCAGTAGCTCTCAAAGTCTCTTCTGATGATGAAGGGTCGGATCTAGATGAAGATCAAATTGCCTACCTTGCAAAAAACTTCAAAAAAACCCTAAGGAACAGAAAAGGGAAGGACAGGAAAGAAACAGATAATAGAAGGTGTCCGATGACACTGGAAGCAAGAAGTGGTCCGATGACAGGAATAACTCCGGATGTTACAAATGTGGAAAAACTTACCACCACATCAAACAATGTCCCCTATGGAAAGTTGAGTGGAAGAAAGAAAGGGCTGAAAGAGAATTAAAAGAAAAGGCTGCCAAACAAAAGGAAAAGGAAAACTATGCGATGATGGCTGCTTGGGGATCAGGAATGGAAGAATCTGATACTAAGGACACTGATGAAACTGCCCTCATGGCTGCTGAAGACTCAGACATTGAAGAAGAAAATCGATCTGAGGTAAGTTGCTCTGAATTGAAAGAAAAATTGCACCTTTTCTCAAAAAAGAAGCTAATCGTACTCTTGAATGGGTTAATAGATGATATTCAAGAGATTGCAAATGAAAAGGATCACCTGATAAAAGACTTTTCAGATCAAAAATTTGAAAACCTTGAAATTCAAAACTGTCTGGAGGAAGCTAATAAGATAAATGACCAGTTGAAGAAACAGGTCAAACAACTTGATTCACTCGCGCTAAACTTAAAATCGGATATCCTAAAATTTACAATTGCTGATTAAAGGACAAGTGAGACAAGTATTGAACTTCAGAGGGTAGAAACTGAGCTAAAAAGGAGTAATGTTGAGTGTTTATGGGAGAAAGAAAAGGTGAGAAAACTAAAACAGAAATCTCCACCTTAAAACTAGACCTAGAAAAGGCAAATCGATGGACTAAATCTTCTAGGATAGTTAACCACTTAGGTAACAGGAACCATAATGAGAAAGCTGGAATAGGGTTCTTCCATAAAGAGACCACCTCCATTGATCTGTGTTATCTCTGCGGTAAAATTGGACATCCAACTACTGAATGTCCAATCGCAAACAATGCTAGAAACATAAACAATGTTTATGTGTATAAGAGAAGGGTTGAGGACAACAAAAGAAACAAGACGAAAAATGTGTTGCCCCTATGGGCAAGAAGAGATCTTATTCATCCCTTTTATAACAGAAAAGGACCCAAGCTAGTCTGCGTTCCTAAGACTAACCCTTAAATTATTTTGCAGGCTGCAGTGAAAGGAAGCAAGCATTGGTATATGGATAGTGCTTGCTCAAGGCACATGACTGGAGACAAACTCAAGTTCCTTTCACTGGCACCGCTTAAAGGAGAAAAGTTCACCTTGGGGATGGGAAGAAGGGGACAGTCGTGGGGGTTGGAAAAATTGGATGAGAAGATTCAAAAGCTTTAGATGAAGTCTACCATGTAGATGGATTGAAGCACTATATGTTAAGCATCTCTCAATTATGCGACAAGGGCAACAACGTGACTTTTACATCTGCAGGTTGCAAGGTCAAAAATCTGAAGACAAAAGAGGTACTTCTGATGGCAAAAATACATAAGAATGTGTACAAAGCTTACATCATAGGTATGGCTGGAGCACATTTAAAATGTCTAAGTGCAATAACGGATAATCCATTACTGCGGCACAAACGACTTGGGCATGCCAGTTTGAAACAACTAAACACACTGTCATCCAAGAACCTGGTTGTAGGCTTACCCAAGACCAAGTTTGAAGACGACAAAGTATGTAGTGCATGCGCAAGGGAGAAGCAGGTCAGAGCATCATTCAAGTCAAAGAACCAGGTAAGTACCACCAAGTGCTTGGAACTAGTTCACATGGACCTGCGTGGACAAATGAGAGTAAAAAGCAGAGGCGGTAAAAGGTACAAGTTTGTTATTGTTGATGATTACTCTAGATTCACCTGGACCTTTTTCTTTGCTTCTAAAGATGAGTCCTTCGACGTCTTCTCAATTTTCATCAAGAAAATAGAAAAGAAGTTGGAGACCCCCTTAATATCCATAAGATCAGATCATGGAACTGAATTTGAGAAGGCTAAATTCTTAGAATTCTATTCAAAAAATGGTATTGATCACAATTTCTCTGCTCCAAGAACCCCCCAACAAAATGGAGTGGTAGAAAGGAAGAATTGGACTTTAGAAGACATGGCTAGAACAATGATGATAGCTAGTAATGTGGCTAGAAATCTTTGTGCTGAAGCCATAAACACTGCTTCCTACATACTTAATAGATGTATGCTAAGACCCTTACTGAATAAAACCCCCTATGAATTACTCAAGGGACGAAAACCAAATATCTCCCATTTTAGAACATTTGGATGCAAATACTATGTTCATAATAATGGTAAAGATAATTTGGAAAAATTTGATGCTAGAAGTGATGAGGGATTTTTCATAGGGTACTCTTCACATTGTAAAGCTTATAGGATACTGAATAAACGAACCAACTGTGTCGAAGAAAGCATTTATGTTATCTTTGATGAGAATTGTGGTGTTCTTGAGAATGATACGCAGGATGTCTATGAGCTGGAATCCAGATCAAAGGAACATGACAAATTATCTGTTCCACCTACTGAAGAGGACGAGAGCATACAGACAGGGGGAACAATTGTAGAAGCTGAATCTCAACAGCCAGATCCAGGATCTGATCAAATAGTCTTAGCACAAAATGAACAATCCCAAAGGCTAGTGATAAAAAATTAAAAGTATCAGGACTCACATCCACTTGACAATGTTCTCACATACTTGACTTTTGCAATCACTACCAGATCAGGGATGAAGAACTTGTGTGCATTTTAGGCATTTGTGTTTTTGATAGAGCCAAAATGGATAGGAGAAGCACTACAAGACGAAGAGTGGATTCTGGCCATGCAGAAAGAGCTGAGTCAGTTTGAATGATGCAAAGTATGGCATCTAGTACCTAAACGAGAAGGAAGAACCATCATTGGCACTAAGTGGGTATTTCGTAACAAACTAGATGAACATGGAACAGTTACAAGGAACTAGGCAAGACTAGTGGTTCAAGGATACAATCAGGAAGAAGGCATTGACTATGATGAGACGTTTGCTCCAGTAGCAAGACTTGAAGCTATCAGACTGCTGGTCGCCTTCGCTGTCTTTAAGGAGATCACCCTATATCAAATGGATGTGAAGAGTGCATTTTTGAATGGTTACTTGAAAGAGGAAGTTTATTGAAGCAACCATCGGGCTTTGAAAGTTCTGAGTATCCAGACTACGTGTTTAAACTGGATAAGGTGCTGTATGGACTGAAACAGGCCCCTAGCGAAGTAGGGTTGGAGTTTAGATTACGAAAAGTTGAAATCAGTTGTTGAAGGATCATATTGATCTAGTGAAGTTGGGAGTAAATCCTGTAGAGGTACAGGCCGTGGTTTTTCACCTATTATGAGCCGGGTGTTTCCACGTAAAATTGTTGTATTCCAGTTTATTTCTGCTTCATTGAAACACGTCAGCTAACCTGTTTCAACAATTAGGCAAATCCGTAGGGTGTGCAAAACCTAACAATGTTCCAGACACATTAGAGTTCATGAATTATTGAGGATGAACCGACCCGAGTTCAAGGGGTCTACGCCTAATGAGGAACCTAAGAACTACATTGATAAACTACAGAAAGTGTTCCACGTGATGCATATGACTGCAGTTGATAGGATTGTGTTGGCTGCCTACCGGCTCAAAAGTGTTGCCTCATTGTGGTATCACTATTGAAAGAAGAAAAGAGGAGAGGGGACCATCGTGCTAACTTGGAAAATGTTTGTGAAAGCTTTCTTGGGGCACTTCTTTCCGAGAGAGCTACGAGAGGCCAAGGTAAGAGAGTTCTTAAATCTGAAACACGGATCTTCCACGGTGAAGAAGTGATCTTAAGTTCATGCAGTTGTCTTGCTATGCTCTTGAGATGGTTGCTTACATGAGAAGCAGCATAGGTCTGTTCGTTGACGAGTTGAACAAGTGGCCAAAGAAAGATGGGAGAGGAGCTATGCTTGTGAGTGACATGGACATAGGCAGGTTGATGGTCTATGTGCAACAGGCTATTGAGAAAAGGCAACAAGATAGGGAGGATATCAGAATGGGAATGGTAGCAAGTTTTAGTGGACTAGCGCCTTCATCCACTAGTACACCAACACCCAAAAATTTTAATGAGCAGAAGTTTCAAAATTTCAGAGCCCAGGGATCACAGTCATAGGCTAGTGTGACTCTACGCTCACAAAGTACGCCACCATGTGGAAAGTGTGGCGAACTACACTAGGGGAAATGTCGTGAGGGAGGAGATATGTGCAACATGTGTGGCCAGATAGGTCATTTTTAGAGAGATTATTCGAAGTGGGCTGACAAGGGCCAATCTTCTGCACTGGTACCACCAGCTAGAAAAAATCATAGGGATGTTACTTCTAGCGCAAATGGGGCCACAAACCGTTTGTATTCTATAGGTTCTCACCGGGATCATGGGAAGTTCCCAAAAGTTGTGACCAGTATTATTCGAGCCTTTACTTTTGATTGTTATGTTTTGATGGATCCTAGTGCCAATTTGTCTTTTATCACTCCCCATATGGCTACTAAATTTGAGATTCTTCTAAAGGACTTAGTTGAGACATTTTCTATTTCTACTCTGGTTAGTGAGTCTATTCTAGATGTGAGCATTTATAGTATTGCGTAGTGTCCATAAACTATAGAGATACTCCTGTTTCTTTGATTAAGTTAGAGATAATTAATTTTTTGTGATTCTAAGCATGGATGAGATTCACGCCTGTTATGCCTATGTTGATTGTAAATCCCAAATTATTAAAGTCCAGTTTCCAAATGAGCCTGTCACAGACTGGAAGGGTGATCTATTGCGCCTAAGGGTAAGTTTATTTCCTACCTTTAGGGTAGAAAGTTAATCTCAAAGGGATATATCTACCATCTCATGCGAGTCAATTCTGACGATGTTGAGCCTCTTGCCCTTGAGTCTGTCCTGATTATGAATAAGTTTCTAAATATATTCCTTGAGGATCTGCCCAGAGTCCCATCTGATAGGGAGATTGACTTCGGAATTGATGTTTTTCTAAACACCCAACCCATCTCCATTCTACCATATAGAATAGGCTCTGCTGAGTTGAAAGTGTAGCTGAGAGTCTTTCTACAGTAGGGATTTATTAGGTTGAGTGTCCCACCATAGGGTGATCCAACCCTATTCGTGCAAAAGAAGGATGGTACCCTCCGAATGTGCATTAACTATCACCAGTTGAATAAGGTGATAGACAAGAATAAGTATCCTCTCCCAAGTATAGATAACCTTTTTGACCAACTTCAGGGTGGCACTGTTTTCTCCAAGATAGACCTCAGATCAGGCTATCACTAGTTGAGAGTAAAAGAGTGTGACATCCCAAAAATGGCTTTTCGAACACAATATGGTCACTTCAAATTCTTAATAATGTTTTTTAGGTTGAAAAATGCACCCGCAGCCTTCATGGACCTGATGAACATAGTATTCAGGAATTACCTATACATGTTTGTGATCGTGTTTATTATGATATTCTGGTGCATTCCAGAGATGAGTAGGATCATGTTAATCACCTTAGAATCTTTTTGTAAATACTTGAGGATAATGAGTTATATAAAAAGTTTTTGAAGTGTGAGTTTTGACTCAAATCTGTGGTATTCCTAGGCCATGTGGTTTCAGGCTATGGTATACGAGTGGAAATTCAAAATATTGAGGTGGTCAAGAATTGGCCAAGACCAACCTCTCCGATTGACATAAGAAGCTTTTTGGGTCTGACTGGCTAATACTGTAGATTTGTTGAAGGATCTTCTTCCATATCTAAGATTTACTCAAAAGAAGGTCAAGCTTCAATGGTTTGACTAGTGTGGGTAGAGTTTTCAAGAGTTGAAAACAAGGTTGACTACTGCCCTAGTGTTGACTTGCCTGAAGGGGCAAACGAATTTGTCATTTATTATGATGCCTCAAGAGTGGGATTGGGATGTGTATTGATGCGTAAGGGAAAATTTGTTGCTTATGCTTCCAGGAAGCTCAAATTACATAAGAAGAATTATCCCACACATGACTTAAAATTGACAGTGGTGGTGTTTGCTCTCAAACTATGGTGCCACTATCTATGTAGAGCGCATGTCGATGTATTCACAAACCATAAGAGCCTGCAATATGTTTTCACCCAGAAGGAGCTTAACTTGAGGCAGATGAGATGACTCGAGTTACTCAATGACTATGACATGAGCATCCTCCACCACCCATGTAAGGCTAATGTGGTTGCTGATGCTCTTAGAAGGCTGTCCATGGGAAGCACCACCTATGTGGAGGAAGAGAATAAAGGTTTAGCTAAGGAGGTTCATTGACTAGCACAATTGAGAGTTCAACTAGACGAATCGATGAAGGTGGAGTACTTGTGCATAATGGGCCTGCATCATCGCTAGTAGTGGAGGTAAGTATAATGCAAGATCAAAACCCTGTCTTACTGCAATTGAAGGCAGATATGCATAAGCAAAAAGTGATGGCTTTTGCCAAAGGGGTAGATGGAGTATTGAGATACCAAGGTAGATTATGTGTCCTAGATATTGATGGCATTCAAGACAGGATCATGGCATTGGCCCATAGTTCTAGATATTAAATCCACCCACGATCAACCAAGATGTATCATGACTTCAGAGAAATATACTGGTGGAGTGAAATGAAGAAAGACATTGTTGAGTTCATTTTTATGTGCCCGAATTGCCAACAAGTTAAAGTTAAGCACAAAAGGTCGTAAGGAGTAGCTTAGAATTTTAAGATTCCAGAATGGAAATGGTAGATGATTAAAATAGACTTCATCACAGGCTTACCTAGGTTCCGCAAACAACATGATTTGATTTGGGTGATAGTTTATCGAATGATAAAATATGCACAATTCTTCGCAGTAAAGATGGCTGACACTATAGAGGATTATGCCCAGGCATACATAAAAGAGATTGCATGAAGTCCTCTTTTCTATTATCTCAAATAGAGGAGCCCAATGCACTGCTCAGTTTTGGAGATCCTTCCAGAAAGGCTTAGGTTCAAAGGTTCACCTTAACACTGCTTTCCACCCATAGACTGATGGCTAGGCAGAGCACACGATCCAAATCTTAGAGGAATGTTGAGGGTTGCATCATCGACTTCATAGGTAATTGGGATGTCTATTTGCCTCTTATTGTGTTTGCCTACAACAACAGTTTCCATTCGAGCATCCAGATGGATCCTTATAAGGCTCTTTGAGGAAGGAGATCTAGATAACCGATTTGTTGGTTCGAGGTAGGTGAAGCAGAATTTATTAGATTAGACTAGGTTCACCAAGCCATGGAGAAAGTGAATATCATCAGAGATAGATTGAAGACTATACAGAGTCAATAGAAATCCTACACCGATGTTAAAAGAAAAGACTTAGAGTTTGAGGTCAATGATTGGGTGTATTTGAAGGTGTCACCTATGAAAGATGTGATGTCATTCACGGCGAAAGGGAAGTTAAATTCGAGATACATTGGACATTGCCAGATTGTGAAAAGAGTGGGCAATATGGCTAATGAGTTGGATCTACCACTAGAGTTAGCGGCCATCCACCTAGTCTTCCATATTTTCATGCATAAGAAGTATTTGGGAGATCCATAGTTGGTCGTGCCTATTAAAAGTATAGGAATGAAAAATAGTTTGAGTTATGAGGAGATTCTTATTCAAATCCTTGATTGTCAAGTTCGCAAGTTAAGTACCAAGGAGATTACCTCTATCAAGTTATTGAGGAGGAATTAGTTCGTAAAAGAAGCCACATGGGAAGCCAAAGAGGATATGAAAGCCAAATATCCTCACTTATTTCTATGTACTGATAATAAAAGAGTTGACAGTAATGATTCGTTCCTATCTCTTGACTCTTGTCTTATTTTGAGTTTGACTAATGATAGCGTTCTAGAGTCTGACTGATGATTGAGTTAATCTATTGACTGTTTATCTGCCTAATTGACTAATTGCATAAGTGATTTCTTAATTGTTTCATTATAGGGGTCCTGGCCAGGAGTCCTTCTTTAACTAGGTTCCTAGATCTCTAATCATTCGAGGATGAATGAACCTAAGAGGGAGACAATGTAACACCTCAGAAATTTTGAAAGTGAAACATGTCCTCAGTCCTGGTTCTGCGAGAGGTATTACATGTTGTGGTCTGGAGTATGGCCCATGGACAAGGTTGTAAGAGGTGTTCTAGAGTTGAATTTGTTTTGCTAAAAATAGAAGGGAATCTACGAGATGAACACGACCCATGACCTGTTTCACAACCAATCTAACAAGTCGTAGAACGAGATCCAAAAATTCATAATTTGGGCTTGATTTCCAATAGATTGAACTTGACCCATTAGATGTTCCACGATTCGTCTAACAATTAATCGAATGAGATTCAAAAATCCAAATTTTGAACTATTTTTCACGAGAAAGGACCACAACTTAAAATCTATTTCACGGGATGTAAAATGAGTTTCATGATCCAATTTGACAGTTTTCTCGTAGGGTAATTCTGTCTTTTTCCACCCTTTTTAGCTAAAAACCTATGACATTTTGGACTTGTTATAGACCCCTTATCAGTACCCTAAGGGTATAAAGCCTAAAAAATACTTAAAACTTTTGGAGAGCATTGAGGAAAGGGGATAAACTAGTGTTCCAAGCACATGAGTGGATATTTTCTGAGGGTTGACTGTTCTTCAAAGTTTCGAGGTTTGTAAGGCTCAATTAAAGCTTGGGGTTTGTTCCCCATTCCCTTAGTGATGATGATAGAAAGATTTCAAATGTATTGACTCTCCATGCATGATTCTTTGGATGTTTTTCTTACAAATTATATATATTTTATGTATTTTAAATCTTGATGATAATCATAAAGCTGATTTTACTAATTAAATGCTTTTCATGAATTATTTCAGAAACCCTATATATATATGTGTGTGTGTGTGTATAAGATTGAATGAATGAATGTAAGGATTGAGTCTAGAATCTTTATTTGATAATATTGATTGTGGTTGTGATTTAGCATGATGGTAGGTCGATAGAACTGGATGGTCTTGTGAGTATTCAAATTTGAACTCTTAGGTTAGCCTAAATTGAAAGTTCTCTTATGTGTTTGTCAAATTTTCTGTTGAAAGATTGACTTAATAAAATTAATGAGCTGAAAGAGTCCATTAAGAGACTCACTGATTCGTTAATTAGAGTTGATTGATGATTTATGAGCACTACGTCTTGGGAAGAGTATCGATCATCGAGTTGAGTGAGAGTAAGACCATATTAAACTCTAGAACTACGTTGCCCAACATATGAGAAGATTCAATTCGCTAAGTTGAAAGTTTCCTCTTGATAGGTCCCTGAATGTATAAAGAACTCCTTTGATTTGATCTGATACATTATGGTTCGATTCACTTTTTACTATCGAAAGTACTGAGGGGTTGTGGCAAAATCAAAGAGATTGTTGTACAATCATTGCCTCATAAGTTGATTGTTGTCAGATAAGAGAAACTCCAGATATGTTCCAAATTGTTAGTACTCTGATTGGATTGGATTGGATTCGATTGATTTGGATTGTATTGATTGGTCATTGTCTACTCTTTATTCTTGCTATAGATAGACATTTGAGATCCTAATTGAGTTTCTTCTCTCTTGATTTTCGTTATAAGAATTGATAATATTCTACCTTGATGCATGTTTCATTCAGCCATTTTACATACTAGTACATTGCACGTACTGACGTCCATTTGGGCCTGCATCTTTTTATGATGCAGAAAAAGGTATCAGAGATCGTCAACAGGTGCTCCGTTAAAGATCTTCTCCTTACTTTAGCTGATTGGTGAGTCCTCCTCAAGTTTGGAGGATGCATATTATTTCATCTAGCTTTATAGTCAGACTTTTAGACTTGTTTATTTTGATTTGAGGTAGTCATGGGTCTGTCATGGTACTACCTAGACAATTCAGATAGAGGCTTCACAGAGTAGATTTGGGACTGATGACTTGGACATTGTCTGTCTAGTTTCTTTCACACTAGTCTTGTTGATTTATTTTCATTACCTTTAATTGAGACTGACCACCTTTTATTATTTTTAGTCTTCTGCGGATATGATAAATATTGATTGATTGAATGTGATGAGGTCAAGTGGTTCACTTGGAAACTAGCAATAGTCTCTGAGTGTCAGCGACGTTTAGAGTACCCTCACGGAGTGTGACAAATAATGACTACACAAGCCCGTGAATAGCTATAAGAAGTTGTCCTACGATGCTTCCCTAAAATCTGTTGGGAACATTTGAAGTCAAGATGTTCTTATAAATATGAAGACATCAACATCTCATATGGAGAAATAACAAATTAGGTAACTTTCAAGGGTATCATTTTAAATACTAATTTTTCTAACTTGTTTTTGCGTATGAACCTGGAAGGACATTTGTATCAAGGTGGATAAGGAAACAAAAAGTTGAATGCTCAAAAAGATCAAATTAAGAAGTGAGAGTTGTCTGATTGTTGTGCCAAGGAAAACCCTAGAAAGGACAGAGGAGGAGACACACTCAAAAGCAACCAGGGAGATGATCATAGCCTGATATAAATTCATTGGAAGAAAATACAAAATTCAATGTTGTACTCAAATGGCAATTGGTGTATATAAAATGCTTGTATTGATTTACAAGTTGAATTAGACTCTTTGTAGATAGTGATAGTGGTTAGGGATCAATATCCCTTGTATACTTTACACATCATTGTGAAAAATAAGAAATTTAGTGAGATAGAAAAACTATGTGATTGAATCTAACAAAGCAGCAGACAAGTTTGCAAATATGGGAGTAACATAGAAACAAAGCTCTTTCTTCATTACAATGTATTTGTGCCTGCACAAGTTAGAACAATGTATAGTCTATTTTGTGTAGCTTAGGCATCTTAAATGTAGTTCGTATTCATATTTTTTTTTATAAGTGATTGGACAAGAATATTTCCTTCTATTGATACTGCTATTCAAGTCGATAAACATTGGCTTCCTTGCAAGTTCTGAGTTACAGTATAGAATGAAACGCAAATCACATCTCACCTCATTTATTTCAATCATGATACTAACACAAGGTCTCATATTAGTACATTCAGCCTATGTAGTTACTGCTGATATACTCAATTATAATTACTACAGCTAGAGAAAGAAGTTAATTGTTGTTTATATAGAGAAATCATATTACAAAGAAGCTAATTTCATCCTTTATTCAGTAGTAATTATGGCATCACATTTTCATTTCAGTCAAGGCTATCCCTAGAAATTCTCGTATAAGTAGATATTACCATATGAAGGTGAAGAACGTAATTAAAGATATGGAAAAGGGCCAAAAATACCCATGAAGTATTTGAAGAGGCTTAAATATATCCCTCCTTTTGGGATAAAAATACCCCTTAATTAACCTTTTTGATCCATATTTATCCTTACAACTAACAGCTCTACTTTAAAAAATTATTATTATTATTAAATATTATTTGGCGTCTTCCTATTGGATAAAATAAATATTAACCCATTGAAATTTTTTTCCACCCGCTTTGACCCATATCAATAGCACCATGTCCAGACCCAACTAAACTTATTACTGATCAGTCTCTTTCCCTTAATCTTAATATCTTTTTTCGTCTTCCCTATTTCATTAGTTGCAAATCAAATGATGAAATTTCTAGTGCACTTATATTGATTTTGAAAGTCTTCTCTTTTAAGTTTTATATCTTGTTGCAGTGATTTCGGAATTGCTGTTGATAATGCAAGTTATGTTTGGAAAACAAGCTCTGTTGTTTTGTGTTTGCAAATTTTTATTGAGTTTGAATTTAAGATCCATTAGACGCTTACGAGAAACTAGGAAATATTTTTCTTTGCTTTTACTTATCTCTCTTCTCGTGTCTTTTGCAATTTCAATCCTTTTTATACACAAAAGATCCAATGATATTTTTGGCCCTTTTTTGTTAAAGATATGACTAAACTACACTAATGCACAAAGAAGAATAACATTTAGTTAAAATAAAAGGAAAAGCAAACCTAAATGGAAACTCAATTTTTATACAAAAAGGTATAAAAATTTGAAAAAAATTAGACATTCCACGAAGCAATTTGAAAGCGAAAATAACACAAACATACCTTCAAGAGAAGAAAACCCAACTATCGAGCAACTAGTGAGCCGACGAGCAATAAGAAGAGAGGATTGATTCTATTTTAAATAAATTAGTATGTGTTATGCAATTAATATAGAGAGACCTGATTTCCTACTCAATAGATGAAAATGATGAGGACCGACGGCTAATTTGTTTTAATAAACCTAGAATTTTTCGTAACCTGTTGAGTTTTGCCATATCTATAAGATGATTGTTCGGTTGCTAATTGTCACGACCCAAGGCTAAGGTCTTGGAGTGACAAAAGATGGTATCAGAGCCCTTGATTTGTAAATGGTCCTCGGAGTTCAACATGCTGCATCAAGTAGTGTCCTATTCATTGGTGTGAAGTGCACCATGTCTATGAGCGGAAGGCTACGAGGGAGTTTTAGGTATTGTCTCAATTCTTCATGCCTTGTGTCGTGCTATGACTCGTATATTTGGTTCCCTCGTCTTGACAGTGTCGTTGCTCCATTTTAGAAGATGCCTCGAGGAAGGCCACTCCCACCAAGGCCCTCTCTGGCTAATAAGGAATGGGCTCCTCAAGAGCCTATGGATGAGCCTATCTCAAACAGTGAGTTCCGTACAACCTTTTCCATGCTTGTTCAGGTGGTGACATCTCAGACAAGGCAGGCTAATCTGCCACGGGATCCTATGCAAGCTTCTAGTGTGTGGGATTTCACCAGGATGAATCCTCTGGAGTTCCATGGGCCGAAGGTTTATAAGGCTGCTCAAGATTTCATTGATGAGCTTACCAAGATACTGAACATTATGGGAGTCACTTCTGAAGAGAAGGCTGAATTGGCTACCTACCAACTAAAAGATGTAGCTCAGGTATGGTATACGTAATGGTCTATGAAGAGGGTTTGCAGCGGTGATGTCATTTGGGAAGACTTCATATTTGCGTTCCTGGATCGTGTCTTCCCACTTGAACATAGGGCGGCAAAGATGACTGAGTTTATTAACCTTAAGCAACGGGGTATGAGTGTGAGGGACTATGCCCTCAAATTCACATAGCTCTCCAAGTATGCTCTGTCACTTGTGGCTGACCCCCGTGCAAGGATGCACAATTTTGTTTCTGGCATCTCTAATTTGCTTGTAAAGGAATGTCGTACTACTATGCTCTTATGAGATATGGATATTGCTAGGCTTATAGTGGATGCTGAATAGATTGAAGGGGTGAGACTCAAGGAGAAAGGGTTCACGATCCTAAGAGGCCCGTTTTTATAGTGGATTCTCTAGTTCTCGAAGTGCTTGTTTTGGTCGCTTCCAAAGAGGCCAAGGCTCCGGTGCTCGGGTCGCTAATGCTCGGGTACCTCCTTCCTAGGGAACCGATTTGTGGTGGATAGGAGTATCCTCTGTGTAACAAATATGGGAAGCCCTACATGGTAGTTTGTTGGAGGAATTTGGGTGTCTGCTATAGGTGTGGTGATAAAAATCATGAGTTTGCTTATTGTCCTAAGAATGCTCGTAGAGGCCAAGGTCAAGTGGCGCAAGGTGGGAAAGGCCAACAACGAGCTCCCCAAGTTGTTTCCCGAATAAACAATTGCTTCTATGCACTTCACGCCCGCCAAGTTGTTGAGGTAGCTTCAGATGTCATGACTGGTATGTCAAAAGTCTTTGATTTTGAGTGTTATGTTTTGCTTGATATGGGTGCAAATTTGTCTTTTTTGAATCCTCTATTGGCTGTTAAATTTGGTTTAAGTCCCGAGATTTTGAAGGATCCTTCTCCGTTTATACTCTTGTGGGTGAATCTATTATTGCACATAGAATCTATCATGGTCGCCCTGTTTATGTGTTGCACAAAATTTTTCCGTGTGATCTTGTGGAAATTGAGATGTTTGACTTTGACGTGATTCTGGGGATGGATTGGTTGCATGCATCATATGCCTCTATAGATTGTAGAAACCGAAAGGCCAAGCTCCAACCTCTCGGTGAGCCTATTCATGAATGGAAGGATAGTGACTCCTCTGTTAAAGGTTAGTTTATTTCCTACTTCAAGGCACGGAAAATGATTTCTAAAAGGTGCATTTATCATATTGTGAGGGTCAAGGATATGGAGTCTGAAGTGCCTACTCTTGAGTAGGTTCCTGTGGTGAATCTATTTTCGGATGTGTCCAAAGACTTGCCCGGTATCCCTCTTGAAAGGGAGGTAGACTTCATCATAGATCTTCTCCCGGAGACTCAGCCTATCTCTATTCCTCCTTATCATATGGCGCCAACGAAGATGAAAGAGTTAAAAGAGAAATTAAGGTATTTGCTGGAGAAGGGCTTCATATCGACGCGGGGTGCTCTAGTGTTGTTTGTAAGAAAGAAGGACAAATATTTTAGGATGTGTATTGATAATAGGCAACTGAATAAGATGACCACTAAGAATAAGTAATTGTTGCCTAGGATTGATGACTTGTTCGACCAACTTCATGGGGCTACTCGTTTCTCAAAGAATGATCTTTTTTTTGGGTATCATCAGTTGAAGGTCAGGGAGTGTGACATTCCCAAACAACCATTCGGTCAAGGTATAGGCACTTTGAGTTTTTGGTGATATCGTTCGGCCTAACCAATGCTTCTGTTGTGTTCATTGATCTGGTGTTTAAACCATTCCTTGACAGTTTTATGGTGGTCTTCATTGACAACATTTTCATTTACTCCCAAAGTGAATAGGAGCATGGGGATCATTTTGAAGTGGTTCTCCAAACCTCAAGAGAGAAGAAATTGTACGTCAAGATTCCAAATGTGAATTTTGGCTGATGAAGTGGCTTTCCTTGGTCATGTGGTGTCCGGTGATGGTATCAAGGTGGATCCGGAGAAGACTAAGGTCATGAAGAATTTTCCCAGACCATTGACTCCTTCAAATATTAGAATCTTTCTGGGGTTGGCCGGTTGTTATAGAATATTTGTTGAGAGGTTCTCATCTATTGCATCTTCAATTACTATGTTGACCCAAAAGAAGGCTAAATTTTTTATGGTCGGACGAATGCGAGCAGTGTTTCAAAACTTTTAGGATCGGCTTACATTGGCTCTCATCTTGACATTACCAAACAGTTTGGACGGATTCGTAGTGTATTATGATGCCTCGGGGATTAGGTTGGGTTGTGCTCTTATGCAACATAGTAAGGTAATAGCATATGCATAAAGTCAGTTGAAGGTGCATGAACATACTTACCCAACGCACGACCTTGAGTTGGCGGCGTAGTTCTTGCCTTGAAGATTTGGAGGCATTATTTGTATGGGGTTCATATTGATGTGTTCACCTATTACAAGGGTTTTCAACATGTATTCACTCAAAGGGATCTCAATTTGAGGCAAAGAAGATGGTTGGAACTCCTAAAGGATTACGACATGAGTGTTTATATTATCCCGACAATGCCAATGTTGTGGTCGATGCTCTAAGTGAGCTATCAATGGGCCCCATGTTGGGGAGGAAAGGAAGGAGTTAGCAAGGGATGTTCACCTTGGCTGGGTTGGGTGTCAGGTTGACCAATTCGTGTGATAGTGGTATCCGTGTTCTAGACACATTGTTACTTGAATTGAAGAAGTTGGTTGACAAAAAGGAGATCGAGGGGTTCTCCCAAGGGGGAGATGGTGTGCTCCGGTACCAAGACCGGCTTTATGTTCCAAATGTGGATTATCTTAGAAGGGTGATCGTGAGTTAGGCTCACAACTCCGATTATTCTATTCATCTGGGGTCTACTAAAATGTATCGGGATTTGAAAGAAGTGTATTGGTGGCATGGTATGAAGAAAGACATCGCTATGTTCGTATCCGAATGTCCGAGTTGTCAACAAGTGAAGGTAGAGCAGCAAAGGCCCAATCGCTTGGCCCAAGATATTGAGATTCCCACATGAAAATAGGAAGATGTAAGCATGGAATTTGTCATTGATTTTCCTCGGAACCTAAGGCAATTCGATTCAATTTTGGTTGTCGTTGATCAGATGACTAAGTCGGCTCACTTCCTACCAGTCAAGACTGCTTTTGACATTGAGGATTACACAAGGTTGTACATCCAAGAATTAGTGAGGTTGCGTTGTGTGCCTAGGTCTATCATATCGGATCTTGGCACTCAATTCACTTCCTACCTTTGGAGATCATTTCAGAAGGGACTTGGAACGAGGATTAAGTTGAGCATCGTTTTCCATCCTCAAACTGATGGGAAAGCAGAGAGGACTATTTAGACCTTGGAGGATATGTTGTGGGCATGTGTGTTGGAGTTTAAGGGCAATTGGGATAATCACCTTTTACGCATTGAGTTTACTTATAATAATAGCTTCCATAATAGCATTGGTATGGCATCATTTGAGGCCTTGTATGGGAGAAGGTGTAGGCCACCGATGGGGTGGTTTAAATTGGGAGAGATGATACTGGTGGGCCCTGATTTAGTAATGCATGTTATGGAAAAGGTGAAAGTGATTATAGAAAGATTTAATACGGCACAAAGTCGAAAAAAGTCTTATTCGGATGTGAGGAGGAGGAATCTTGAGTTTCATGTTGGTGACTGGGTATATGTGAAGGTTTTGCCTATGAAGGGTGTGATGCGTTTTGGTAAGAAGGGCAAGCTAAGCCCCTGGTATTTTGGCCCTTATAATATCATTAAGCGGATCGGGGGTGTGGCTTATTGGTTGGAATTGCCTCCGGACTTGATTTCGATTGACCTGGTCTTCTATATGTCTATGTTGAGGATGTTAATTGGCAATCCTAGCACTATTTTGCCTTTGGAAGAAATCGAGGTGGAGGAGAACCTATCTTATGAGGATGTCCCATTAGAGATTTTGGACAGGCAAGTGAAGCGGCTTCATAAGAAGGATTTGGCTTCGCTGAAAGTACTATGGAGAAATCATCACTTGGAGAGTGCTACATGGGAGGCGGAATAGGAGATGATGAATCAATATCCCCATCTTTACCAATCTACTCAAGCCTAAGGTACTAGGCCGATCCTCTTCTAAATAGTACTAATTCTTTCGCTCTTGAGTCTCATGACATAACATGCTTACATGGGCATGGAAATGATTTTTATGATGTTTGAATGATTTAAATACATTTGAAATGGGGTTTAAAGACTTTATGATTTGATGAACTATGCATTATACCTTGAGTTTAGATGTTTCATGTCTTAAGTGAAGCTTATAAGCATTGTTGTTGCACATTCGGGGATGAATGTTCCCAAGGGGGAGATAATGTAAGGACCTGGATTTTCGAGCGACTTTACCATACCTCTTAGTACTATCCCGAGCAAAATATTTTCCAAGCATCGCTCCATGGAAGGCCCACATGGGCCGTGTGAAGCCACATGGACTGTGTGGCCTCCTGTGGAGGGACACTTGGCATGATTTCGACGGAGTGGAATGCAATGAAGGATTTTAGACAAAGTGAGGGCACACCACCACCCACACGGTCCATGTGGTGTGTCACAAGCCATGTGGCCCTCCGTGTGACTCGCTACGTAAAGTTTTTATAAGTATGAAATTACCGTCTCGTAACTTTTTCGTGCAGAAATTTTCTAAGTGTCCTCACAAATCTCTTGACACAACCCGTGTAGCGTCACACGAGTCGTGTAGCCATCTGTATGGTACCCCTTAGCCTCAAAGATATTTCAAGTGTTGGCACCACAAAAATTGTCTAAATGATGGTTCACGGTCCGTGTAACTACTCATGGACTGTGTAGGGGACCGTATGGACCTGACTATTCAAATTTTTCCCATTTCATTAATGGCATTTATGTAATTTCGATTTATTTTAATAATGAATTATGACCTTTTACCTATCCTAAACCCCCTAACTTAGTCGATATCCCTCCCCTCTTAATTTATTCTCTTCTAACCTTCTACCCCTCAAGGTTTAAGGATAAGGTTTAATTGGAGCTCAAGTTCAAGCTAGGTCTTTCCCAAAATTCAGCTTCTCAATCAAGGTACGTGGGATTCTTGATCCCTTTCAACTAAGAAGACCCAAAATTTCTTTCAATTGATTTCATGAATTTAGTCTACTTTAAATGTAAGTTTTCATTATTTGTGTTTATTAAATCCAATTGATTTATGGGTTGTACTTTACCTATGTTTGTATTTTATTTTGATCACTATTATTGTAATTTACATTGAGTTATGAAGTTATGAACATGCATGTCCCCTGTTTAAAGTTGATTTATGCATGGGTAATTTATATCATCATTTAGATGTTAATTTAATTATGGATTTATTTAATTTTATATTATGATGTTGATTTTAACTTGAATCTATGTTACCCCTGCTATCCTCACATCATGCATTGCATTTGCATTCATGAACATTGATTTATATGGAAATTATGAAGTGGGTTAAGCCCAATTGTGTTTTATAAAATGATTATGATATGATTTTGGTAAGTCATTGGTTATGACAAGAATGTGATCACATACATGTCTTATGATTATGGCTCTTTGGGCATCTCGGGTGTTTGCACTATCTTGTATAGGTAGATGAGCTATCCCTTGCATGAACATCAAGATTATGACTTATGATTTGGCATTTAAGCCTAAATGTGCATTGAATGGTTTTGAAATGAATTACGGTTTTGAAATGTATATTGTATCTCTTAAAAGCAAGTATATGGATAAGTATTCTCGTGGGATGCGGACTTAGCACCGATTGATTGGGGCGTCAGGGTTATCCTCAAGGGCCCTCTCTCTTTCCTCGAACTATGTGCCCATCATATGTTATGAGAATCCTATCCGAAATGGGATATATTCCCATAAGTAAGGCTTTTTCATACTAAATAGGATATGTTCCTGTAAGGTGAAGTACTATTATGATATGAAAAATCCTTACCGAAATTGGATATGTTTCCGTAAGTGGGTTACTTCATACGAAATGGAATATGTTCCTATTAGGTGAAGTATGGTTTACCTTTTGCAAGTAGAACACCTCTGTACCGATGAGGGGAATTCATCGGGATTCCAAGTTATAGCTTGCTTGGTCTAACACATGTCGGTTGAGGTCACATCCCTGTTATATATGAGCATCATCTCATTCATGCATCATACATTAAACTTGTATATTTCTTCCTTGGATATATGATTCTTTCTATATTGTGTTCCCTTGTCATCTAACATTGAAATGTAGGTTGATATCCTATGCATTACATGCCCGCATACTTAGTACATTCAAATAAACTAACACATACTCTATGCCTACATGATTTTACCATGTTGGGGCCGAGCATTTTGATCACCAACCGTTTTACGAGTAGTCCGATCCAGATGAGTACTTGTGGTGACTCCCACCCTCCAAGGACAAGCCATCTTCTTTTTACCTATGCTATCTCAGATTTCCTTTCCTATTTGAGGGTAAGATCAGAACATGTCATGGTCCCCAATCCATCTTGATTAGAGGCATGTCTTAGACAGTATGTAGACTCTTTAAAAATCTTTATGTCGTGCATGATAGATTGTTTATGTATTCATTTGGATTAATTTACGGAAAATTCGTATTTGGCTATATGCATATTTGTTGTGGAAATTTGGGATGTACCAACCCCGTATTTCCCCCATAGCCTAAGTCCTATTCTCCCGTCCTTAGCTCTATGTGTTACTATTTATATGTTCTTTATGAACTGACAGTGTGGATTTTGAAACTTGAGGCTTGTTTGGGGACTCTTGGGTTCCCATTCGCCATGTCACTCCTAGACCTTAGTTCCGGGTTGTAACACTAATTTTCCTCCATCAAACTGATACTCTTTAGTTGGAATAGATAGACCTATAGTTTCTTAAATTTAGGAGAAAAAGAAATATGGGAAAATAAAAACTTTAAAAAACTCTAACCAAAATTGAGAGAAGCATATCTTCAATTATGTGTACTGGAGAGAAGATGTACTCCGATTACGTGCTTTAATTGCAATGCATTATCATGATTCAAGCTAAACCCTAGGTGTGACACTGTGATAGGAACCTCAGAGGATCCCAACCAAGCCATCTGAGCATATCATCAATCATTCTTAAGGTAATAAAGGCATCAATCACAAACTATATGAGAAGAGGGGTATGAGAACATCACAAGAGAAAGAGCAATTTAGACCAAAAGAGAAGAGATAGATCATAAATTCTTTACGTAATTTTCAATCATACGTCTAAACATAGCATAGCATAAGCGAGGGCTATGAATATGTTCCTAAATCATCCTTAGCAGAAATGAAGTAGCATTGTCTAAATTAAACAGCAAGCATAGGTAGAGTATCATTAGCTTGCTCCCGAAGTATGAGGACTGACTAGAAAGTCTTCAATAGTCTTCACAAGATTGCGTCAAATAGAAGGAGGAACACTAGATCCTACGTTATCAACAATGTAGTAAAACCATGAGTCACTACATTAGAATGTACTAAGTATGTGAGCAATGCATGATATACATAGATATAGATACATATAACAGGGATAGCATGACGTATGCGTCATGAGATGTAAGACCACAGTGACATAGGCATGAAGTAAAACATAATCATGAGTTGTGGTCTAAACATCAAAATCATTAAAGGCTTAAAGTATCATAATTATTTTGTTGGAGATTTTCACAATCGACAACAAGATCATGTGAGCTACTACATGAAATCCAATGCACTCCTTCTATTGGAAAAATGGGAGTCCACTTGCCAACATAGAACTTTGAAATATTATGCATGCACATCTTTACATTTTACTTTGGGGGCTACGTGGATCCACTAGCCAAAGCCTACAAGGACTCTTACAGTGGCATATTATTAATGAGGCAAGAGGTTGCTACTAGAACTTCTTTATCGAACACTACCTCATGACCTATTCGGTGCTAGGTCAAATCCCACAAAATATTAATAACATAATCATATACATATACATTCATAAGCATGAAACATAACTTCATCATAGCAGGAGTAGCTCATTAAAACTTTAGGATCCAATCAAGTGAGAATTATCCTTTGACAAGAATGGTCCATCATTAGAAGGTGAGAATTGTCCTTTCACCCACATCAATTCATTATTCTTTCATTCATCAATCATTTTTCATTTAAGGAAATTCATAAAACACCATTGAATAACTTTGCATAACTTTGAAAAGAAGCCCATCATTTGCCTTTACCTTCGCTGCTAATGCTGACTCCACCTAATCATGCACAAGAATACTTCCCAAATATGAATCACTCAACCTTATATCCAACTGGGTCAATTACGTCCTTAACCAACTGTTTTTTTTCATTTTCGACATTGGTGGTACTATCCATACAAACTTTAATAAGTGCGTCAACCATATTATTTGCCTTACCTGGATGATACAATACACTCATATCATAGTATTTAAGCATTTCTAGAAAACTCCTTTGCCTAAGATTCAAACCCCTTTAGCTAAACACATCTTGCACACTCTTATGGTTGGTATATATATCCACATGAACTCCATAAAGATAGTGATCCCATATTTTCAATGCAAACACCACGACTGCTAATTCAAAATCATGGGTTGGATAATTTCGCTCATACACATTTAGTTTTATTGAAGCATATGCTATAACCCTGCCATGTCACATCAATACGCAACCTAGTCCCATATGTGAGGCATTATAATATACAACAAATCTATCCAAAAATTCCAATAATGTCAAAATAGTGGATGAAATAATATGATATTTCAATGTTTAAAAACTTTTATCACATTGATCTGATCATTGAAACTTTACCTATTTTTGGGTCAACCTTGTCAAAGGTGATGCAATAGAGGATAATTTGCTAACAGACCTCCTATAGCATCTGGCTAAACCCAAAAAGCTCCTAACGTTTGAAGGAGACAATGGTCTAGGCCAATTTCTTACCACCTCCATTTTCTTTGGATTAACCATAATTGAATAAATTGATCATAATTGAAGAATAATTCATGTAGTTGTATGACATTTGAATAACACCCATTATGGAGTCAGGAATACTAAGTAGAATTTGAAGAGAATTCATGGAAAGATCATCACTTTCATGCAATTGAAGTGAACTCAAATTAGGATAGATCAATAGTCATAATCTAGATCATAATTGAAGAAATTGGGTAGAAGTTGAGAAGATCCATAAAATTTACATACATGAAATTAAGTGAAAAATAAAGAATTTGGAAGGGACTCCATAGAAGAAAGAATTCTATAGATGGAAATTAGCATACCTTAAGTAATGATGTGGGAAAACATAAAGAATAATGGACGATTTGACTTGGTCTGTAATGGAGTTTTATTTGGAGGAGAAGAAAGTCTTGAATAGTTTTCTAGAGAGAGATTCTTTGTATGTATGATTTATAGAAAAATTGGCTCATTTTGGGATTTAAAGGCAATTATAGAATGAAATTTAGTGTCTAATATTGCCCAAATTCACTTAATAACACTTAGGAAAAAGTCTAATGCTTTCTCGCTTAGTGCAGAAATTTTAAGGAAGAATTTGAACTGTCGTGGATTAAGTCAGCGACGCAAAGTGGTTTCAGCATAGTTTATTTTTGTGTGAAATTTAATTCTTTGCCAGATTTAACGAAAGAACTAATTTGTACTATCTGGGAACCAGTTTGCGATGCCACTTGTCACAAACCCTTCTGAATAATCAATTTTTATTAAAATTTTATTTTGCGATCCACTTGAACTAAAATTCCACCGGAACTTCTTTTTTTTTTCACCATTTTTACCTTATTATATCATATCCCAACCTCCAAAATACTCGGGGTATTATATCCATGTACCTCATTGAATTCTCTAACAGAACAACGAAAAATGAGAAACTTTATCTATGTAATTACTTGCGAAGAGGAGGCATGGATTGTTTTCTTATGGAGGGGAGGAGTGGAGAGTGTCGTGTGTGGTTATAAGAAATAGAGAAATTATTAATGTGTGCGCCTTATTTTGTTAATCAACAACCAGATCGTAGTCTTTTAGCATCTGAATATTATTATGTTGTTAATATTAAATAAAATATTGACCTTTTAAAGATGGAAAAAATATTTTGTGATCGAATTCATATCCCTTAATTATGATTTGGTCGTTAAAAGTGAAACTTCTTGTAGTGTTTAATGCTTGCTATTCAACTATTCTCCACTTGTGCAGGTCTTGTCTTAAAATCTGTTCTTCCTCTATCAATTGCTGATTCAGTGGATCGGTGCCTAGAATATCCTGTCTATCCTCTAATTTTACACTAGTTTATTGCAAATGCCTGTCATAGGAAACTAAATCAATATTAAGATCCTTAAGTTTATTCTTAAGAGTTTTTAGCTTAAAATTCAATTGAAAAATTCTAGTTCCATTATAACTCTGGCCCCATCTGTTGGTAACAATCTCAGTAAACCGAGGGTGTTCCAAAAGTGTCTTAAACAACATGGAAGGCTTTGACCTAGACATTATAACTGGTGCACAGTGGAGCATCATTAGTGAATGACCGGACATACCTAGATTCAAATAATAAGCCTCAGCAATTCCATAATCTTGTATCTGTTCATAATTTAGGGCATAGAGTACTATGCCCTAAATCATGTTTATTGCAGGCAAAATAGAAGCATCCTTTAGACCTCAATGGGATGCGTAGTGGAGAATCAAGAAAATTTCTAAAATCCTATATTTCAATGGTTGTTACAAGTGATCCTACCCTACCAATTGAGCTCAGTACAGAATTAAAATCACCACTTAGAACCCTAGGACTTGAGATAGTAGCCCCCAACCTCAATAGAGCATACCATAGAGCAGTTCTATCAGTAGCTGTGTTTTTAGCATAAACAATAGTAACGCAAGATTTAAATGAGCCAGAAAGATTCTCCACATAGCAATGTATAGATTATTCATTTGTATCCAATACTTGTACCTACACAATAGCTCGCCACATTAACCAAATTCTACCATTAATAACACCTGGATATTTACACTTAAAGTTCCACCCTAGTGTCACTTTATTTAGGATAGTTTGGGCCTTGTGCTATTTATCTTTAGTTTCCAAACACCCTAACATTTCAATCTGATACTTATTAAGAAAGATTTTGAGCTCTTTCTGCTTTAGGGGTTTATTCAACCCCCTCACATTTTAAGTAGAAATGACCATGATATATTGGGTTCTTCTCCCGGACCCTCTTGAATCTCCTATCATTTGCTATATTCAATAAAGGTGAGAATTTGTTACCATCCTTTGAATTAATACTTTCACCTTCCTGTCTCATCACAGAATTGGAACTATTTTGATTCAATTTAGGAGTTGAAGAGAATGAGTTTTGTTTATCACTATCATCTCCTTCACACTACTATTGGATTGCGTTAACTTGCCAATCCTATTGTACAAGTCTTTTCCTTTTTCTATTCCTTCTTTTTCTCCTTGGTATCTTATTAAACTCTATTTTTGGTTCCTTGTCTTGATGGTGATCCCTGCAGTCTTTTGAGTTGTGACCAAATCTAAGGCAATGTCCACAAAATTTTGATTTTCATTCATAATCAACAGGCTGATGGAAAGTGCCGACTAGTGTCACCGTTTTAATAGATTCTATTTGAGGTTGAAATACATCTACTTCAATACACACAAGCATAAGAGATGCATGCCATATTGATTGTGAATTGGTCTGTATGCATAGGTCATTAAATTCCACTGACAATCTTATTCAATGCATTACTAGACCAATAACCAACTAGTAGCCTTCGTAAAGTGATCTAAAGAGTAATGGAGGTAGTACAATGTGGGGCAAATTCAAAATCAATATCTTATGTTTGATCCACAAAAGGCTTATTATAGAAAGTATATGAGCCATTCGTAATGACTTGGACATTGTACGACCTTGTAAAAGCTTGGAAATAATAGTTTCGGGAATTTTTGGACAAAGGTGACACTCCATGGGATCCCTCACAATCCATAAGAGGTCATATGACCCGTGTAAGGCCTCCTTGGGGTGACCTTTAGCCTCAGAATTGGGATTGACCCTTATTGTGGAGTTTCAAGCTAAGGCACGCCGCACTTTCACCCAACACAGGTCATGTGACACTTCACGAACCATGTGATAGCATTAGGTTTGGAATCCCTCTGTTTGGGACTTAGTGAGGAGACACGAACCTACACAGACTGTGTGGTGTCTCACGGGTCGTGAGGCCCTCTATATGGCTTCGGAGTGATTTTCTGTATGTTTAATCACCGTCTCAGAATTATGTCGTAGAAAATTTTTATTTTTCCAAGTGTGGGAATACGGGAAATCACACATGCCATGTGACAATTTTCTAAGTATGAGATTACCATTTTGGATCATCGTCAAGTGAAATTTTGCTAAGTGTTGATTCACGGGCAAGTACACGGTCCGTGTAGTGCCACATGGACCGTATACCCTTCCTTTAAGTGGTGATGTCCAATTTTTCAACTCATTTCATTAATAGCGTTTTCGTAAGTATGATTTATTCTAATGGTCTTTTGGGACTTCCTATGCTATCTAAAGACTTCCTAGTGACCTAAACTCTTCTCCTAATATTCAAATTCATTCCTCCCATTTGAAAACTCTCTCAAGCTTCTCTCAAAGAACTTCTATGGATTGAAAACTTGGGAATCAAGGAAAACTCATTTCTCCTTCAAATATCCCTTGAGACTTCTTCATTTTGTCAAGCTATGTGGGCTTTGATCCTTGGTTACTTTCAACCAAGGAGACCCAAACTCTTTTCAGGTAATTGTTATGAATTTAAGCTTACTTTAAATATGGGTGTTCAATAATATAATTTATTATATTCAATTGATGTATGGGCTATGTTTATTTTATGATTTTAAGTTCATTAAAGCCTTATTATGATGGATCACATTAAAATTATGAAGTTATGAATGTGTATGTCCCTTTCAAAGCTTGATTTATTCATGGGTAGTTTATATTATGTAATAAATATGAATTTTACTTAAGTCTTTACTTAGATTTCATAATGTTTTGTTGATTTTATATTAAATCTCAGTTACCCATGCAATCTTCATATTATACATAGTATGTGCATTCATGTTCATTGGATTTTATGAAAAAATATTAAGTGGGTTAAGCCTAGTTATGTTTATGCAAATGATTTTGTTCAAGATATGGGTTATGACAAAAATGGGATCACATAAATGTCTATTGTTATTGGCTCTTTGAACATATCGGGTGCTTACACTATATTGTCATGAGCATGAACTATTCTTATGCATGAGTATCATGATTATGAATTATGGTTTAGCTTTTGAGCTCAATTGTGTGTTGAAAGGATTTTAAATGACTATTACATCTTTTTTGAAAGCATGTACATGTATAAGTATTCTCGTGGGATGTCTTGACTTAGCACCGATTGATTGGGGGCATTAGGGATTTTTCTAAGGGCATTCTCCCTTTATTTGAACTATGTGCCGGCATAGGAATGAAAGCCATTACCAAAATGACTAGATCGTAAGGTATGGTTATTCATTTATTAGTTTGATATGATAATAGAAATCCTTCTGAAATGATGTGTTTATAAGAAAGGTGAGCATCCACCGAAATAACGTGGTTCATCAGGTGTGATGTAGATTACACTTGGCAAGTAATCTTCTCCTACCAATGGGAGGCCTTTATTGGACTAATTTATGTAATAGCTCACATGAATTTTATTTATCCATTATAGTTTATCCTTATTATATATGAGCATTGAGAATTTCATGCATCATTGGTTTCATGGCATATTGTACACTATATTGCTTGCTATATATCTTCTTTCATACTATGTGCCCTTGACATCTAACATCTAAGTGTAGTCGTATGCATTGCATGCCCACATACTTAGTATATTCAAACATACTAATGCATATTTTTGCCTACTTGATCTCACCATGTAGGGACCGAGGAGTACATTCATCAACCGTACGACGTCTAGCACAGATCTCAAGTTTCACTTGTTTTGGTGAGTCCTATCATCCAAGGACAATCCATTATTCCTCTATCTATGGTGCTTTACTTATTTTACTCACTTTAAGGGTGAGCCCGAGATATGTCTTGTCCCCCGAGCTATCTTATGATTTAAGACATTGTTGAACATCTTGTAAACTTCTTTACGATTATATACTACGTGTTAAGTTTTGAGGTTATGTCACGAAATGGCTACCTATTGGTTATTGTTATGCAATTTGGTTATAAGCTTTGTGATATGATTAATTGTATGAAGTGAAAGATCCTAAGTCTCAAATTACCTCTATAGAGTGAGTCATACATACCAGCCCCTTAGTCCTTATGTGCTACGTGCTACATGAATTCATGTTATTCCCATTCCCTGTGACATCCCCATGGTGTGAGTCCTATTCTCCCGTACCTTAGAATTATGTGTTTACTATTCGAATGTGCTTACGAACCATTGATGTGGATTTGGATACTACAAGGCTTTTTTGGGGACTCTCAAGTTTCAATTTACCATATCACTCCTATAGCTTAGGCTCGGGTCATGACAAGTTTGGTATTAGAGCACTAGGTTTATAAATGGTCCTCGGAGTCCAATGTGTCGCATCAAGTAGAGTCCTATTTATGGGTGTGAAGTGCACCATGCCTATGAGGTGGAGGCTCTGATGACATTCTTGGACTTATCTCACTTCTTCATGCCTTATGTTGTGCTATGGTTCATAAGTTTGGTTTCCTTATCTTGATTGTGCCCTTGCTCCATTACAGAATATCTCTCGAGGAAGAGCTCCCAGACCAGCCCCAGCTAGCGAGGGTCAAGCACCTTGATTGCCTATGGATGAGCCTTTCTCTAACAAAGAATTCCATACAACCTTTGCCATGCTTGCCCAGGTGGTGACTTCTTAGAATAGATAGGCTAATCTTCCTCTGGATCCCACTCTAGTCACTAGGGTAAAATATTTCTCTCGGATGAATACCCCGAAGTTCTACGGGTCAAAAGCTGATAAGGATGCTTAAGAGTTAATTTATGAGCTCACCAAGGTGTTAAATGTTATGGGTTTCACTTCGGAAGAGAAAGTTGAGTTGGCTACTTATAAGTTGAAAGATGTGGCTCAGGTATGGTACACTAAACGGTTGATTGAGAGGGTTTGTGGTAATGTTGTTAATTGGGAGGAATTTAAGTTGGCCTTTCTGGATCGCTTCTTCCCACTTGACCTTAGGGAAGCTAATATGACCAACTTTATCAACCTCAAATAGGGTGGTATGAGTGTAAGGGACTATGCCCTCAAATTCACTAAGCTCTTGAAGCATGCTCCTATGCTTATGGCTGAACCTCGTGCAAGAATGCACAAGATCATTTTTGGTGTCTCTGATTTGGTGGTGAAAGAGTGTCGTATGGCCATGTCAATCCGGGAGATTGATTTCTCTAGGCTCATGGTATAGGCGGAGAATATTGAAGGGGAGAAATGCAATGAGAGGATAGTGCACAATCCTAAGAGGGCTAAATATGATGCTGGGTTCTCCAACACCAAAGGTGGAGGTTTTGGTCGCTTCTAATAGGGCCAAGGTTCTAATGCTCGAGTTTCTAATGCTAGAGTGCCTCCTCCAAAGGCACCGGTTTATGGTGGACCATGGTTTCCCCAGTGTGACAGGTGTGGGAAATATCATTTGGGTGCTTGCTGGAAGAAATTGGGTGCATGCTTTGGGTATGGTGACAAGAACCACAAGGGTGCTGACTGTTCTTAGAATGCTCAAAGAGGCCAATGTCAAGTGGGATAAGGTGGGAAAGTCCATCAAAGAGCTCTACAAGGTGTTTCCCCGAGAAACAATAGGTTCTATGCTCTTCATGCTCACCAAGAGGTTGAGGAGGCTCCAAATATTATGACTGGTTTGTTAAAAGTCTTTGATTTTGATGCTTATGCTTTGATTGACTTGGATGCAAATTTTTCTGTTGTGACTCCTTTGTTGGCTGTTAAGTTTGGTTTGAGTCCCGCAATTTTGAGGGATCCATTTTGAGTTTATACTTCCATGGGTGAATCTGTTGTTGCTCATAGAGTTTATCGGGGTTGTCCTATTTTTGTGTTGTATAAAGTCTTTCGTGTGATCTTTTGTAACTTGATATTTTTTATTTGATATAGTTCTTGGGATGGATTGGTTGCATGCATCATACGCCTTTATAGATTGTAAAACCCGAAAGGTCAAGTTCCATCTTTCGGGTGAGCCCACTTTTGAATGGAAGGGTAGTGATTCCGCTATTAAAGGTCGGTTTATTTCCTATCTCAAGACCCAAAAGATAATCTCCAACGGGTGTATTTATCACATTATGAGGGTCAAGAATATGGAGTCCGAGTCACCTATTCTTGAGTCATTTTCGGTGGTGATTGATTTCCAGATGTGTTCTCGAAGACTTGCCTAGTATTCCTCCAAAAAAGGAAGTAGACTTTGGCATAGGTCTTCTCCCGGGTACTCAAGCTATCCCTATCCATCCTTATCATATGGCCCCAACTGAGTTGAAGAAGTTGAAGGAAAGTTGAAAGATTTGTTGGAGAAAGGTTACATTAGGCCAAGTATATGTCCATGGGGGACTGCGGTGTTATTTGTATGAAAGAAAGATAGATCTCTTCGGATGTGCATTGACTATAGGCAATTGAATAAGGTGACCATTAATAATAAGTATATGTTTCCTAGGATCGATGACTTGTTGACTAACTTCAAATGGATACCCATTTCTCGAAGATTGACGTGTATTCTGGCTATCATCAGTTGAAAGTTAAAAAGTGTGATATTCCTAAGAAGGCTTTCCGGACTAGATCTAGGCACTTTGAATTTTTGGTGATGTCGTTTGGCCTAACTAATGCTCGGGCCATGTTTATGGATCTTATGAATCTGGTGTTCAAGCCATTGCTTGATAGTTTTGTGGCCAAACTCACTTCGCCTTCTAACTGACATAACATCTTTCAGGAGAGATACCCTCAAAACCACTCTGTCCAAAAATTTCAAACTATACAAATCGGCAACCATGGTCGGCTTAACCCCGGGTGCTGACTCGGAGCTATCCTTAATCCATCTCGAACACTCCAGACCTTGCTAACGTGCCGTGTAACATATTTATATCGTACAGGTCGGGCTCTGTAGGCTCAATCCAGCCAATTGGAGTTTCACATCAATAACCGCATAATAGGAACAAGTCAATATGCCCCCAGGGCAACATTAAAATCGAGGCCATCCGACCATATCACTCGACTCATATATCACAATCTTGAAGAATCATCATTCTAAATCTCCCTCTAATAAAAGGGACCTTTTACTACCTCAATACCTAATCCAGGATAAAAGAAATTCGAAATCCATATTCAAGTGAGTAATAAGCTAAGAAATGCAGTTGAAAATGTTAAACCCTAACTCAATATAAAGTAACCTGGAAAGGTGATCAACATCCCCACTGGAAATCATAGCTAGGAATTTAGATAACACAGTCCCAATTGGCTAACAATCGTAACAAATTCCCAGGACAGAGGGGCTAGCAGCTCCGCTGACAATGCAACAATATCCGATACTATAATAGACGATCCAACTAAGCCTCTGGGCATAACATCCATCTCACAATCTAGTGACCACAAAATTAGTACAATCTTATATTAACAAAATCACCACAACAGAATCATAACCATAGAGGCATAAGGTGTCACCAAGTGAATATCTGACAGTCGACTTTTCAAATACTACAAATGTCAGTATCAGACTGCCTACTCCATTACATAAGCATCAAAATGGTCATACATATAAATCACATGGTTTGGCTTACATTCAACCACCAAAAAGGTATATTCGTAACATAAGCGAGAACTACTCAGAATCCTACCTGGTATATATACTCATCAACATCAGAAACCTAATAGGTCTAACTAGTAGGTAAATAATCGAATACAGTTATCTGAAAGGCACCATTACTTAGCCTTACCTCAATCATAACTTATCTTGCCTTTAGGATCTCTATCAAGAGCGCTCACCGCCCATATAACCTTTAACTAGCCACTGACCTACAGATATAAGTATGACAGAATTCCATGCCCAATAACATCACTCATAGCGCAATACATAGCCACTACCAATCAAGTACTAATCATAAAGTTTTCCTCTCAAGCCCTTCTACATTCTCAATACATGTAAGCTTTCTTATCCGGCTGTTACAACTCGATGGCATCTAGCCTCTACACAACGGGCTCTGGGGGTATATATCAATAACCATAATAATATAAATAATCAGAGTGCATCTACAAATGCATAACTCTATCAAATAATGCTAATGTTTGGAAACAAAAATCGATTATCAACAAGAAGGAGACGGCAAAAGAAGCCATAGCTTTTGGTGCTTACCAAAAGTCTCCTAAGCACTCTGAAGTTCCCAAACTCAGTAATCACGTCTCGTACTTGGAACTGCACTATGTGAAGATGTAGAAGTAGGGGTAAGTATCAGAAAAGACACCCAGTAGGCATTATCGACCATTCGAGTAAAATAATAAATATATGTAAAGCCCTAATATAAAGAGAATTGTAGTAGTGTAGCAAACCAAACTCGGATCAAGGCATAGGCATGTCAGGAAACACCACTAAGCCAACAACAAATATGAATAATAATAACTGAACTAACAAAGTGATGGACATCGATACCATTAAAACTGCATAGGTTCATGCCACAACGACCCCCAAGTGAGGCATAGTGTTGTAAACAGGTGCAAAGCCCTAATATCTATTGTTGTACGCTAACTAGGCCTCCATAAGCCCAAAAGGTGCAACCGTGCACAATGTAAAGATGTAGAAGTAGGGGTAAGTATCAAAAAAGACGCCCAGTAGGCATTATCGATCGTTCGAGTAAAATAATAAATATATGTAAAGCCCTAATATAAAGAGAACTGCAGTAGTGTAGCAAACGAAAATCGGATCAAGGCATAGGCATGTCAGGAAACCCTCAAACCACCACTAATCCAACAACATATATGAATAATAATAACTGAACCAACCAAGTGATGGACATCGATACCATTAAAACTACGTAGGTTTATGCCACAACGACCCCCAAGTGAGGCATAGTGTTGTAAACAGGTGCAAAGCCCTAATACCTATTGTTGTACGCTAACTAGGACTCCATAAGCCCAGAAGGTGCAACCGTGCACAATATACAATCGACAGATCATCATAGAATCCCTTAAAACCATCACGAAATCCCATGGAACCATCAATGAGCCAAGCTCTCCATATCTTCAGGACAAGGGTCAGTTGTACGTGGGTGTAAGGCCCTAGTATCTAATCCTGAAAGCCCTTTGAGGTGTAATGCATAATCAGGGTGTGAATAGGTAAGTGGATCCACGGGCAAGTAATCACGACACCTCGCCCTAACCATCACAAGTCAATCAACTCATTGACCCTGTGCTGGCACGTGGCACCGATCCATATTTCTCTAACTTGGCCTCCGATCAAGCAGTCAGCTAGGGCTAGCTGGTGTGATATTCAATATAACAATAGGTTGTATCCCCTGTGGGAGAATACATCCCCCTAACATAAATAATAATGTCTCATCTTAGGATGTCAATCATGGGGCCTAGCCCAAGGAATATCAATAAAAGGGCCCAGCCTCATGAAATATCTATTGTGGTCCTCAGCCAAAATCTCAATTGGTGCTTGGTCAGAATTGGTATTTGCTGCCCTACGGTCATGCGCGACTACCGAAACTCGAAACACGAGGTGCATAACCTATGAACTCAGATTCTCGGGCATAGCCACCAGGTGCTCAAATAGAAATGAGGAATGTCATCTGGGACTTGAGGTATCAATCAATTACTCATGCAACCAATCTATCCGGATCCAAAACTCTAAAGTCATATTGTGCCCAAAGTGAATGTATGCAACGAGAATCACATCGTGCCTGGAGTGAACGTAGTCTATGACCCTCTCAACCTACATATCTTACAGTGTCAATCTAACCCACATAATCCCATCACCACCTCTACCAAATACAACAGATACACCAATATCACATGAAACGAACCCACGGACCATAATTGTTAACAATACACCAAATATATGGCTCATAGGTCATTGCAGAATCATGCCGTAATAAGGCCAAGTAACATGACGTCGTTAATCATAAGATCCTATAGTAAACATAGACCATTATGGCAAATAATATATATCAAGGATACCCAAACCCAGTCAACTCGTATCTGTACAAGAGTTATGCCGCAATACGACATATGGTCAATGCACAATCTCCTGGTCATCATATCTTAGTAGAAACAAGCTATACACATTATACAACAGAACACATACCTGCCCTGAGGCAAAAGCCCTAGTTCGGCCCTTATCACGTCTTTTCTTTATGTAAAGAAACTCATAGGATAACGTCGGTATAACCTAAGCTAAGGCCTAAGAGAATAGACAATCAGAAGGATTGAACCCACCAAAATCATATCGTAGCCCAGAAACCACAAAGGATATCACCTAAGACAACCATATGCCGGCCCACTGAAAATGTGCCCCTCCTAACAGGACGTCAGTCCTTGGGACTAACCCATGTAACTAGTGTCTTGTCGTAGATAGCCCAAAAAGCCTATAGGATATAACCTATACCCCATAAAAGGGTCACACTCCCATCTCCAACCCGCTAGTGGCTTAGTGTCAACACATCTCATATTAGGTCCCAAGGTTTCTTTAGGGGTACAAAAATGATTGTCCCTAGAACATGGTGTGTCTCTCTCGTTACCAACTAGTGGCACAAGTACATAATAAATAACAGGAGAACACAAGATCATATAAACCACAGGCAACACAAAATCATGTTTAATCAGAAAATTCTACCAAAAGTCCTTAGAAAAGATATAGATATCTACATTCACATTATGCATATACGTACCAACCAGATATAAATACCAGATTCAGTGCACAGGATAGCATGTAATCACAGGTTCACCTCCATAGCTAGTATATTCTGATAGCCTCAAACCACAAATAGATGCCAATAAGAGTCAAGCTTAGTGTACATACCTGTCATATGTTCACAACTCCAACCAACCCCTTTCAGGCCCTTTCGTAGTTATATAATGTAAGAACTCAGGTAATATAGCAGCTACAACCGACAAAACCCTTAATACAACAACAACCATCCCATAACATTATATATATAAACAACACAAAGATCCCATCCATCCATACAGAACTTATACTCCACAACTCAATCCAGACTCAGTACATTTCCACAAATTCCAACTCAAATGTCCAAAATGTTTAGCTCAGTCCATGGTTTAGAGAAAGCCTAGCCTACCTGGCATCCGAATTGCTTCTCAATGATGCTCAGTTGTTAAAACATAACTCACAAGATCCTTACGTCTGATTTGGCTATAAAATCTTAGCAAATAGGTGAAATTACATCAATTAAGACTAAAATGGGAAAATCAAGGCTCACTCTCGAAATTTCGAACCAATCCCCATAAATTAATAATTATATTACTCCGAGTCCATAGCCAGTAATTTGGCGCAAAACAGCACCCCAAAGAACCGAGAAAAGGCCAAAAAATAAAGTTAAAAACTTTACCGGGAAAACATTCTTTTCAAATTTTTCTCCGTCAAAATTCTCAAAAACTAAATAAAATCAGTGAACAGCCAGCATACTACAGCATTCCTCTCAGAACGTAGAACAATTTAGACATAAAATTCACTTAATTCTGTTGAGAAATGATCGAGATATTGCAATATAACATTTTCACTCATTATCGATATATCATCAACAAAAAAAGTAGAGATTTACCTCGAAATATGTGGCAAATATCAAATTCGACTTCACCACTTTCTTATGATAGTACGAGTCAAGTATCATTTTGAATCACTCTAATCGATAAAAAATTAGCTCGAAATCACTGTATTAAGTTGATAGAAGCGTGTGTAAACCTTCCTGGGAACAAGTATATATAGGCATAGATGTACTGTTGCCAAGTCACTGCCATGTGGCAGTGCCACATCGTGCTTTGTGGTAGCACAGTTGCGAGCCATGATATCCTCCTTGTCATTACCGTCCAATCCCTTTTTTGTCGTTCCAGGCTCATTCGGACTTTGATTTTCGCAAACGAACTATGCTGCCCTATTAATGTTTATGTTTCGGATAGAACGGTGTTGTCAAAATTTACAACGGGGCTTCCTACGATAAAGTGACGATCCCACTTTTTTATCTGCACTCTTTTAACGAAAAGCCCTTCGGGGGTCAAATCACATTCGAAAGTCCTTTGTATCAGGCGAAGGGTTGACCAAAATCAATATTGACATTTCAGAGCCAACCGCGATATAAAAATTCTCATTCGGGCCATGGTTCTTGAGAGCATTATGGGTCAACTATTAATCGATTCTGGGGGTTAAATTTGCAATCCATGATATAATTGCATTGGACATACTCCTAGCCTAATTCGACCATTCAAGAGCTAATGGAATCATCAGAATTCCATTCTGAGGCCATTTATTAGGACTTTCCCCAAAAACTCATTTTATGGGTATAACTTTCCAATTAACTCAAAAATCCACACAACTCCCAAATAACTTGACCAATAATCACCCCAATAGTCTTGAGGTCACTATGCACATGCTCCACTCAACATAATAACAGACAAATCCTAGAAATGACCTGGAGGCTCATTACATGTGCCTTTGCTAACCTAAGAAATAACTCGGCCATTGCTATAGTGGCTTCGTTATTGTGAAGACCACTTCGCTATTGTGGCTTTCCTATCCTGAAGACCACCTCGCTATAGCGATTTCGCAATAGTGGCCAGGTCGTTCACTATAGTAAGGCCTACTCCAGAATACAACAGATACACTTTCAAGCAATTTGGAGACTCAAAATCAACCCTCGAGATTCATTTAGAACCCTATACACAAAAAACATATATGTAGTCCCACTAAATTCGACGTTCCAAACTCAATAGAATCGTCAAAAATTGAATCAGAGGATGCCTTGACCCAAAATCTGGTTAAGCGCCTTAGTTTTAACTTAGCTCACTTGAAAACATCAAAACAACATCAGGGCACTAAAAATTATGGCAAAAATATTTTTAGCACTAAAATCACCTCCCGAGACCATTGAAACAATCAAAAAACCGATTTGAACACCGAAGCTTAAAACGCTGACAAAAGTCTCTTGGCCAACATTACTAACATTTATAATATTAGCATTTTTACAAACATATGCATTTTCTGATGTTAATCAACATTTGACACCTTTAATTTTTATAAATATTTTAATTATACATATAATTTTAAAACATATATAATTTTTTATAATGTGAGTTAAGAACGTAGGTTTACTACTTAATTCCAAAGACATATATTAGGTACTTATTTAATATTATGTATAAGTATCCTTATTTTTTCTAAATATAATTTTTTTATTTTAGATAATTAATTTTCATTTGTAAAATTTAATATAACCTTGTTAGTATATTTGTGCAACTAAACAACACACTTGTACTTACACTGTAATTACATTGTGCCAAACAAACATGTCAAAGTAATTATTAGGTTGTGTAAAATTACTATGTTGATAATTACTATCCTAGTAATTATATCAATTCTAATTACTAGGCGGCTTCCACACAAACTCTAAGAGATTGATTTGGTCTTCAACATGCTTGAGATAAATCTAATTAGAAATAAATGCTCTCTTCACTTAAAAATGACCTAGTTTACTCTTAGTTTGACTGGGCATGATGTTTAAGAAAATAAAAAAAATTTTAATCTTGTGGTTCTAAATTAAATTTATATTAAATGTACCAAAATCCCCTTTAATTTTGTGACCTTAAACATACCATGTGGAAAGTTGAAATTAATGTTCTACATAATTTGAAATGGACCATTTTATTTAAACAGACCAAAAAAGTAGGTCATTCTTTTGTAAATGGATGGAGTAATAATTTTTGCACTATTCTTTTATTAATCATGATTAAATTTGATCATCAATATATTTTGACGAAATTATGCTTTTTGATAAATGGAATTTGTTGATAATCAATGAGGGTGTTTATTCATGAAATATATAAATCATTTTCTGATGTAATTGATGACAAAAAAGAAAGATTTTGTGAGATTATGTTGAATGATATCTTTATTTTTGGAGATTGACTTGGTGTTTAATTTCTTCGTGATAAAATCTAATTAAAAATGATAGTTTTATTCCATATTATTTTCTATCAACCAAATTAGATTGGTTATGATCAATGAGGGCGTTTATAATAAAATTTACTAGTCATTTTCTTATGTAACGTGTACATATGATCATATCAATGATAGGCCATCTGTGCATGGACTCATGCACATTAAGATGATATACTTGGAATATTGTTGTCCTATTTCGCTAAGGGTATCTCACAATGTAAACAAAAAAATTCTTTTCCTACTTTAGAGTGGTGCACTTAAGACACGAAACATAGATATATAGGTATTAATAAACTAAGTTGGATAATATGGAACAATCATGTCTTCCTGGTGCTCTTAATATGTCATGAATTCCTATGTTGCTAAGATTTTCCCAAAAGTATTGTCTTAACTCTGTCGGATCCACAAAAGTTACAATACTTATGAAGGATCCAACATGTACATGTTGATATTTCTGAAAAACTCCGAGCAATAATCCTACATATATGGTGTTAAAAGTCCTAATGAGCTTTATATGGTATTTATACAGCTTCATAGAAAAATTCTAATCTGAATTGGCCAGAGCTCAAACTGGTGCACTCTCTTATGCTATCTATTTCCTTAAGTGGATCTATTACATTGTATCCCAATATTCACTTTCCAGCAACCAAATATGATTATTGTACAAATCAAGAGAGAACTATGTATAAATCAACTTAATTTTTATTCCTGCAAACTTCAGATCATTGCTAAACATGGTGAATTCACTGCATCTATTGCTCGTGAATGTTTGTCTCCCACCTCAAAAAGCATGCCTAGAGCAATTGCAACTTGCACAGAGCATATAAAACTCCTATCATGAGCAGGACCTATCTCTTTCTCTACTCTGCAAACATCAGAAAACAAACAATAATGAAACCAAATTCATACATTTAATATGACTGCAACTGTAACAGAAACAGAAACATCTTGACAGTCACTAGATGTCGAGACAAACAAATTATGAAAGAATTATCAAATGAAGATCATTCCCATACCAAACACATGCATTCACCATGTTGCTTGTTGTCAATCTGTCTTTGTGCTTGTGAGAATATCCCGTCCTTGAGAGAATTTCTATTGATTTGAATATGCTTGATTGCAAAAACTAAAATGTTTCTTGTCAACGTGTTATCTTCATAAAAGAGACTAAAGTCCTAGGAGCCACACCATTGGTTGAGGTTTGCTAACCTTTCTGTTCCTCTATTGTAGTACCCACCAACAACTGCAGTTATTGCAGCTTTACAGCTGCATCCGTTGACCTATTGTGTAGTGAGAGCTTTAAAGATCGGATCTAGTCATTAAGTCCCTTCTTCGAGTAGTTTGTTAAATTATCCATACTCAGAATACGACACTTCTTCTACTTTCATAGTAGTAGAAATATTTTAATATGATCATCTCTATTGGGAATGAAATGAGAATAAAACCATAATTAGTTAAAATTTCAAGAACCAATGATGCTTAACCTGTCTTAATCAATTTTTATCCTAAAGTTTAAATGTACTTTGATCCTTTTGATTTTCTGTGCTAATAGATGACACTAACGTTATCTGTTTTCATTTTTCAATAAAGATAATTCCGTAGTGCTTGTGCGCGAAGGAGATTGGGAGTGAACTATCAAAAATAGTTAGGGCTTTTCCAAAACCATTGTCCAACTACATTCTCCCTTGACTGGATTATATTTTCATAAATCTAATTTATTGTTCTTGACAAGTGGCAACTTTTATTGTGCAAAAAGATCCTTCTAAATGATGTGGATCTAGATTACATATGTGCCACTTATTGAGAAGATCTTTTGAAGTACCCTGAGTTTATGGGGATATGGTCAACGCACTCGTTGAACAACCTTCATCAATATTGTTGAATCACATAACCAGGTACTATCTTTATTTTTCAGTTAATTCAAATTTAGTTTTTTCTATATCACAATCTTGGTTTACCAATCTGCTTGCTTATACGTGACATATCACCATATCCCCTAAACCTTGGGCTACATCGACAAACCTTTTCGCCATGGCGCAAATGTAATCCGGACCTACACCATTTAGAAGGTTTTTCTTATAATGAAAGTTGCAACCTCTCAGCATGAGTAAATGAGATAAATGAAAATCCAGTAGAGTCAAGGGTGGATGTAACTGAAAAATGGTTTTGGAGAAGCACCAACTATTTTTGATAGTTCACACCTGTAAGGACCCGGACATTGTATGTTCTCATGGGAGCTCGAATCTTCATTAGGAAATTTTGGGCCAAGGTGATGCTCCATGGGAGCCCTAACGGTCCGTGTGAGATCACACAGCCTGTGTGTAGCCCCTATGAAGTGGCCCTTGGCCTATGGAGGAGTGTTGGCCCTTAAAAGTGGAGTTTTAAACTAAGGCACACCACAGTTGGACACTTCATGATCCGTGTGACACTTCACGAACCATGTGGTGAGCCGTGTTGTTGCCTTACCTTAAAATCCAACAATTTTGGGATCAAGTGTAGTGACACAGCGACCGTATGGCTTCCGAAGTGAATATTTTCTAAGTATTGGATCACCATCTCAGAAAATTGTCGTGAAGAATTTTCTCAGTGAAGTGGTATGGTGGACCATACGGCCCGTGTAGAGTAGCACGAGCCGTGAAGTCGGCCATGTGAATGCCTTCGTCGAATTTAATTATGGAATCTTCAAGCTCAAGCCAAGTTTACTTTCAAGCCTCAATTCAAGCTTACTTATGTGGTTTAAGGACATCATGGGCCTCCTTCATCAATCCAAATTCAAAGAAATTCCATTGGCTAAACTTTTCACAACAAATAGAATGGTCAACATTAAATGATCAAATCTATTTCCACAAAAAGAACTAGGTGGCCCATGACTTATCAAATTGAAGCAGTATGAATTATTCTTCCAACACATCTAGTTTCACCTCATTCTAAGTTTGGATAAAGGAGTTATGCCCATTTTCTTAAAGCCCTTCTATGTAGTTTTATCTGAAAATTGGTTAAGTGAGGCATTACGAGAGGGTTTCACGGACCGTGAAAACTTGTACAGACCGTGAGATCTCTTCACAAAATCCTTCGCAAGATATGAAATTTATCTTCATTAATGGTTTTTTTTTTGTAATTGTGGCTTCCTCCTAGGGTCTTTTATGACTTCCTATATTATCTTAAGACCTCCAAATGACCTAACTCTATTCTTTTCATTCAAAATTCATCCTTACACTTAGAATTCACTCAAGTCACTCTTAAGAACACTCTCAAAGAACTCTTGTAATTATTAAGTTTGGGGATCAAGGAAGGGATCTTTCATCACCAAATTTTTTTTTGAATCTTCTTCAATAGCTAAGGTATGTAGGTTTGTTTCTTGGTCCCTTTCAACCAAGAAGACCCAAAACCCTTTTACTTGGATTTTCATAAATTTTAGCTTACTTCAAATATGGATTTTCAATATTATGATTTATTAAATTTAACCAATGTATGGGTTATGCTTTATTAATGATTTTAAGATGATTTAAGCCCTAATATGATGGTTTGCATTGAAGTTATGAAGTTATGAATGTGCATGTCCCCTTTAATTTAAAGCTTGATTTATGCATGGGTAACTTATTTTATGATTTAAATGTGAATTTTACTTATGTAATTACTTGAATTTTGTAATGTATTGTTGATTTAAGTTTGCATCTCTACTACCCATATTATTCTCATCTCATCCATAGCATATGCATTTATGAGCATTAGATTTATGAAATTATCGGTGGATTAAGCTCACATACGTTTTTATAAAAATGTTTTCAGTGAGTTAAGCTCCCATATTGGTTATAACAAGAATGTGATCACATGAATGTCTATTGTTATTGGCTCTTTGAGCATATTTGGTGCTTGCACTATATTGTTTAATGAATGGACTATTTCTATGCATGAGAAATTTGATATTGAACTATGATTTGACTTTTTAGCCTATGAATGAATGATAATGAGAAATGTTTGGCTTTTAAGCCTAAATGTGCATTCGAATGACTATTTGCCTCTTTTGAAATCATGTATTATATAAGTATTCTCGTGGGATGTTTGACTTAGCATCGATAGATTTGGGTGTCAGGTTGTCCCCAAGGGTCCTCTCCCTTTCCTTGAACTATATTCCAACATAGGAATGGTAATCATCACCAAAATGATCAAGTCGTAAGGGATGGTTATTCATTTAATGATATGATATGAAATGATGATATCAAATGATAGAAATCCTTCCGAAATGACTGGGTTGTAATGAAGGTGGCCATCACATATGAAATGACTGCGTCGTAAGGTGTAATGTATATTACCTTTGGTAAGTAATCTTCTTTAACTCGATGGGAGGTCAACATCAGGCAAATTTATGTAATAGCTCGCATGAGTTTGAAATGTCGGTTAAGGTTCTATCCCCACTATATATGAACATTTTTGCATTTCATGCAACATGGACTTCTTTGTATATTGTATACCACTGTTATTTGGATATATGATTCTTTCTATATTATGTGCCTTTGTCATCTAACATTAAAATGCATTTTTGATAAGTCTTATGCATTGCATGCCTGCACACTTAGTACATTCAAACATACTAACACATACTTTTGCCAATATGATCTAACCATGTAGGAGCCGAAGACTACCTTCATCCACCGTTTGATGCTAGATCGGATTCGAGACATTGTTGTGGTGGATCCTATTTTTCAAGGATAAGCCACCATTCTCTACCTATGGTGCTTGTTATATATTATTTACTTTGAGAGTGTGCCCGGTATATATCGTGGCCCCCTTCCTATCTTATGACTAGAGGCATTGTTGGACTTCTTGTAGACTCTTGTCGAATCTATATTCTATGTGTTGTGTTTGGAGCTTATGGTCATGGTTATCTATTCGATATGGCTATTATGGATCGATTATGACATGCCTAGGCCCTAGACTCTCGGGTTCCGATTTGCCATGTCACGCCTAGGCCCTAGGCTCAGGTCATGACAACTCCCATCAATATCAAGCACAAACACCTCAGAATTATCATTGATGAAAGAAGACAACTGATAACTTCAATATTATCTACATAGATACCATTATCTTTAGAATAACACAGAGAAAAGTAGAAAGAACAAAGTGCATTATCTTTAGAATAACAAAAGATCAAGATAGGTTAAGAATACCATAAATACCATTATTAGCTCCTTAAGTTTTAACTAATCATGGTATCCTTCTCATGTCATTCCCAGTAGATATGATCATGAATAAAATCTTTATACCAATAATGAAGTACAAGATCATCCTCACCATCAAGGAGCAACAATCTGGTGTCAGGATGGGAGGCTACACACAATAAAGTGGAAAGTAATGAGAAACTATTTCAATAGGAACGAAAGATAATTTGACATTGACCGGCAAAACACCTAAGCAACAGAAGCATAGTGGGAATACAATTAAACTTTAAAGCACTTATACTATGATAATGACAGATATTTGGAGGTGATACGTGGCATACTCCTAAGAAAGAATAAAACTTAAATTACTTCGCTACTAACATATTCCAGTCTGTTGCATTCACCATCCACCTTTCATGATACATATAGCAAAACCACAAATATCTTCAATTTTCTATTCGCTCGACAGTAACACATTACCTCAAGATCAACAAGAATGTACCTAAAGAAGTGTTAATGCATTACTAACTCTAATGTATTGTGCAGGAGCTAGGTTTGACAGTGACACTATAGGGTAGATAGAATCTATCACCTACAAATGTGAAAATTGAGGGTAAAAAACATATAGAAACAGCTAGTAAATTCCACGCTGTAAGTTTGAGAAGTAGGAAACAAATAACTAGACAGAATATGCCTATGATAGAAGTTCAAGAAATATGAATGAAATAGTTGAGAGAATAGAAGTTCAGAATATCAACTCTCAACATGGTAGAAAGAGTTAATATAACTGAACCAATAATATCTGGTCCTAATAAAGCATAGAATGCACCTACATATGGTAGCTTCTATATATCATCTATGTTTTGCCAAGCCATAGAAAAAGTTAAATTGGGATTATATTTAAATGACATAATAGTTTCTCCTCCTAGTGGTTTTGGCTCTATTTGTTTCATGTACTTCAAACAAACATGGAAAAGTGAGTTGGATTCTACTTTAAAGCTTCCCCTGTATATTTGTTTCCAACTTTTACCCCAAATCAATGTATTCCTTTTTTGTTCCAGCCAATGATAAAGTAGTCCAATGTATACAAGGAAAATGACATACATTGTCTAGTTTCACCATGGGCCAATGTGGGACTAGCTCCTCTTTTTGGTTCTTAAAAAGAAACAGTTAGAGAAGAATTTCTAGATTTGCAATAGATAAAATAAATAAATAGGAGACTGGAAATGAAACTAGAACTCTACAAGATATTTTCAATTTTAACTATTTGAATTGCTCAGTAACCCGACTGACATTCTATTAAGATGTTTTCTTGATATCATTGCTTGAAAGGTCATTCAAATGCTTCCTTACTCCTTGCTTTTAATGGTGCAATATGAAGCATAAGAAATGTGTAAAACAGAAAAAAGAAATGTTGGAATTACAGTGTGGATTGGTACTTTAGCACTCATGCGTATCTGAGAAAGGATATAATTAGAATGAAACACTTCCCAAAATACCCGTAGGAATGCATGGACAGTACTGAATGAGTACCACAGCAAGGGGACCAAATTTGGGAAGAGTTCCTTCTTCTGGAAAAGGAAAACAAAGGCAATAAGTCTTTTAACGAAATGATGTCCAATCTAAAATACCAAATTATTTGTTGTTCCTCATACACACTGATTTGAACACATTGCTGAAGAGGGGTCAGCTGCAAATAAAATTGAAGCATTGGGGCAGACACCAATTGTTCTATCGTTGCTCAAAAAGAAGAAACTATAATTATAATTATGTTGTTTGAGGGAGATGTTGGTGTTAAAAAGTCTCATTGGTCCAATTATATTAAGTAGAATATCATTGCTGCTCTTAGTATACAAGTTATGCAATCTGATGTAGAAGACTGGAGTTTAAAACCAAGAACTAATGTTGTCTGCTAGGATTTATCAACATATAGCAGTAACAAAGAAAGAACATTGTCGTTGTAAGAACATGTCCATCACTATTTCAGTAGAGGTGTGATGGTAAAAGTGAGGTTGCTTTAACAGTTTATTTACTATACAACAGCCGTCAAACTTTTTTTCTTGCTAATTATGAAGCCGTAATTTTGACATTTGATTGCATTTTCAACTCTGAGAACTGAAGCTTATTAATAATGAAATAGACGGACTTCACATAAGATAACTTGTCAAAACCCAACCCATTTAGGCCATGACTAGCACTCAGTAAATCTAATCCTACCGAGCATGCCTAGACCATTTACCATGCTAAACTTTTTACAGAGTTTCCTCTGTACCGGAACAATCAACGTATTTCAAACCTGTCATAAACGATAACTCAACCTACTATCATATCAATATAACAAGTCCAAGAGAGCATCCAATTGTAAGTTTGTGACATTATCAATCATTAGAAGTTCCATGTCGCATCTTTTCTAACAGAAGCCAAAACCAAATTTGCATGACTGACTCAAGGAGTAGGACGCTAGGATTTGAGTATGCTAATATGCTTTAGATGTCTAAACAAAATGATGACCCACATGAAGCAAGTTGAGGGCTTACTGGATCAGACGTCAACTTTTTCTATCACGATTTCAAAGTCTAGGGTCACACTCAAATGAATTATCTGAAAGGGAAAAAAGAAAGAAGAAGTGGGGTCAGTCACACTGATTGAGTAAGTAATAACAACAACTATAATATTTTACTTATAGAGGAAAGCATGCAATTTACAAATCATCATCCATAGCTTGCTTCAATCAAGTTGGATATCATGTATGAACTTGTATACAAGTTATAAATAATCACATCCATAATTTATTTGGAGGATCCTATGTCAGAATCAAATAGACTTTCTGAAAGTACAAATTTATCATAGTTATAGTATATGTATCCCATCAATTAGATTCCCTTCTCAAGGATCTTTAAATAACACAAGTTTTCCCTACAAGGTGCATCAAGTCTAACGATCCCGATGTTAGATAACGGCGATACTCACAAAGTAAAATTCCTAGAATAGTCATCTAAAAATGCAATGTGTATCCATATGCCTCTTGTGTCAAATTTGAATCCAACAACATATAATAACTCATATATTCAACGGTAATAAGTAGGTACCTCATGGTAAAACAGGTTCAATGCATTTTCAACAACATATACTTTGAATTCTCCTCAGTTGCTGGACATCTTTTTTTCATTATCTATAGGGTCTATACTTTGATTTCACCTCAGTTTTCTTGTTTTTCTTCTCCTCCTGCTTCTTCAAGGGCGTGTCAGCCTATAATAGAAAAAGAGTATCATCAGCAAGCTTCTTGTGCTTCATATTAACTGAATCATCAATGTTAGTCTAGAAATTTTCATATACATGCAAAGAATTGAGCATTTGAATTCAACAACAAAAAATACTTTGATAATCCTTCTACTTATTCACTTAAACCAAAAAGGCAAAACGAACATGGTACACCCTCTGTTTAAAAAAAATGATCTAGTTTGACTTGGCACGAAGTTTAAAAAAATAAAGAAGACTTTTCAATCTTGTTGTCTTAAATGGAAGTTATGTCAAATGTACCAAGATGGCCTTAATTTTGTGGCCATAAACATGCCGTATTGAAAGCTGAAATTAATATTTTGCTAAAAAAAAAAGTAAAAAGGTTTATTTTTGAAACAAACTAAAAAGAAAAATAGATCATCCTTTATGAAACGAAGGGAATAATATTTTTAGAGTCACCACTTTTCTTCAAGGAAAAGGAAAGAGAAATATCATAAGCATAAGAATGTTTTGGAGGGATAAAATTGACAGATTTTGAAAAAGAGGGAAAAGGTATAGGAAACTGGGTAATAACTTCGTAGGTGAATGCTTTGAGACTTTAAAGTATAAAATAATGAATATAAGAACAAACCCACTTTAATAACTTCTGAAAGCAAATGTAACGACGATAGTGCACAATGAGTAAATGAATAAAAAGAATACAAAGAAAAGATAATTTGTATGTGAGAGATTTAGGTGTTTTACCTATGTGTAATATGTAACAAACTCATAGCTATGAATGTAGGCTGGAAAATTCTACATTGTTCACCTCATCTTTCGGATTTTCGCATCAAAGAAGGTCACTCAATATGTAAATTAAACTCAAATAACAATTCAGGCGTCTGCAGATCACTCGATCAAGTCCCTTGATGCTTGTGAGAATGTTCCTTGAAAAAAATTCTATTGATTTGAATATGCTTGGTTGAAAAAACCTAAAATGTTTCTTGTGAACATGGTATCTTCATAAAAGAGACTAAAACCTTAAGAGTCATACCACTGGTCGAGGTTTGCTAACTTTTTTGTCCCTCTACTGTAGTGCCCACCAACCACTGTAGTTGTTGCAGCTTTACAATTGCACCCATTGACCTGCTGTGTAGTGAAACCTTTGAGGATCAGATCTGGTCATTAGGTCAGTTTGCTGAATAGTTTGTTAAATTATCAAAACTCAGAAAATGATACTTCTTCTACTTTGGTAGTAGTATAAACATTTCATTTATGATCATATCTACTGGGAATGACATGAGAGGGAAACCATAATTAGTTAAACTTCAAGAGCCAATCATGCTATCTATAGTATTCTTATCTTATCTTAATCAATTTTATTCTAAAGCCTAAATGTACTTTGTTCCTTTTGATTTTCTATGCTGGTAGAAAAAACTGAAGTTATCAATTTTCATTTTTAAACAAAGATGATTCTGCAGTGCTTGTGTGCGATAGAGATAAGGGGTAAACTATCAAAAACCGTTGGGGCTTCCCCAAAACTATTGTCCAACTACATTCTCCCCGAACTTGATTAAATTTTCGTGCATCTAATTTATTCTTGTTGACAGGTTCCAACTTTCATTATAAAATATAAATACGAAAACTGATAACATCAACGTCATCTACTTGCACAAAGAAAAGTAGAAGGAACAAAGTGCATTTCATCTTTAGAATAACAATTGATTATGATAGTTAAGAATACCATAAATAGAATTATTAGCTGCTGACATTTTTACTAATCATGATTTCCCTCTCAGGTCATTCCCAGTAGATATGATCATGAATAAAATCTTTATACTAACAATGAAGTAGAAGAAGAGATGCTGAAAATATAGTAGACACAACATCAATAAAATGTTAAGTACCTATGGTATAAGACGTGCAACTTTGAGGGGTGTTGAGATTTTTGTGCCCCTGTCATAGTCATGGAAACGAATTTGCATCCACAAGCAACTGCAAATCAACAAAGGAAGCCATTGTCAAGCTTTCAATAAATTACATCTGAAAGCACAGTTGGAAAAGGCCTTTACTATATATCAAAAGGGGTTGAGCTTATTGACATTGACAAACAGATAAGAGAAACTATTTCAATAGGAACGATAGATAATTTGACACGCAAAATACCTAAATAACAGAAGCAAAGTGGGAATTCAACTACAACTTAAAACACTTATACTATTCTAATGACCGATATTTGGAAGTGATACGTGGCATACTTCTAGGAAAGAATAAAACTACTTCGCTACTAACACCTTCCAGTCTATTGCATTCACCACCCACCTTTCTTGATAAATATAGCAAAACCCCAAACATTATTACAAACAAAATTAGATGAAAAAATAGATCTAAACCAGTTGAATACCAAGAATTACGACCCAACACTAAAAGACTATTGCTAGACCACAAGTGAGCCACTCACTTCATAACATTCGTTCAATCACAATCTAATAGCGGAAGACATCAATGAATAGGAATACTAAATAATAAGAAGTGACAAATCGATAATAAAAGGACAAAGGCCAAGCAATCTATCCATCAACTAAGTAAGACTAGTGTCAAAGAGACTAGCAAAAAATAACATCAGTCATAACTCGACAGTCTAGTCTATGACGCTTCTAAAACATCTTACTAAGCGGTGCCGATGGCAAACTCATGGCTACCTCAAAATAAAATAAAAAGGCTAAACTTAAAACTAGAAGGAAAACATGATATCCTTCGAAAAGCAGGGGAGGACTCACTAATCAGCTAAATGCAAATAGGTCCTCAATGGGGCGCCTGTTGATGACGACTAGTACCTGTCTCTGCATCATAATAAGATGCAGGCCAAATGGACATCAATACGTGGAATGTACGAGTACGTGAAATGGCAGATAGAATGATGTAAAGGAAGAATAACATAATCTTAAATAGCTCAACTCAAGAAGTAAGAAACTCAATCATCTAGTCAACAGTCTAAAGTAAGAATGTCGTTTAGACAATGACTACTCATCTATCATCTATGTCCTATCCACTCAAAGTACTACCAAGGCCTATTTGGGAGTTTCTCTAACTGAAAACCATCACCTATGAGCCAGTGATGAAACAATAAAGCGATGTTGTTGCCACATCCATCCAATACCCTGCCAGGGTATACAACATCCCATTAGTGGATCCAAAATCAGTAGCATCACGTCCTCTTCTTGGGACAATAGGAAAGATTCATTTTTATGGTCTCTCTTCTATGATGGTTACGTAGTTATTGAGTTGGAGTTGGACTCACTTTTACTCAATTTGGTGCTCAATACTCCTCTCAAGACTAAACATGCTCAAAAGACCTCAACCCTATGGTTAACTTATTTATCTAGTCTTATTGGAAATTTGTCAACTCATTACATCACATCAACTATCAACTCTTTTGTTACACTCTTTTAAGGCTTCGCTTTTGACTCATAAAGACTCTATAATGTATCGTTTTAACTCATAGCATTCAGGAAAATAAAAATAGAGTTAAAGCATTCAGGGATTCCATAGAGTACTCTTTAGGCTCAAATTACACTGATGCATGCACATTTAAGTGAATTATGTAAAAATAATAAGAATTGATGTTAGGGCTTATGTAGTAAGGCAAAATAATCTATTTCAAGTATTTAATTTATAAAAATAGTTATTCATGCAAGATTATGTATAAATACATTAGAATTTAAGAAAAAACCTTTAAGAAACATTCATGGGAGACTCAATTCACTCAGACCTCCATCAATTCGGGTTATGAGGCATATGGAAGAACATAATCCATGTTTTGATTAGCCTTATTTACCTAGAAATTTGGAACCTCGAAATAGCCTGGAAGAATTCTCAAGTTTTCCCTTCAAACCCTAGCCTTTTTCTCCCTTGAACCCTTGATTAATGTTTGAGAGACTGTTTTGCATAAAAAGTTTGAACTGACATATTTAAGGCTTTATTTAGGTGTAGAAATATCAGGTATAGGTTTTGAAAGGGTGGGACAAGACCAAAATAACCCTTTTTAAAAAGCTGTCAAAAGTCATCTATGGGCGCATAGACAGCTCGTAGAAACTTCCACAACCCGTAGGGACCTTTCTGTAAACTTTTGGGAAAAATTGGGGGGTATCTAGATCAATCCACGGGCCCAATCTATGGCCCCTAAAAGTTACTACACCCATAGATTGGTTTGTAAAGTGTGGGACCAAACAATGAATTTTTAGAACTTTTTTCCATTAGTTAGCAAACGGGTCGTACTTAAATCCATGACCCATAAATAGGTTTCGTATTTTCAAATTTGCTCTGGCAGTCTTCAGTAAAATGGCCATAAAATTTGACTTTGAACTCCAAAGGTAAATTTAGTTGTGTTGGAAAGCCGATTCAAAGGGATTTTATTTGGTAGTTCATGGATCATCTAATTCTTTGTGTACTAAGAGTTTTGATCATTTAAAGTAGACCCTTGTATAATTTAACACTAGAAACTCAATTTATAGGAATGTTTTTAACTCGACTAAGTACTAGGGGTCTTTTATGGGCTTAATACACTTCCCACATATAAGAACGAGGCTTGAAACATGGGTACATGTAGGAATAGAGTTATGGGGTGTCACAATATCTTCTCTCTGGGATCATTCATCCTCGAATGTTGAGAAACTAGGAGACCTATCAAGAAGGAACTCAAATTCTTGGATATAAGAATACTCTTTCTCTAGAAATCAACCTCTACTCAGGATTCATAATTGAAATACTACTTCCAACATAATCAATAGGCATGAATACAGTTAAGACATGAATACTCTAATACTCATGGACTCAAGAGAAGCATCAACTCAGATATAAGAACTGATCTCAAAAATGGGAAAGTAACTCAGAGAATAGAAATGGATCATGACCATAATTTTCATCATTAGAAGGCATGAATAGGTGCAGGTATCTACCTTTCATATTCTCTTCAGCATCCTATGTGGCCTCTTCAACAAATTGACTTCTCTACAACACTTTTACAGATGCAGCCTATTTAGTTCTCATCTAACGAACCTGACTATCAACATTTGGATAAGGATATATTCATAACTTAAACTATCCTTCACTCCAATGATTTCAACAAGCACAACAAGACGGATCTCCCAAACAATTATTAAGCATGGAAATATGAAAGACCAGACGGATGGCTTCGAGCTATTGTAGTAGCTTCAACTCATATGCTACATTTCCCACTCTCTTCATAATTTGGTAGGGTGAAATGTATAGAGGACTCAACTTTGCCTTCTTCTAGAATCTCATTACCCCTATATGGGTGACACTTTCAATTATACTCAATCGTTCACTTTGAACTCTAGGTCCCTTCTCCTAACATCAGTGTAGGACTTCTGGCGACTTTATGCCATTCTCAACCTATATTAGATGCTTTTTACTTTCCCCATAACTTGGTGAACTAGTTCTGCCCCATTAAATTCTACTTCACCTACCTCAAACCATCCAATCGATGATCTACATCTCCTCCGATAGAGGGCCTCATAAGAAGCCATTTGGATGCTCGAATGAGACTTGTTTTTGTAGGAAAACTCAATTAAAGGCAAGTGTTTATCCCAAATACCTTTGAAGTCAATAATGCAGGCCCTCAACATATCCTCCAAAGTCTGTATTGTCTGCTCTGCCTGACTATCAGTCTAAGGGTGGAAGGAGTACTAAGGTTCACCATTGAACCCAGGTCTTTCTGAAAGGACTTCAAGAATTGGGAAGTGAATTGAGCTCCTCTATCTGTAATGAACTCCATGTAATTTTACAATCTCTCAGATATACAATCGGACATAGTCATCTACTATTGGCAACCTTTACTGCTAAAAAGTGGGATGATTTAGTCATCCTATCAAAAATCACCCAAATCGAATCATGTTGTCTGCGAGACCTTGGTAAGCCTATGATGAAATCCATATTGATTATCTCCTACTTCTATTCTGAAATTTCCAAATGCTAGGGTACTGCACTTTCACGACCCAAAAAAATGGACGTGATGGCACTCGTCTTATCCCACCAAGACAAGTCAACCTAAAATCCAATTATAATGATTAAGTGCGGAAGGATAATAGAAATAAAAAATTTGCTAAAGGTAATAAGTCAACTTAATTAAAATCCCTCAAGACTTGGTTGTCACGTGCACAAGCCTCTAATATGTTACAATGGATTTGGGAAAAAGTACAAGTCACAAATGATGTTGTCTCTAAAGTAGAACAAGATCATAAATTGGAGGATGAGGCTCGCTGGGAAGACAAATAGCTAGATCACTAATCTCCAAAGAAAGTCTAGGATAAAAAAAAGAAGAGAGAGTATCACAAAGATCCAAGCGCATAACCTACAAAAATGTAGAAGCAAGGGGTGAGTACTAAGCACACGGTACCCAGGAAGTCAACTAAAAAAACAAAGCAAGTCCAACAAAATACACAAACTCGATCCATCCCAACAAACATCCACAACAATAACCTGCAAACAAATCAGTCCAGCCCAGCAACACATAATACATAATAAAGATAGTTTTCATAATGTCACAATTCAACATCGCCAGCCACAACTCACAAGTGATAACATAGTCAAACACAAGAATAACATCATGCCACACAAGAATATGCAAGGATGAGATGCAATGCTTATGCAATAATTGCCGGTAATTACCTCGGCATCATAATATCACTGAAAAATACCTCAAACCTCAAAATAACAACATTGTCGGTAAAGACCTCGGCATATTATCATCGCTGGCAAAGACATCAGCATCACAATATCACTAAAAAGATACCTCAACATCAAAACAACACCTGTAATGATCTTTTATAAAAGAGATAGAATTTATTTTTAAAATCACCTAACGGGTCATTACATCCACATGGCCATTGGTTCTCAACTTTTACTTGTTGGCATTTTGGGCACTTAGAAACAAAGTCTCCAATGCCTCTCTTTGACCCACTCCACCAATAAACCTTTCTCAAGTCATGGTACATTTTGGTAGATCTTGGATAGATGGAATATATGGAGTTATGGGCTTCTGCCATGATCCTTTCTTGAATGTCATCAACATCTGGGACACACAATCTACTTTGGTATCTCAATACCCCATCTCCCGCTTTGATAAATGTCATTACTTTCTACTTATGTACATCTTCCTTCATTTGGAGTAAGATGGGATCTCGATCTTGCTTCTCCTTTACCTCTACTACAAGGGATGATGTAGACCCATTATGCATAAGTATTCCACCTTCACCAGATTCATCTAGTTGAACTCCCTATCCCGCTAGTAGGTGCACCTCTTTGACTAACTCTTTCTTCTCTTCTTCTACATGAGTAGTGCTTCCCATAGACAATCTATTGTGAGCATCAACAACTACATTAGCTTTACCTGGATGGTAGAAGATTCTCATGTCATAGTCCTTAAGTAGCTCAAACCATCTCATTTGCCTCAAGTTAAGCTCTTTCGGGAAGAACATATATTTTAGGCTCTTGTAGTCTATGAATACATCAACGTGTGCTCCATATAAGCAGTGGCGCCAAATCTTATGTGCAAACAACACCACAGCCAATTCCAAGTCGTGAGTTAGATAGTTCCTCTCATAGTCTTAAGTTGTCTGGAAGCATACGCTATGACCCTACGTCTCTGCATCAAAACACATCCCAATCCCATTCTAAAAGCATCACAATAGATTACAAAATCATCAGTCCCTTCAAGTAGAGTCAACATTGGCACAATTGTCAATCTGATTTTCAACAATTTACAACTCTTTTCACAATCATCGAACCGCTGAAGCTTAGCTTTCTTTTGAGTTAACTTAGTCAATACTAAGGATATAGAAGAGAATCCCTCAACAAATATGCGATAGTAACCAACAAAACTTAGAAAACATCTTATGTCAATCGGAGAGGTTGGTCTTGGTTAGTTCTCGACTACCTCAATCTTTTGCATATCCACTCGAATACCACCCGAGACAACATGACCCAATATTAGCACTAATTTAAGCCAGAACTCATATTTTGAAAATTCAGCATACAACTCCTTATCCTTGAGGGTCAGAAGAACAATTTGGAGGTGATCCGCATGCTCTTCCTCATCTCTGGAGTACACTAAAATATCATCGATGAATACAATCACAAAAATGTCAAGATACTGTCCGAATACTTTGTGTTAGGGCCTGAATGTTGTATGGCTCTATTAGAGCTTGAAAATTATGGTTTCGGGAAGATTTTGACCAACGTGATGCTCCATTGGAGCCCTCACGGTCTGTGTCAGGTCACACAACCCACGTAGAGCCCCTATGAAGTGACCTTTGCCTATGGAGGATTGTTGGTCCTTAAGAGTGGAGTTTTAGACTAAGGCACACCATACTTGGACCCCTCATGGTTCGTATGACACTTCACGGACCGTGTGGTGGCCTTGGCTTGAAAACCCATAATTGTGGGACCAAGAGTAGTGCCACGGACAAGTACATGACTCGTATGAAGTGGAACGACCCGTTTGGCTACCGGTATGGCTTCTGCTGTGAAATTTTCCAAGTATGGAATCATCTTCTCATAACTTTGTCGTGGAAAATTTCTAAAGGGAGGGATACAGGCAGTATCACGGTTCATGCGACCTTACATGGCTCGTGCGGCCTTCCGTGGGAGTGATTACACTGAAAAATTCTAAGTATAGGATTACCGTTCTGATGTCGCCCAAGTTACACCTCGTTTTTAGAGGATAAAATAGTCGTGGTGATGATATAGAACCTAACAAAGGTTAGGGTCGAACCCACAGGTAATACCTAGGCTCAAGGAAAATTCACCAATAAGCAACCTGAGTAGTTAGTCAAATCAATTCCCCAAAGGATGGGGGGGGTTGCAAAAATCAATGAGAAAAATAAACTAACTATCACGAGAGAAAGATCAATAAAGGAGAGCAACTATGGTATTGTGTTCCCAATGATTCCCAACTCAGTATCATCGGATAACCAAATTCTTGTCTAGTATAGCATGTAGGATGGTAATTTAAGTTCACCAAGCCCTTTGATCAAAGGTTAGAGGCGAATTTCACTATGCGACGTGGCCCATCTCCATAGTGTGCATTACGAACCATTACCTATAAGTCCCAGTAAAACCTCCCCTTGGCCCAGTTTTTTTGATTAGACGAGAACATATCAACCAAATCCTGTTAATTAATCTCTTTTCTTATTCATTATTACCTTGGTCCAGTCAGTAACACTAGGCGTGTTCCAATGGTTGCAACCATTAGAAATCATTTAAAATGAAGAGAGTTAATTAATACATGCACATACACCTTCCAAGAATCGTGAAATATTTGATTTGACTTTGTTAGTTCTTCATGGTTCTCACAACCGTAGTTGTGGATTTAGCTACTCATGCTTTAGAAGACATAATTAAACAATTACACAACTGAATTAAGAACAAGCAAATCCAATTTCAATGAAAATCACAAGATTAAAGATTGAACTAAACCACAAGTGTTTTCAAAGACTCTCATAATTTTCTCTTTAAGAATATTGAGTTTTGTGAGCAGTAACATAAAACTAAGCTAAACTGTCGTAAACTGGTCATCTCTCTTTGAAAAATAACCTAAAGGACCTATTTATATTAATTAAAAACAAGTCCTAAACAAATTAGGAAAACTGGCTCGCAGCCTCTATGGAAGCACTTTACAATCCATATTGAAGTTCACGACCCGTAATCGAGGTCTCATACGAGTCATGTACTTGTCCGTGGCACTACTCTTGGTCCCACAATTATGGGTTTTCAAGCCAAGGCCACCACACGGATGTCAAAAAGAAGAATTCCAGTTTTCAAGCAACAATGTAGGAGACCTCGATTACGGGTCGTGAACTTCAATATGGATTGTAAAGTGCTTCCATAGAGGCTGCGAGCCAGTTTTCCTAATTTGTTTAGGACTTGTTTTTAATTAATATAAATAGGTCCTTTAGGTTATTTTTCAAAGAGAGATGACCAGTTTACGATAGTTTAGCTTAGTTTTATGTTACTGCTCACAAAACTCAATATTCTTAAAGAGAAAATTATGAGAGTCTTTGAAAACACTTGTGGTTTAGTTCAATCTTTAATCTTGTGATTTTCATTGAAATTGGATTTGCTTGTTCTTAATTCAGTTGTGTAATTGTTTAATTATGTCTTCTAAAGCATGAGTAGCTAAATCCACAACTACGGTTGTGAGAACCATGAAGAACTAACAAAGTCAAATCAAATATTTCACGATTCTTGGAAGGTGTATGTGCATGTATTAATTAACTCTCTTCATTTTAAATGATTTCTAATGGTTGCAACCATTGGAACACGCCTAGTGTTACTGACTGGACCAAGGTAATAATGAATAAGAAAAGAGATTAATTAACAGGATTTGGTTGATATGTTCTCGTCTAATCAAAAAAACTGGGCCAAGGGGAGGTTTTACTGGGACTTATAGGTAATGGTTCGTAATGCACACTATGGAGATGGGCCACGTCGCATAGTGAAATTCGCCTCTAACCTTTGATCAAAGGGCTTGGTGAACTTAAATTACCATCCTACATGCTATACTAGACAAGAATTTGGTTATCCGATGATACTGAGTTGGGAATCATTGGGAACACAATACCATAGTTGCTCTCCTTTATTGATCTTTCTCTCGTGATAGTTAGTTTATTTTTCTCATTGATTTTTGCAACCCCCCCCCCCCATCCTTTGGGGAATTGATTTGACTAACTACTCAGGTTGCTTATTGGTGAATTTTCCTTGAGCCTAGGTATTACCTGTGGGTTCGACCCTAACCTTTGTTAGGTTCTATATCATCACCACGACTATTTTATCCTCTAAAAACGAGGTGTAACTTGGGCGACATCAGAACGGTAATCCTATACTTAGAATTTTTCAGTGTAATCACTCCCACGGAAGGCCGCACGAGCCATGTAAGGTCGCATGAACCGTGATACTGCCTGTATCCCTCCCTTTAGAAATTTTCCACGACAAAGTTATGAGAAGATGATTCCATACTTGGAAAATTTCACAGCAGAAGCCATACCGGTAGCCAAACGGGTCGTTCCACTTCATACGAGTCATGTACTTGTCCGTGGCACTACTCTTGGTCCCACAATTATGGGTTTTCAAGCCAAGGCCACCACACGGTCCGTGAAGTGTCATACGAACCATGAGGGGTCCAAGTATGGTGTGCCTTAGTCTAAAACTCCACTCTTAAGGACCAACAATCCTCCATAGGCAAAGGTCACTTCATAGGGGCTCTACGTGGGTTGTGTGACCTGACACAGACCGTGAGGGCTCCAATGGAGCATCACGTTGGTCAAAATCTTCCCGAAACCATAATTTTCAAGCTCTAATAGAGCCATACAACATTCAGGCCCTAACACAAAGTATTCGGACAGTATCTTGACATTTTTGTGATTGTATTCATCGATGATATTTTAGTGTACTCCAGAGATGAGGAAGAGCATGCGGATCACCTCCAAATTGTTCTTCTGACCCTCAAGGATAAGGAGTTGTATGCTGAATTTTCAAAATATGAGTTCTGGCTTAAATTAGTGCTAATATTGGGTCATGTTGTCTCGGGTGGTATTCGAGTGGATATGCAAAAGATTGAGGTAGTCGAGAACTAACCAAGACCAACCTCTCCGATTGACATAAGATGTTTTCTAAGTTTTGTTGGTTACTATCGCATATTTGTTGAGGGATTCTCTTCTATATCCTTAGTATTGACTAAGTTAACTCAAAAGAAAGCTAAGCTTCAGCGGTTCGATGATTGTGAAAAGAGTTGTAAATTGTTGAAAATCAGATTGACAATTGTGCCAATGTTGACTCTACTTGAAGGGACTGATGATTTTGTAATCTATTGTGATGCTTTTAGAATGGGATTGGGATGTGTTTTGATGCAGAGACGTAGGGTCATAGCGTATGCTTCCAGACAACTTAAGACTATGAGAGGAACTATCTAACTCACGACTTGGAATTGGCTGTGGTGTTGTTTGCACATAAGATTTGGCGCCACTGCTTATATGGAGCACACGTTGATGTATTCATAGACTACAAGAGCCTAAAATATATGTTCTTCCCGAAAGAGCTTAACTTGAGGCAAATGAGATGGTTTGAGCTACTTAAGGACTATGACATGAGAATCTTCTACCATCCAGGTAAAGCTAATGTAGTTGTTGATGCTCACAATAGATTGTCTATGGGAAGCACTACTCATGTAGAAGAAGAGAAGAAAGAGTTAGTCAAAGAGGTGCACCTACTAGCGGGATAGGGAGTTCAACTAGATGAATCTGGTGAAGGTGGAATACTTATGCATAATGGGTCTACATCATCCCTTGTAGTAGAGGTAAAGGAGAAGCAAGATCGAGATCCCATCTTACTCCAAATGAAGGAAGATGTACATAAGTAGAAAGTAATGACATTTATCAAAGCGGGAGATGGGGTATTGAGATACCAAAGTAGATTGTGTGTCCCAGATGTTGATGACATTCAAGAAAGGATCATGGCAGAAGCCCATAACTCCATATATTCCATCTATCCAAGATCTACCAAAATGTACCATGACTTGAGAAAGGTTTATTGGTGGAGTGGGTCAAAGAGAGGCATTGGAGACTTTGTTTCTAAGTGCCCAAAATGCCAACAAGTAAAAGTTGAGAACCAATGGCCATGTGGATGTAATGACCCGTTAGGTGATTTTAAAAATAAATTCTATCTCTTTTATAAAAGATCATTACAGGTGTTGTTTTGATGTTGAGGTATCTTTTTAGTGATATTGTGATGCTGATGTCTTTGCCAGCGATGATAATATGCCGAGGTCTTTACCGACAATGTTGTTATTTTGAGGTTTGAGGTATTTTTCAGTGATATTATGATGCCGAGGTAATTACCGGCAATTATTGCATAAGCATTGCATCTCATCCTTGCATATTCTTGTGTGGCATGATGTTATTCTTGTGTTTGACTATGTTATCACTTGTGAGTTGTGGCTGGCGATGTTGAATTGTGACATTATGAAAACTATCTTTATTATGTATTATGTGTTGCTGGGCTGGACTGATTTGTTTGCAGGTTATTGTTGTGGATGTTTGTTGGGATGGATCGAGTTTGTGTATTTTGTTGGACTTGCTTTGTTTTTTTAGTTGACTTCCTGGGTACCGTGTGCTTAGTACTCACCCCTTGCTTCTACATTTTTGTAGGTTATGCGCTTGGATCTTTGTGATACTCTCTCTTCTTTTTTTTATCCTAGACTTTCTTTGGAGATTAGTGATCTAGCTATTTGTCTTCCCAGCGAGCCTCATCCTCCAATTTATGATCTTGTTCTACTTTAGAGACAACATCATTTGTGACTTGTACTTTTTCCCAAATCCATTGTAACATATTAGAGGCTTGTGCACGTGACAACCAAGTCTTGAGGGATTTTAATTAAGTTGACTTATTACCTTTAGCAAATTTTTTATTTCTATTATCCTTCCGCACTTAATCATTATAATTGGATTTTAGGTTGACTTGTCTTGGTGGGATAAGACGAGTGCCATCACGTCCATTTTTTTGGGTCGTGAAAGTGCAGTACCCTAGCATTTGGAAATTTCAGAATAGAAGTAGGAGATAATCAATATGGATTTCATCATAGGCTTACCAAGGTCTCGCAGACAACATGATTCGATTTGGGTGATTTTTGATAGGATGACTAAATCATCCCACTTTTTAGCAGTAAAGGTTGCCAATAGTAGATGACTATGTCCGATTGTATATCTGAGAGATTGTAAAATTACATGGAGAGCAAGTGCTTGAATTTGCCTTCCTCCTCTCTTTTTTTGTGTCTTTGAGAGAAGTTAAGGGGAGGCCTAAGGACGGGCGTAAACCTATGTGGCACTTTAGCAGCTTCACTCACCCCATCCTTGCGACGATCATCTCCTTCACTTGCATCCTTGACTGGAACCATCTCCTCACGAACATCTTCCTCTTCGACCGGCATAGGAGGATCAATGGTGATCTTGCAACCTTGAGTAGTAACTGTCATACACTGCCCGTCATTCATAGGATTTTGCACTGTATTGCTATGAAGTGTACCCCTCTGATGCTAATTCAACTAAGTCGACACTTGACCGAATTGTTGTTCCAGCTGCTTCATAGACACAAAATAAGACTTTATCTTTTGATTGATACTAGAGATATCTGTTTTCATAGTTGTTAGGGTCTCATCCTGTGTCTCAGCCTTCTTCAATAGGCAATCAAACATCTGCTCAATTCTGGAATTATCTGTACTTGTGTCACGGTTTTGTGGTTGCACATAAGGACCATCTTGAAGCCTTCTGTACGACCCTAATCTGCATCCATACCCCTATTTCTATCATACTAACCACTGTAATTGACTCTGTAAGCTCCTTTTGTACTAATATTCCAACCTTAATGTCCTTAACCTTGGCACCAATAGTTCTAATTAGACCCTTAGGCGTTGGTCCAGAAACCCCCCGTCTGGTAACTAACAAAGCATATGTCCTCCTCATAGTATGGATCCTCGTACATGGGCACATTTGGAGGTTGATGAACCACTGCATTTACTCTCTTGGTTTTGCTTCATTATCACCTCCATGCCTGTGCAAATCTGAGCAAGTTGTTGAATGATCTCTTCATTGATTTTGGTTTGCTCTGGACCCACACTGACTACACATAAACTTTTCTTGGAAGTTTTATCCCTTTATCTGCATGCACGACTCGTCTTGACCACTCTTTCCATGAGTTCAGCAATCCTTGCAAATGGTTGATCTAGAAATATGCCCCCATGATAGTGTTAGCACAGGCTTGACTGTTCTCATCAAGAGAATGATAGAAGATTTCTACCAAGGCGTCATCAACTATCTTGTGGTCGGGGATGCTCCTCAGACATTTTGTAAGCACTCTCAAGTAGTGCTGATGGAATCACCAGAAAGTTGCTAGATGTTGTTCATCTGGTCCTTTAACTTGAGCTTCTTCGATCTAGGGAAGTATTTCACCAAAAAGGCCTTCTAAAAGTCTTCCCAGCTGGCGATTGAACTTTGCGGGAGCTCAGATAACCATAATGCAGCATTGCCCATGAGCAACAATGGGAAGATACGAAGCCCACATCATCCATAGATATATTTTTTGATCCCATCACACTCTTACAAACAAATGGCATATTGTGTAAGTGGCTATGTGGATCCTCTGATTGTAAGTCTGTAAATAGCCCATGGTTTTGCAGTATCTGAAGTAACCCACTCGAGACTGTGAACTTTGTGTCTACCGATAGTGGTGGAACCACAATAGCTCCAGTCACATCTGTATCCATGGGATCAAACCTGTACTGATTTCATTGGTAAGCATTGGCTTTGAAATCCTGAGGCTTTGGAATGTCCTCCAAAAGAGGTGGGTTCTCATTCCCATCATCTTCATTATTGTTCCTATTATAGGTTGCATTGGCTGCATTGTTGGCTTTGTCTTAAGTCATCCTTCTTATCATGCTATGTATCTCTTATCCAAATGGAGTTAAGGAATTTTCTTGACTCCGAGTGTTGGGCATACACTACTTGTACACTATACAAAGAAACAAAAAAAAACAGAAGTAAAATAAAGGTATCTAAGGATTAACACACGAACAACTAATGAATTTACTATGTCTTGCCATATGCCCCGGCAAAGACACCAAAATATTGATGTTGCCAAAGTTACACCTCCATTTTAGAGGATAAAAGGATAACTATCAAGAAATATAACCTAACCAAGGTTACGGTGGAACCCATAGGGAACGTAGACTCAAGAAAAATTCACCAACAAGTAGTCCGAGTAGTTAAACAACTCAATTCCCCAAGAGGGGTTTGGCAAAAATCAATATGAAAAATAAACTAACTAACTATTACGACAGAAAGATCAATAAAGTAGATCAACTAAGGTATTGTGTTCCCCATGACTCCCCAACTCAGTATTACCAGATAACGTAATTCTTGTCTAGTTTATAACATACAAAAAGGTAATTTAAGTTCACCAAGCCCTTTGGTCAAAGGTCGCAAATTTCACTATGCGACTTGGCCCATCTCCATAGTGTGCATTAATAACCATTACCCATAAGTCCAAGTACAACCTCTCCTTGGCCGAGTTTGGTTGATTAGACGAGAACACATCAATCGAATCCAGTTAATTAATCTCTTTTCCTACTCATTACTACCTTTTTCTAGTCAGTAACACTAGGCGACTATAATGTTGGCCACCATAAAAAACATGCAAAATGAAGAGTGTTAATCAATACACGTACATACACCTTCCAAGAAACGTGAATTTTCCGATTATACTTTGCTAGTTCTTCATGTTTTCCACAATCCTAGTTGTGAATTTAGCTACTCATGTTTTGTGTAGATGAAGGGATTTCTGAATTTAGAAGACATAATTAAACACTTACACAACTTAATTAAGAACAAAAAAATCCAATGTCATTGAAAATCACAAGCTTGAAGATTAATTAAATCATAAGTATTTTTAAAGGCTCTCACAATTTTCTCTATAAGAATATTAAGTTCTCTGAGCACTAACCTAAAACTCAGCTAATATGTCATAAACTGGTCATATCTCTTTGAAAAATAACCTAAAAGATCTATTTATAATAATAAAAAACAAGTTCTAAAAAAATTAGGAAAATTGGTAGGCAACCTCCACGAAAGCATTTTACGGGCCTTATTAAAGTTCACAACTCATAATCAGGGTCTCTTATATTGTTGCAGGAAAATTAGACTTCTCCTTTACGACACCTCTTTATGACTTGTATTTATGACCCGTAAAGGGGATTTCGTCTGATAAGCTTCACAAAGTCTTCATTCTCTGATCCTCAGGGCACGAAACCTCTTCTATGATTCATACATTACTTTATGGCTTGTCTACATATTCATAGAAGTGACTTCAAAAACTTGGCCCCTCATTAGAATTCCTCATCAAAACACCTTATGGCTTGTAGAATGGTCTACGGCCCGTAAGGTGTCTCCTATAACATCAAATTTGCAGCACTTTGTAACTTTCCGAAAAATCATTGGCCAACCTGTAATCCTACACAGATAGATACAAAAACACATAAAAACAACTAAAGGCGCATTGAGAACACACAAAATCCTATGTTTTAAGCATCAAATAAAATTTTCTAAGTATCGATTCACAGATGAGTATACAATCCGTGTGATGTTTCACGGACCATATAGCCTCCCTTGATGTTATTCCATTGTTCAACTCAATTCATTAATGGTGTTTCCATAATTATGGTTTATTCTAAGGGTCTTTTGTGACTTCCTACCCTACCTAAAGACTTCCTAATGACCTAAACTTTGTTCCTCTCATTCAAATTCATTCCTCACATTTGAAATTTTTCTCCAGTCTTTTTCAAAGAACTCTTTTGGGTTTTAAGCTTGAGGAACAAGGAAGGGATCTTTCTTCACAAAATTTCTTCTTTAATCTTCTTCATTAGCTCAGGTATTTGGGTTAGATTCTTGGTCCCTTTCAACCAAAAAGACCCAAACTCTTCTTAAGTGATTTTCATGATTTTTAGCTTACTTTTAAATATGTTTTTCAATATTATGATTTATTAAATTCAATTGATGTATGGTCTGTGTTCTATTGTTGATATTAAGGTAAAGTAAGCCCTAATATGATGAAATGCATTGATGTAATAAAGTTATGAATGTGCATGTCCCCTTTTAAGATTGATTTGTGCATGAGTAATCTATATTATCATTTAAATGTGAATTTTACCTATGTCTTCTTGAATTTCATAATGTATTGTTGATTAAATTTGGATGTACATTACCCATCCTATTCTCATCTAGTTTATATTATATGCATTCATAAACTTCGATTTTATGGATTTTATAAAGTGGGTTAAGCCAAATTATGTTTATGTACATTATTTTGATTCGATTATGACAAGAATGTGATCACATGAATCTCTAAGATTATGGTTCTTTGAGTACTTATGGGTATTTACACCACTATGTCTAAGGAGCTATTACTATTCATGGAAAGTATTCATGAAGAATATTTGTGGGACCCCGTGTTTTTCGTCTTCCATTATATAAATAGTGTGGCGTTATATAAGGCATATGTGATTTTCGCTAGCACCTAGGGGTAATAAGGCTTACAATAAGAGGTAATATCAGGGACTTAATTTTTCAAGTCAAAGGAATCCCCAAAATAAACAATCGGAGCTAAAGAAATGGCCCGAGTGACACCTCACCCTTTTTTGAAGGTTTAAATTACATTTCACTTTTTGGGTGGGACTAAAAGTTTATAATTTGCTAATAATGAATATTTTTAAAGCTATTTTAATAGTACAATGGTCATACATTATGTTTTGAAACCAAGAAAGTTGCAAGAAAAAGGTTGGCGAAGGTTACCGTAAGTTTTTTTAAGAAATCCTTCTTAAATTTGGGTCAAATGTAATAGGCCATATCTCCCAAAATGTAAGGGGTTAGAAGGTCCATGACCTATCAAATTGAATATCTAAGAGTCTAGTTTGCAACTCACAAAACTCTGATATGCGGGACAAACATCGTTCTAAGTTGTCCAAGTTTCCAAGAAAGAGTTCCTTTGCACGAGTGAGAAACCGATGTATTTACATGGGTCACCCTCATTCTGTATATGAGTTCGCATCAGACCGACCTCAGAATAAAAAGTCATGACCATTTTATCAAGACTCCTCGAGCAAGAAACCGGGTCATGGGTTGGGTCGGGTTGACCCACTTTAATGTCGGCTAATTTGAGCTTTTTAAAACTTAAATCAGTGCCATTTCATCCCCAAACAGCTTAGAAACTGAAGGAAAAGTCCCTTAAGGTGCCAAAGGGATTTGAGTAAGTTTTTTGCATTTTTACCGTTAAATTTATCTGTGTGCCTAGAAATGTGTGCCTTACGCTTTGCAATTGTTTTTCCCTGGTATAAGCTGTGTTTGGGGCAGTTTTTAGGCTGTAAAAAAGTGTTGTTCTTGCTGGTATTATTGGTTTGCATCTGCATTTTGTGGTAATAATTTTGGGGCTCTTTTACGATTATTTTTTTTAATGTTTTACGGATATTTCCTTAGGTAAATGCTCCTTACTGAATCTGGTCATTAATGTTGAATTTTTTACTGTTCATAGGTGTCTTTAAGCTGCGTATCTATAGTCGTTGTGAAGCTTAGGACGTAAGGAACAACTTTCGTGAAGGAACTTTGAGCAATTGGGTGATCGTTGGGAAGGTATGTTAAGCCTATGCTTCGTCTCTCCTTTTAGCATGAAATCTGGGACATTTTCCAAAATGTCAAATACGATATCTTTCTATTTTGATGCTAGAAAGACCTTCTGTGAAAGGTATTGGGATTGCAGCTGAGTTATTTTCATGATGGTATTAGGTTGAAATTCCTTTCGTTCGCTTAAACATGACTTTCAATATATATATATATATCATTTTGTCGTTTTTCCTAGCTACCTAGCTATTCATATGTTCGAGGCATTTATCTTCTTGGTGTAGTGGCATTAAAATAAATGTAAAATGCGAAGGGAATGTAGTATTCATAATTAGTCCTTCTTCCATACAAAAATATAATTGAAGCATTTAGCAAGTAACACGTTGGTTTCCAATATTCGTCCGTGAAATATTCCTATTTAAACTACTAGAGCACTTGATCATGTTCAAATACTTTCTTTAACTAATTGACATGGGACCAAGTATAAGCATTATCTAAATCACCTTTATGAACATTTTCAAAGTTAAGGCTTTACTCTAAATGTTTGGTTAAGTTCCCAAACTTGTTAAAAAGACATATATGATTCCACAAGTGATGTGTATATGCTATGACAACGATTATGATGTTATGAGAACCAGTGTACCAATGAGCCAAGATTGTCTAAATGACAATGATTATTATGCTATGAGAATAAGTGTACTAATGAGCCAAGACTGGCTAAGTTCTTGCTATGGCCTATTATGTGCATTCAACATTCATATCATACATTGCACGTTATGCATGGACTTAGAGCTATAATCGAAGGTATGGGGCCTATTTGCCCAAATGATTATATATATATATGTATATGGTACAGATGGACACAGGTTGGCTGATATGATACCGATTAGCTATCGGAAAGGACCACCATTGTTAGCATTTGGTTGGTTATGTCATGCATTTGCATCTATATATATGTATTCATGCCATGGGATACTCGAGCATACCATGCATACTTAATCACTAGGAGGTTTCTTATTGGCCCTTAAGGCTACTTTAGTTTTTGTTATAGGTGGTATTTCTATTGACCTTTTTACTAAGGTTATCTATGATGTTACTTCCTGCATTACATACAAGTACATGTTTATTCGTACGGACGTTCCTTTGCCTAGGTACGCTGCATTTTACTTCGTGCGTGCAGGTTCAGGTTGGGGTTCTGACTTACACCTCCACTAGGAGCCCCGTTTAGTTGTGAGTTGGTAAGTTCCACCTTTTTTTGGAGCTTTCACTGGATGATTACTTTTTGTTGTATAGTCGGGTATAGTTGGACCCTGTCCCGACAATGTTGGTGATTCTCTTAGAGGCTATTGTGGACATGTTATTGTGGGTTTATCCTTTTGTGTAATTTTGTCTTTAGTCATAAGATTGGCATGTATATATGGTGTGTGCCTGTACCTCTGCGGTGGCAGCCTTGTCGGCTAGCCAGTACTTTATCATTCTGGTTTAATTATCTTGATGTACATGATTTGCTGTTGACCAAGTCATGAGCTAAATGGTCCCGATGTTCTTCTGGTCCCTTGTTTAGTTAACTAGCATGTTTAGTGGCTTACCCGGTCAATAATGGTATTGAGTGCCAGTTGCGCCTCCCCTCTCTTTTGGGCGTGACAATATTTTGGTGGTTTAGCCTATCATGCATAATTATGAATAATATGATTTGTCTTTGAAGCCTAAGAATGCATGTAAATGAATTTGAAGTCTTATGCCTCTCTTAAAACAATGTATATATATGTAATCTAGTGTGATGGTGACTTAGCATGAGAGGACCTTAAGATTGAGGCTCATCCCGCTAGTTGAGGCATGACCCATTAGAAATGAATCTCATCGTCCTATAACTATATGCCTAACATAGGTATGATTATGCCCCAAGGGGAAAGAATGATTATGGATCTACTTTTGGCAAGTAGGTCACCTCTTTATCCATTTTGGAGAAGACGACGAAGTTTTGAGTTATAGCTCACTTGGTCATATATCGCTTACGGTCCCATCCTCAATGTAGATGAATTATTTTCACACTCATGCATCATGTATCTCATGGCATATATATATATATAGACAATTCACTTGTTATATAATTTTTCTATATATGTGCCCTTGCCATCTAACGTTGTATGTAGGTTTAATGTGTTATATGCATTGCATGCCCGCATACTTAGTATTTTCAAACGTTTGAACACATATTTTTTCCAACATGATCTAACCATGTAGGGACCAAAAAATACATTCATCCACCGTATAACGTCTAGCTTTGATCTTGAGATTTGCTTGTTTTGGTGAGTCCTATATTCCAAAGACAACCAACCTTCCTCTACCTATGGTGCTTAGTATATGTTATTTACTTTGAGAATGAACCCTGGACATGTCTTGGCCCCCATCCTATCTTATGATTAGAGGCATTGTTGGACATATAGACCTTATTATATTTATGTGTTAAGTGTTGTATTCGAAAAATTTTGTTTTATGGATATGGTTATATCATTATGGTTTTATTATGAGTTTATGTTTTGGATTCATGTTATAATATGAAAGATCCTTAGTCCTATATTACCCCCATAGAGTGAGTCATACTTAACCGAGCCTTAGTCTTATGTGCTATGGGAATCAATGTTACTCCATATCCCGTATGATATCCCCATAGCGTAAGTCCTACTTTCCTGTCCCTTAGAATTATTTGTTAACAATTCATATGCGCTTCCGAATCGATGATGTGTAAATGGATGCGACAAGGCTTATTTGGGGACTTTCGGGTTCCTATATGCTATGTCACTCCTAGACCCTAGGTCTGGGTTGTGAAAAGCTTGGTATCAGAGTACTAGGTTTGTAAATGATCCTCGAAGTCCAACATGTCGCATAAAGTAGAGTACTATTCATGGTTATGAAGTGCACCATGCCTATGAGTGGGAGGCTACGACGACATTCTAGGAATTGTCTCACTTTTTCATGTATTATGTCTTGCTATGGATCATATCTTTTGTTTCCCTATCTTAATAGTGTCGCTACTCCATTACAAAAGATCCTCTAGAAATACCTTTCCTACGATGACCGGCCCCGTCTAATGAGGGTGAAGATCCTCAAGGTCCTATGGATAAGCCTATCTCCAATGGTGAATTCCATACGACATTTCCTATTCTTTCCCAGGTGGTGACTTCTCAGACTAGGCAGGCTAATCTTCCTCAGGATTCCACCCTTGCTTCTAGGGTGAGAGATTTCACCCGGATGAATCCTCCAAAGTTCTATAGGTCAAAGGCTGACGAGGATGCTCAAGTATTCATTAATGAGGTCACAAAGGTGTTGACCATTAAGGATGTCACTTATGAGGAGATAGCTGAGTTGGCTACATATCAGATGAAAGATGTGGCTCAAGTATGGAACACCCTATTGTTGATGGAGCGGGCTTGTGGTGATGCTGTTAATTGGGATGAGCTCAAGTTTGCATTTCTAGATCGTTTCTTCCCACTTGAGCTTAGGGAAGGCAAGATGATCGACTGAGTATATCAACCTCAAATAGGGTGGAATGAGTGTGAAAGACTAAGCCCTAAAGTTCACAAAGCTCTCTAAGTATACTCCTACACTTGTGGTTGACCCTTGTGCGAGAATGCACAAGTTCATTTCTGGTATCTCTAACTTGGTTATGAAGGAATGCCATATGGCTATGCTTATTCGAGATATGGACATCTCAAGGCTCTTGGTATATGTTGAACAAATTGAGGGGGGAAAACTCAAGGAGAAGAGAGTGCATGATTCTAAGAGCTCCCGTTGTGATGGTGGGTCTCCAACTCCAAAGGTGGTGGTTACGGTCGCTTCCAATAGGGCCAAGGTTCTGATACTTGGGTTGCTAATGATAGAGTGCCTCCTCCTAAGGCACATCTTGGAGGTGGTCCATTACCTCCACGATGTGATGAATGCGGGAAGATTCACTTCGAGAAGTGTTTATGGGGTTCACATGTTTCTTATGGGTGTGGTGAGATAGGCCATAAGCTTGTTGATTGCCTAACGGCCCCAACGAAGAGTCAAGTGGCTCAAGGTAATGCATTAAAACCAAGAGCTCCACCAGGTGGTGCCCCCAAAAACAACAAGTTCTATGCTTTGCATGTTTGTCAGGAGGTGGAGGAAGCTTCGGATGTAGTGATTGGTATGTTTAAAGTATTTGATTTTGATGCTTATGCTTTGCTTGATCCGGGTGCAAATTTGTCTTTTGTGACTCCTCTGTTGGCTATTAAATTTGGTCTAACTCCCAAAATTTTAAGGGACCCATTTTTGGTTTATCCCCTGTGGGTGAATCTGTGGTTGCTCATAAAGTTTATCAGGGTCGTCTTGTTTCTGTGTTACGTAAATGTTTTCTATGTGATTTTATGGATGTTAAGATGTTTTATTTTGATATGATTCTCGGGATGGATTGGTTGCATGCTTCATATGCCTCTATAGATTGTAGAACTCGAAAGGTCAACTTCCAACTTCTAGATGAGCCCATTCATTAATGGAAGAGTAGTGACTTCGCATTTAAAGGTCGAATTATTTCCTACCTTAAGGCCTAAAAGATTACCTCTAAGGGGTATTTCTATCCTATTATGAGGGTCAAGGATGTCGAGTCTGAGTCACCTACTCTTCAATAAGTCCCGAAGGTGAATGAGTTTGTGGATGTTTTCCCGTAAATACTTGCCCAGTATTCCTCTCGAAAGGGAAGTAGACTTTAGCGTAGATCTTCTCCCGGGTCCTCAATCAATCACTATTCCTCCATATCATATGGCACTAGTTGAGTTGAAGGATTTGTTGGAGAAAGGTTTCACTAGGCCAAGTATGTCTTCATGGGGTGCTCCGGTGTTATTTGTAAGAAAGAAAGATGGATCTCTTCGGATGTACATTGATTATAGGCAATTGAATAAGGTAACCATCAAGAATAAGTATCTGTTTCCTAGAATCGATGACTTGTTTGATCTACTTCAAGGGGCTACTCATTTCTCAAAGATTGAACGTCCTTCCGATTATCATTAGTTGAAGGTTAGTGAGTGTGATGTTCCCAAGACAGCTTTTCGTAATTGATATAGGCACTTTAAATTTGTTGTGATGTCAATTAAATTAAATAATGCTCTGGCCATATTTATGAATCTTATGAATTGGGTGTTCAACCTTGATAGTTTTGTGGTTGTCTTCATCGATGATATTCTCATTTACTACCGAAGTCAGCAAGAATATATAGATCATTTGAGGTTGGTTCTTCAAACCTTAAAGGAGAAGAAATTGTAAGCTAAGTTTAGCAAGTGTGAGTTTTTGTTGGGTGAAGTAGCATTTCTTGGTCATGTGGTGTTCTGTGATGGTATAAAAGGTTAACACGAAGAAGACTGAGGCCGTGAAGAATTGGCCTAGATCATTGACTCCTTCGGATATTCAAAGTTTTCTTGTGTTGGCTGGCTATTATCAGAGGTTTGTTGAAGGATTCTCATCTATAGCATCTCTGTTGACTAAGTTGATCCAAAAAAAGGGTAAGTTTGTGTGGTCGGATGAAGGTGAGAAGAGTTTGTCTAGGCCTCAAAGGATCGATTTTCATCGGCTCCTTTTTTGACTTTACCAAATGGCTTGGATGGATTTGTGGTTTATTGTGATGCTTCTCGGATTGGGTTGGGTTTTGTAATTATGCGACATAGTACGGTTATAGCTTATGCATCAAGGCAATTAAAGGTGCGTGAGCGTAATTACCCAACTCATGATCTTGAGTTAGAAGCAGTGGTATTTTCTTTGAAAATTTTGAGACACTATTTGTATGGGATGCATACATGTGTATGTTCTCACTGATCACAAGAGTTTGTAATATGTGTTCACTTAAAGGGATCTTAACTTGAGGCAAAGGAGGTGGTTGGAACTCCTAAAAGACTACGACATGAGTGTAAAATATCATAACGGTAAGGTGAATGTTGTTGTTGATGCTCGTAGTAGGCTATCTATTGGAAGTGTGGCTTATGTCAAGGAAGAGAAGAAGGATTTGGAAAAGGATGTTCATCGTTTGGCTAGGTTGGGAGTTATGTTGGCTGACTCTAATGGTGGTGGCATTCATGTTCCAAATGGGGCTTAATCTTAAGTGATCATAGATGTAAAGGCTAAGAAATAACTAGATCCATCATTGGTTGAATTGAAGTAATTGGTTGCCAAAAAGAAAATAGAGGTGTTCTCCCAAGGGGGAGATGGTGTGCTTCGGTATTAAGATCAGTTGTGTGTTCTGGATGTGGACGATCTTAGGAGGGTGATCAAGAGTGAAGCCTATGACTCTCATTATTCTATTCATCCGGGTCTACCAAGATGTATCGAGTTTTGGGGGAAGTGTATTAGTGGCATGGTATGAAGAAGGATATAGCCACGTTTGTATCCTAATACCCTTATTGTCAAATGAAAGTAGAGCACCAAAGGCCCACCGGTTTGACTTAAGTCATTGAGATCCCTACTTTGATGTTGGAAGATGTAAACATGTCTTTTGTTGTTGGTTTGCCTCGGACCTGAAGGCAATTTGAATACATTTGGGTTATTATTGACCGGATGACTAAGTCTACTCAGTTTCTACCTGTCAAGAGTACGTTTGGTGCTAAATATTATGCATAGTTGTACATCTAAGAGTTAGTGAGGTTGTATGGTATGCCTAGATCTATCATATCGGATCGTGGTATCCAATTCACTTCTCACTTTTGGAGGTCATTTCAAAGAAGTCATGGTACTAAGGTAAATTTGTGGGCCGCCTATCATCCTTAAACCAATGGACAAACCAAGAGGATAATTCAAAAGTTGGAGGATATGTTAAGGACTTGTGTGTTGGAGTTTAAAGAAAATTGAGATGACCATCTTCCACTCATTGGGTTTGTTCATAATAGTAGCTTTCATGCTAGCATTAATATGAAACTGTTTGAGGCTTTGTGTTGTAGGTGATGTAGGTCTCCGGTAGGGTAGTTTGAGTTGGGAGAGATGGCTTTGATTGGCCCAGAATTGGCGTTGGAGGCTATGGAGAAAGTGAAGTTGATTAGGGAGAGGTTGAAGATGGATCAAAGCAGCCAAAAGTCCTATTTGGGTGTTAGGAAGAGGGACCTTGAGTTTCATGTTGGTGATTGGGTGTATGTGATGGTCTCACCTATGAAGGGTGTGATGCGCTTTGGCAAGAAGGGCAAGTTGAGCTCCCGGTATATAGGCCCTTATAAGATTGTTGAGCGAATTGGGAATGTGGCTTATAATTTAGAGTTACCTTTAGATTGGAGCTCTATTCAGCTAGACTTCTAAGTGTCCATGTTGAGAAAGTCGGTTGGTGATCCTAGTACTATTGTGCCTTTGGAAGGTGTTGAGGTTGAGGAGAACTTATCTCATGAAAATGTTTCAATGGTGATTTTTGATAGACAAGTGAAGCGGCTACACAACAAGGATGTGGCTTCAGTTAAGGTTTTTTTGAGAAATCAACATGTGGAGAGTGCTACATGGGAGGCGGAGTTGGATATAATGAAGCGATATCCCCATCTTTTCCAATCTACTCAAGCCTAACATATTAGGTCCTTCCTTTTCTAATGGTCCTAATTCTTGCACTCTTGGGTTTCTTGACATGACATGCATACATGTGCACCAAAATGATTTTTTTGTAATGTTTTGTAAGATTTGATTACGTTTTAGCATAAGTTTCGATGGCTTTTTGATTTCACGTAATGAAAATGCATTATATCTTGTGATTTCAAATTTCAAGTTCTAAGTCAAGCCTTTCAAGCCTTGTTCTTGCACATTTGAGGATGAATGTTCCCAATGGGGAGATGATGTTAGGGCCCGTACATTGTGCGACTTCATTGGAGCTTGAACATTTTGGTTTTGGGAAGTTTTGGACTAAGGGGATGCTCCATGGGAGCCCTCATGGTCCGTGTGAAGTCACACGGCCCGTGTGGACCCCCATGAAGTGACCCTTGGCCTATGGAGGAGTGTTGTCCCTTAAGAGTGGAGTTTTTAACAAAGGCCCACCACACTTGGACCCCTCACGGTATGTGTGAAACTTTACGGATCATGTGGTGCGCCACGTGGTGACCTTCGCTTTAAATCACACAATTTTGGGACAAAGTGTTGTGCCACATACAAGTAAACGACTCTTGTGGCCACCCGTATGGATTCTGGAGTGAAATATTTCTAAGTATGAAATCACCGTCTTGTAACTTCATCATGGAAACTTTCTAAGGGAAGGGGTATGGACAGTGTCACAGTTCATGTGACCTTACACGGCCCGTGTGGCCTTCCGTGGGAATGATTACGTTGGAAAATTATAAGTATGGGATTACCGTTCTGGACATTCCTCAAGTGAAATTTTCGAAGTATTGGTTCACAAATGAGTATACGGTCCGTATGATGTATCACGGACCGTAGTGCCTCCTTTTAGACGACATTATTCAATTTTTCAACGTGTTTCATTAATGGCATTTTCGTAATAATGATTTATTCTAAGGGCCTTTTATGACTTCCTATGCTACCTAAAGACTTCCTAATGACCTAAACTTTATTCCTCTCATTCAAATTCATTCATCACATTAGAAATTTCTCTCAAGTCTCTTTCAAAGAACTCTAGCGGGTTTTAAGTTTAGGAATCAAGGAAGGGCTCTTTCTTCACCAAATTTCTTCTTGAATCTTCTTCATTAGTTAAGGTATGTCTGTATGATTTTTGGTCCCTTACAACCAAGAAGATCCAAACTCTTCTCAAGTGATTTTCATGAATTTTAGCTTATATTAAATATTTGTTTTTCAATTTAAATTGAATGGAAGTATGCTATGTTATATTGTTGATTTTAAGGTGAATTAAGCCCTAATATGATTAAATGAATTGAAGTTATGAATGTGCCAATCCCTTTTAAGCTTGATTTGTGCATGGGGTAATCTATATTATGATTTAAGAGTGAATTTAAGTTATGTCTTTATTTGCATTTGATAATGTATTGTTGATTTAAGTTTGAATTTGTATTACCCATGCTATTATCATCTCATTCATAAGATATGCATTCATGAACATCATAGTTTATGAAAATTATGAAGTGGGTTAAGCCCAATTAGGGTTATGCACATTATTTTGATACGATATTAGTTATGGCTAGAATGTGATCACATGAATGTCTAAGCTTATTGCTCTCTGAGAAATTATGGGTGTTTAAACCACTTTGTCTAAGGAGCTATTCCTATGAATGGAATGTGTTCATGAAGAATGTTTTGGTTTTTTAGCCTATTATGCATGATTATGAATAATATGATTTGTCCTTTAAGCCTAAAAGTGCATGTAAACAAATTGAAAGTCTTATGCCTCTTTTACAAGAATATATATATGTATTCTAGTGGGATGACGACCTAGAACAGAGAGGACCTTGAGATTGAGGCTCATCCCGTTAGTTGAGACATTTATCCGTTAGAAATTAATCTCGTTGTGTCATAACTATGTGTCAAACATTGGTATGATTATGGCCGAAGAACAATGATTATGGATCTACATTTTGAAAGTAGGTCACCTCTTTATCTGTTATGGCGTAGATGACAGAGTTTCTAGTTATAGCTCACTTCGTCTTATGTCGGTTAAGGTCCTTTCCTCAATGTATATTTATCATTTTTGCCCTCATGCATCTTGTATTTCACGGCATATTGATTTAGATTATTCACTTGTTATATAACTCTTTCTATATATGTGCCCTTACTATCTAACATTGTTTATAGGTTTGATGAGTCATATGCATTACATGCCCGCATACTTAATACATTCAAATGTACTAAGCATACTTTTTCCTACATGATCTAACCATGTAGAGTTCGAAGAATACATTCATCCATCGTACGATGTCTAGCTTAGATCTTAAGATTTTCTTGTTGTGGTGAGTCCTATCTTCCGTGTACAACTCACCTTCCTCTACCTATGGTTCTTAGTTTATATTATTTTCTTTGAAGGTGAGCCTGAGATATGTCTTGGCCCCAATCCTATCTTATGGTTAGTGGAATTGTTGGATATCTTGTTGACCTCCTTACATTTATGTGCTACGTATTGTATTTGGAGAATCATGTTATCGATATGGTTACGTCATTATGGTTTGATTATGAGCTTATGTTATGGATTTAATGTTATGATATGAAAGATTCTAAGTGTTGTATTGCCCCAAAGATTGAGTTATACCTGCCCGCCGCTTAGTCTTAAATGTTAGGTGCTATGTAGATCCATGTTACTCCCTATTCCATGTGATATCCCGATAGTGTGAGTCCTACATTCCCATTCCTTAGAATGAGTTTCTTACAATTTATATGTTCTTCTGAACATATTATGTGTGAATGGACACTACGAGGCTTGTTTGGGGACTCTCGAGTTCCCATATGCCAAGTCACTCCTAGACCCTAGGTCCGAGTCATGACAAGCTTGGTATTAGAGAACTAGGTTTTTAAATTAGCTTCGAAGTCCAACATGTCGCATCAAGTAAAGTACTATTCATGGGTTTGAAGTACACCATACCTATGAGTAGGAGGCGATGATGATGTTCTAGGAATTGTCTCAGTTGTTCTTATCTTTTTATGTGCTGTGGATCATATATTTGGCTTCCTTATCTTAATGGTGTTATTTTTCCATCACAGAAAATGCCTCAAAGAATACTTCACCTACTAAGAATGGCCTGGGCTAACAAGGGGCAGGCACTTCAAGGCCCTATGGATGAGCATATATCAAATCGTGAATTCCATACGACCTTTGCTATGCTTTCCTAGGTGGTGACTTCTCACACTAGCAGGCTAATCTTCCTACGGATTCCACCTTGGCTTCTAAGATGAGAGATTTCACCCGATGAATCCTCTAGTGTTCTATGGGTCAAAGGCTGGCGAGGTGCTCATGATTTCATTGATGAGCTCACTAAGGTGTTGACTACTATGGGTGTCATTTCTGAGGAGAAAGCTGAGTTAGCTTCATATGAGTTGAAAGATGTGGCTCATGTATGGCACACCCAATGCTCGATGGACAGGGCTTGTGGTGATGCTGTTAATTGGGAAGAGTTCATGTTTGCATTTCTGGATTGTTTCATCCCACTTGAACTTAGGTAAGCCAAGATGACCAAGTTTATCAACCTCAAATTGGGTGGTATAAGTGTGAGGAACTATGCCCTCAAGTTCACAAAACTCTTCAAGTATGCTCTTACACTTGTGGTTGACCCTCGTGCAAGAATGCACAAGTTCATTTCTGGTATCTCTAACTTGGTTATGAAGGAATGACATATGTCTATGCTTATTGGGGATATGGATATCTCCATGCTCTTGGTATATTTTGAACAAATTGAGGGGGGGAAACTTAAGGAGAAGAGAGTGCATGATCCTAAGAAGGCCTTTTATGATGATGGGTTCTACAACTCCAAAGGTGGTGGTTATGGTCGCTTCAAAAAGGGCCAAGGTTCTGATGCTGGGGTTGCTAATGCTAGAATGTATTCTCCTAAGGCACCGATTCGTGGTAGGCCATTACCTTCACGATGTGACAAATGCAGAAAATTTCACTCCAAAAAGTGTTTGTGGGGTTCGAATGCTTGCTATGCTGGTGATGGGATATGTCACAAGCTTGTTGATTGCCCAAAGACACCAAAGAATGGTCAAGTCGCTCAAGATAATCTAGTCTAACAAAGAGCTCAACTAGGTGGTTGCCCAAGAAACAAAAAGGTTTCATGCTTTAAACGTTTGTCAAGAGGTCGAGGAAGTTCCGAATGTTATGACTGGTAAGTTAAAAGCCTTTGATTTTGATGCTTATGCTTTCCTTGATCCGGGTCTAAATTAGTTTTTTGTGACTCTCCATTAGCTTTTAAGTTTGGTATGACTCCCAAAATTTTGAGGGACCCCTTTTAAGTTTATACCCTCGTTGGTGAACATATGGTTTCTCATAGAGTTTATCGGGGCTATCTTGTTTCCATATTGCATAAAGTTTTTTCATGAGATCTTGTGGAGCTTGAGATGTTTTATTTTAATCTGATTCTTGGGATTTCTTGGTTACGTGCATCATATGCCTCTATAGACTGTAGAACCTTGAAGGCCAAGTTCCAACTTCTGGACGAGCCCATTCATAAATGGAATGATAGTGACTCCACTAATAAAGGTCGGTTCATTTCCTACGTTAAGGCCCGAAAGATGATCTCCACGGGGTGTTTCTACCATATTGCGAGGGTCATGGATGTGGATTTCAAGTCACCTACTCTTGAATCGGTCAAGTGGTAATGAGTTTCTGAATGTTTCCCTCGAAGACTTGCCCAGTATTCCTCCAGAAAGTGAAGTAGACTTTGGCATAGATCTTCTCCAGATACTCAACCTATCTCTATTCCTCCTTATCTTATGGCACCTGCTGAGTTGAAGGATTAGTTAAAGGATTTGTTGGAGAAGGGTTTCATTAGACAAAGTATTTCTCCTTGGGGTTCTTCAGTGTTATTTATAAGAAAGAAAGACGGATCTCTTTAGATGTGCATCAATTATAGGCAATTGAATAAGGTAACAATCAAGAATAAGTATTTATTGCCTAGAATCAAGATTTATTTGATCAACTTAAAGGGCTACTCATTTCTCAAAGATTGACCTTCGTTCCAGTTATCATTAGTTGAAGATAATGGAGTGCAATATTCTCAAGATGGCTTTTTGGACTAGATATGGGCACTTTGAATTAGTGGTGATGTCATTTGGTTTAACTAATGCTCCAACTATATTTATGGATCTTATGAATCGGGTGTTCAAGCCTTTGCTTGATAGTTTTGTGGTTGTCTTCATCGATAGTATTCTCATTTACTCCCAATGTTAGCAAGAACATATAGATCAATTAAGGTTGGTTCTTCAAACCTTGAGGGAGAAGAAGTTGTATGCTATGTTTCGCAAGTGTAAGTTTTGGCTGGGTGAAGTAGTTTTTCTTAGTCATGTGGTTTCCGGTGATGGTATAATGGTTGACCCGAAGAAGACTGAGGCCGTGAAGAATTGACCCATAGCATTGACTTCTTCAGATATTCGAAGTTTTCTTTGGTTTGCTAACTATAATTGGAGGTTTATTGAAGGGTTCTCATCTATTGCATTATCGTTGACTAAGTTGACTCAAAAGAAGGTTAAGTTTCTATGGTCGAATGAATATTAGAAGAGTTTTCAGACCTTGAAGGATCAACTTACATCGGCTCCTATTTCGAGTTTACCAAATGACTTGGATAGGCTTGTAGTGTATTGTGATGATTCTTAGATTTGGTTGGGTTGTGCACTTATGCAACATGATAAGGTCGTAGCTTATGTGCAAGGCAATTGAAGGTGCATGAGCGAAATTAGCCGGCTCATGATCTTGAGTTAGTGGCGGTGGTATTTGCTTTGACAATTTGGAGACACTATTTGTATGGGGTGAATGTTTATGTTTGCACTTATCACAAGAGTTTGCAATATGGGTTCACTCAAATAGATCTTAACTTAAGGAAAAGGAGGTGGTTGGAACTCCTAAAAGACTATGACATGAGTGTATAATATTATCCCGGTAAGGCGAATGTTGTAACCGATGCTCTTAGTAGGATATCTATGGGAAGTGTGGCCCATGTTGAGGGAGAGAAGAAAGAGTTCGCAAAGGATGTTCACCGTTAGGCTAGGTTGGGTGTTAGGTTAACCTACTCTACTGGTGCTGGCATTCATGTTCAAAATAGGGAAGAATCTTCTATTTTTGTTAATGTAAAGGCTAATTCGGACCAAGATCCATCATTGGATGAATTGAATAAATTGGTTTCCACAAATAAAATAGAGGTGTTCTCCCAAGGGGCGATGGTGTGCTTCAGCGTCAAGATCGGTTTTGTGTTTCGGATGTGGACACTCTGAGGAGGGTGATTATGAGCGAAGCCCATAACCCTCATTATTCTATTCATTCAGGGTCCATTAAGATGTCTAGATATTTGAATGAAGTGTATTGGTAGCATGGTATGAAGAAGGATATAGTCAAGTTTTTACCGAATGCCCTAATTGTTAATAAATTAAAGTAGAGTACCAAAGGCCCGACGGTTTGACTCAAGACATTGAGATCCCTACATGGAAATGGGAAGATGTAAATATGGATTTTGTGGTTGGTTTTCCTTGGACCCGAAGAAAACTTTACTCCATTTGAGTTATTGTTGACCAGATGACTAAGTTGGCTTACTTTCTATTGGTCAAGACTAATTTTGGTGGCGAAAATTATGCCAGGTTTTACATCCAAGAGTTAGTGAGGTTGCATAGTGTGCCTAGATCTATCATATTGTATCGTGGCATCCAATTCACTTCTCACTTTTAGAGATCATTTCAAAGAGGACTTGGTACTAAGGTAAAGTTGAGCACCGTCTTTCATCTTCAAACCGATGGAAAAGCAGAGAGGACAATTCAAACCTTGGAGGACATGTTGAGGGCTTGTGTGTTAGAGTTCACAGTCAATTGGGATGACCCTCTTCCACTCATTGAGTTTGTTTATAATAATATCTTTCATGCTAGCATTGGTATGGCACCATTTGAGGCTTTGTACTGTAGGAGATGTAGTTATCCTGGGTGGTTTGAGTTAAGAAAGATGGCTTTGATTGGCCAGGATTTTGTGTTGGAGGCTATGGAGAAAGTGAATTGATTAGAAAGAGGTTGTAGATGACCCAAAGTTGCCAAAGGTCCTATTCGGTTGTTAGGAATAGGGACTTTGAGTTTTATGTTGGTGATTGGTTGTATGTGAAGGTCTCACCTATGAAGGATGTGATGCGCTTTGGCAAAAAAGGCAAGTTGAGCCCCCGGTATGTAAGCTCTTATGATATTGTTTAGCGAATTGGGAATATGGCTTATAAGTTGGAGTTGCCTTCGGATTCGAGCTCTATCCACCCAATCTTCCATATGTCCATGTTGAGAAAGTTGGTTGGTGATCCTACTACTGTTGTGCCTTTGAAAGGTGTTGAGGTTTAGGAGAAGTTGTCTCATGAGGAAGTTCCGGTGGAGTTTTTGGATAGACAAGTGAAGCGGCTTCACAACAAGGATGTGGCTTTAGTTAAGGTGCTTTCATGAAATCAACATGTGGAGAGTGCTACATGGGCGGCGGAGCTGGTTATGATGAAGTGATATCCCTAACTTTTCCAATCTACACAAGCCTAAGGTATTTCGTCCTTCCTTTTCCAATGGTCCTAATTCTTGTACTCTTGAGTTTCATGATATGACATGCATACATGAGCATTACAATGATTTTTCTTTGATGTTTTGAAATATTTCAATACATTTTAACGTAAGTTTTGATGGCCTTATGATTTTCACGTAATGAAAATACATTGTATCTTGTGATTTCAAATTTCATGTTCTAATTCAACCCTTTCAAGCCTTGTTCTTGCACATTAGAGGACGAATGTTCCTATGGGGTTGATGATATTAGGGCCTAGATGTTGTAAGAATTTTGGTTTCGAGAAGTTTTGGCCCAATGTTATGCTCCATAGGAGCCTTCACGGTTCGTGTAAGGTCATACGGCCTCTGTGGAGCCCAGAAGAAGTGACCCTTAGCTTTTGTAAGAGTGTTGGCCTTCAATAGTGGAGTTTTAAATTAAGTCACACTACATATGGACCTCTCAAGGTCCATGTGACAATTCACGGACCGTGTGGTTGGCCGTGTAATGGCCTTGGCTTAAAATTCCACAATTTTAGGACAAATGCAATGCCACAGCCAAGTATATAGCCTGTGTGAAGTGGCACAGCCCGTGTGGCCACCCGTATGGCTTCCGAAGTATAATTTTTCTAAGTATGGAATCATCGTCTCGTGACTTCATCGTGCAAATTTTCAAAGAGCAGGGGTACGGGTATTGTCACGGTGTACGTTACCTTACACGACCTGTGTGGCCTTCCGTGGGAGTGATTACGTTGAAAAATTCTAAGTATGGGATTACCGTTCTAGACCTTCATCATGTGAAATTTTCAAAGTGTTGGTTCATGTATAAGTATACGGTTCGTGTGATATGTCACATACCATATATCCTCCCTTGAGACGATGTTATTCAATTTTTTAACTCATTTCATTAACAGTGTTTTCATAATTATGGTTTATTCTAAGGGTCTTTTGTGACTTCCTATGCTACCTAAAGACTTCCTAATGACCAAAAATTTATTCTTCTCATTCAAATTCATTCCTCACATTTGAAATTTCTTTCAAGTCTCTTTTAAAGAACGCTTGTGAGTTTTAAGCTTGGGGATTAAGGAAGGGCTCTTTCTTCACCAAATTTCTTCTTAATCTTCTTTATTAGATCAGGTATGTGGGTTTGATTCTTGGTCCCTTTCAACCAATAATACTAACTCTTTTCAAGTGATTTTCATGAATTTTAGCTTACGTTAAATATAAGGTTTCAATAATATGACTATTAAATTCAATTGCTGTATGAGCTTTGTTCTGTTGTAGATTTTAAGGTGAATTAAGCCCTCATATGATGAAATGGATTGAAGTTATGAAGTTATGAATCTGTATGTCCCTTTATATGCTTGATTTGTGCATGGGCAATTAATAATATGATTTAAATGTGAATTTTACTTATGTCATTACTTCAATTAGATAATGAATTGTTGATTTAAATTTGAATCTATATTATGCATTCGATTCTCATCTCATTCATAGCATATGCATTCATGAACATCAGATTTTATGAAAATTATGAAGTGGGTTAAGCTCAATTATGTTTATGTACATTATTTTGATATGATATTGGTTATGACAAGAATGTGATCACGTGAATGTCTAAGATTATGGCTCTTTGAGCAATTATGGGTGTTTACACCATTATGTCTAAGAAGTTATTCCTATGCATGGAAAGTATTCATGAAGAATGTTTTGGCTTTTTTTCCTATTGTGCATGATTATGAATAATATGATTTGGCCTTTAAGCCTAAGAATGCATGTAAATGAATTGAAAGTCTTATGCCTCTTTTACAACCATGTATATATATATGTATCTAGTGGGATGATGACCTAGCACCTAAAGGACCTTTAGATCGAGGCTCATCCCGTTAGTTGAGGCATGACTCGTTAGTAATGAATCTCATTGTCACATAACTATGTGCCTAACATAGGTATGATTATGCCCCAAGGAGAATGATTATGGATCTACCGTTGGGAAGAAGGTCACATCTTTATCCATTGTGGGGTAGATGACAGAGTTCCAAGTTATAACTCATTTAGACTTATGTCGGTGATGGTCCTATCCTCAATGTATATGAATTATTTTTGCACTTATGCATCATGTATCTCATGGCATATTGATATAGACTATTCACTTGTTATATAACTCTTTCTATATATGTACCCCTACCATCTAACATTGTATATAGGTTTGATGAGTTATATCCATTGCATTCCCACATACAGTACATTCAAGCGTACTAACGCATACTTTTGCCTACATGATCTAACCATGTAAGGACCAAAGAGTACTTTCATCCACCGTAAGACGTCTAGCTTGGGTCTTGACATTTGCTTGTCGTGGTGAGTCATATCTTCCAAGGACAACCCACCTTCCTCTACCTATGGTGCTTAGTTTATGCTATTTACTTTGAGAGTAAGTGTGGGACATGTCTTGACCCCTATCCTATCTTATTGTTAGAGGCATTATTGGACATCTTGTAGACCTCCTTCCGTTTATGTGCTAACTGTTGTATTTAGAGAATTGTTTATAGATATGGGTCTACCATTATGGTATGATTATGAGCTTATGTTATGGATTCATGTCATGATGTGAAAGATCCTAAGTCCCATATTGCCCCCATAGAGTGAGTCTTACTTACCCTCCCCTCAGTCTTATGTGCCATGTGCTATGTGAATACATATTGCTCCCTATCCTATATGATATCCTCATAGTCTGACTCCTAGTTTCCCATCCCATAGAATTTTTTGTTTAGAATTCATATATGCTTCCGAACCTATAATGTGTGAATGGATGTTACGAGGCTTGTTTAGGGACTCTCGGGTTCCAATACTCCATGTCAATCCTAGGTTTGGGTCGTGACACTTTGTTCATCAAGTCCTTGAAAATGGAAGGAGGCATTAGTCAATCCAAAGGATATTACCAGAAACTCAAAATGACCAAATCGGGTTAAAAAACATCTTTAGGATTTCATATTCTCTCACATTGATATAGTGATAGCCTGATCTGAGGTCTATCTTGGAGAAAACAGTGGCGGCCTGAAGTTATTTGAAAAAGTAATCAATCCTTAGAAGCGGATATTTGTTCTAAATCATCACCTTATTCAATTGGCGATAATCTATATGCATTCTGATGGAACAATCTTTCTTTCAAACCAATAAGACAAGAGCTCCCCACAGAGAGACACTCAACCTAGTAAATCCCTTATCCAAGAGTTATTTCGACTGTACTTTCAATTCTTTCAACTCAGTGGGAGCCATTCTATATGGAGGAATAGAGATAGGCTAAGTATTGGGAAGGACATCAATCCTAATGTTGATATCCCTATCAGGATGGACTACAAGCAAATCATCAGGGAACTCATTGACAACTAGAATTGACTCCAAAGGTGGAGACTCTACTTCATTAGACTTAACTCACACGAGGTGATAGATACATCCTTTAGAATTAATTTTCTGGACCTAAGGTAGGAAATAAACTTACCCTTGGGATCTGCAGAACTACCCTTCCAATCTTTAATAGGCTTATTCAAAAATTGGAATTTGACCATCCAAGTTGTACAATTAATAGTGGCATAACAGGCGTAAAGCCAATCAGTTCGAAGAACCATATCAAAGTCAATCACCTTTAACTCAACTAAGTCTACCAAAGTATCTCTATGATAGATAGACACTGTGCATTCTCTATATACACATTCAGCTTGGATGGACTTGCCAACAAGAGTGGAAACACTAAAGGGCTCAAGAAGACATTCCAGAAGGATCTCAAACTTACTAGCCACATATGGAGTTACAAATGATAAAGTGGCACCTAGGAAAGCATGGCATACACATCATAGGAAAATATTCACCGCATACCCCTAATCTTATTGATTTCCCATCAAATACAAACGGTTTGTATCCTTCTCATATTAGTTTTGGAACATCTCTATGGTGTTGCTGAAGTCTGGGCTTTATTACTTCCATCAACCCGCCTACTCATTGGAAACTCATTGTGGAAGTGACCAGTCTGTCCATACATATAGCAAGCATTGGTGCCCTTACGACACTCACCTAGGTGGAGTTTCCCACACTTGACACATGGTGGTTTCCCTTTAAACATTTGAGTCATATTAGCGTTGGATTGAGAACCCTGAGCTCTAGAATTTTGATAGCACTGATACTGATGATCATACCTGTTACTCGCAGCTGGTGTACTTATTGAGGATGGTGCATAATTCGAACACCTCTTCTGAATATAGGATCTTTCCCCGTTATTTTTCTCATGCTAGCTAGTCTTATGCGCTTTTGACTTAGCCTTCTTGCTCATGTGTTGCTCCCTATCCCTCTTCTTATCCTCCTCATGTTGTTGCGCATAGACCATAAACCTAGAGATGTCTATGTCCAGAATCAGCAATGTCACTTTGCACTCGTTTTTCGCATGTTTGGCCAAGCTAGATATGAACATTCTCATTCTAGATCTCATGTCGGAGACAATCTTTGGAGCATACCTGGATAGTTATATGAACTTAGGGTTATATTCTTTGACAGCCATCCTCTCCTACTTTAAGATAACAAACTCCTAACCTTTGTTTCCCTCAAATCTAGTGGAAAAACGTGATTAGGAAAGGCACTCTCAAAGTTGCCCAAATAGCAGGCTCAGCATACTCACCTCGGGTTTCTTCCCATTGATTGTACTAGACATTTACCACATCCCTGCGTTGATAGGAAGCAAGCTCAACCCCCTCTATCACAGTCGCATGGATAGCTTTCAACACCTTCCACCTCTCATCACTAAAATTTTGGGGGTCTTCCTTAACCTTAGAACCTGTGAAGATTGGTGGATTGATTCTTAGAAAATCTATAAGTCTCGTCACAACGGTTGGCTCTTTGTAGCTAGAGCTAGGAGCCTGTGAACTCTGATTCCCACTCTGGATGGCTACTTGTTGGGTGAGCATTGTGATAGCTCCTCTGAAATCCGCCTCTATAGTCAGAGTAGGCAAAGTAATAGGTGTTTGGGGAACCCTAACGACTCTAACTCGTTGACCCCAACCACTCATCTCTATTTGAGGAGGCACCTCTGGTGGGTGTTCTAAGTGTTGCAAGCTGAAGCATCTCTTTTGGTGACGGTATTCTTAGGAGGCATGATCTGCAAGAATGCACAAATCAGATAGATACTTTAATAGAGTCAAACTCGATTGCACGAACTTAGAATACAAGAAAGTGTAACAATTCGTAACATCCTCTGGCCTCTCGCTTATAGAGTGTGGTGCACAAACACAAACACAAAAAACAAGACTCTATAAGACACAGCTTCATAGACCACCTGGGACACATAAACTTTGTGCTCTAATACCAAGTTTATAAGACCCTGGGAGGGTACTCATGGCATGGCCGACACTCAAAGACTATTGTTAGCCCCAATGTGATCTACTCGGCTTCCTCATATTCTTCCAATCACAGCATAATAGCGGAAGACATCAATGAATAGGAATATTGAATAAAATACAGTGAAAATCTATAATAAAAGGCCAAAGACCAAACAATCTATCCATCAGCTAAGTAAAACTAGTGTGTAAGAATACTTGCAAAAAAATAAAATCCATTCATAACTCGACAGTCTAGTGTATGAAGCCTATAAAATATCTGACTAAGGGGTGCCAATGAAAGACTCATGGCTACCTTAAAATAAAATAAATTTAATCGCAAAGCTAGAAGAGAAACATGATATCCTTCGTAAAGCAGGGGAGGACTCACCAATCAGCTTAATGCAAATAGGTCCTTAATTGGGCGCCCGTTGATGATTGCTAGTACCTGTCCTTGCATCATGAAAATCTCCAGGCCCGAATGAACGTTAGTACATGGAATCTACGAGTATGTAAAATAGAAGAAAGAAACATTTAAAGGAACTCAACTCAAGAACTAGGAAACTCAATCATCTAGTCAAGAGTCTAATGTAAGAATGTAGTTTAAACAATGACTACTCATCTATCATCTACATCCCACACACTCGGAGTACTATCAAGGACTATTTGGGAGTTTCTCTAATCACTAACCATCACCTATGACCGATGATGATACAACGAAACGATGTCATTGCCACATCTATCCAATACCTTGCAAGGGTATAGGACATCTCATAAGTGGATTTAAAATCTTTAACATCAAGTCCTCTTTTTGGGACAATAGGAAACATCCGATCTTACGGTTCAATCCTCTCTTCTACGTTGGCTACATAGTTATTGAGTTTGAGTATAACATACTCTTATTCAATTCGATGCTTAATACTCCTCCCAAAACTCAACATGCTCATAAGACCTCAACCCTATGGTTAACTCATTCATCCAGTCTCCTTGGACGTTTGTAAACTCAATTCATCACATCAACTATCAACACTTTGTTACATTCTCTTAAGGCTCGGCTCTTGACTCATAAATACTCTATTATACATCATTTTAACTCACAGCATTCAGGAAAAAAAGTATAGTTAAGCCATTCAGCGATTCCATAGACTCTTTTGGCTCAAATTACACTCATGCATGATCATTTAAGTGAATTACATAAAAATAACAAGAATTAATGCTAGGGTTTATGTAGTAAGGAAAAATCATCTATTTAAAGTATTTAATTCATAAAAATAGTAATTCGTGCAAGGTTATGTAGAAATACATTAGAACTTCAGAAAAACCTTCAAGAAATATTCACGGGAGAGTCAATTCACTCACAACTCCATCAATTCGAGTTACGGGGTACATGTAAGAACATAATTCATATTTTGGCTAGTCTTACATACCTGGAAATTTTGAATCTTGAAATAGCATGGAAGAATTTTTATGTTTTCGCTCCAAGCCGTAGCCTTTTTCTCCCTTCACATGTTGCTCTAAGTTTGAGAGAGTGTTTTAGCGTAAAAGTTTGAACTGACATATTTAGAACTTTATTTAGGTCTAAAAATATTAGGTTAAGGCTTTGTAAGAGTGAAAAAGGACCAAAATAACCTTTCTTAAAAACCTTTCAAAAGTCATCTATGAGACCACATATGACACGTAGGGACCCTTCCCTAAACTTTTGGTCTCATTTCGGTGGTCTCTAGATCAATTCAACTGGCCCAATCTACGACTGTAGAAGTTTCTACAACTCGTAGATTGGTCCGTAATGTCTGGGACCAAATATTTCCTAAAGTCTGGGACCAAAACATGTTTTCTCAAGACTTTTCCATGAGATATCAGACGGTTGCACTTTAATCCACGGCCCATAAAAAGGTTTTGTACTTCTAATTCTGCTATGGCAGTCTTCAATAAATTGGTCATAACTTTTTACTCTGAACTCCAAATGAGGTTAAATCAGTTGTGTTGGAAAACTAATTCAAAGAGTTTTCATTTGATAGGTCATGGGTCATCTAATTCTTTATGTGCTAAGATTTATGATCATTCAAATTTGATCCTTGTATAATCGAACACTAGAAACTCAATTTATAAAACTATTTTGAACTCGACTAAGTACTAGAATGAGGATGGAAACATGCGTACATGTTGGAATAGAGCTATGGGGTGTCAGAAAAACTAACCCAAATATCCCATGAAAATAGATGTTATCTTCTTAGTGTGACACCACCAAAACAAAAAAATAATTTGAATAACATACCTTATCAAGGAACCTACACATAAAGATTGAAGGTTTCCAACATAGAAACAACTTTAACGTTGAAAAAGGAAAAAAAATTATTGTTAGATGCTGATTTCTTCTTTCCTTTTGTAAGATTTGGTTCTTGCTGATTAGATGTTGATTTCTTCTTTCCTTTTATCACTTGGATTCGATCCTTGCTTTATTGACTTCTTTGAGATTAAGATCTTTGATTGATTCTTAGTTGGATCTCGATTTTGTACTCATTCATATCTCTGTTATTTCTTTCCGCCTATTCCACCGGCACAATAACAAGACTATTATTGTTTGCTTCCAATTGTTTTCTTTTCCTTTTGATGTTATTTCCATGTAGGTACTAGTATCTTATTGGTTTCTGTTCCTACATATGATCATCATCAAAATAGTATTAGCACTAACAAGGTAGTCAACTGTCACGACCCAGACGTAGGGCCAAGGAGTGACATGGTGAATGGGAACCCGTGGTCCCCAAACAAACCTCAAAGTATCTTTATTCACACCATTGGTTTAGAAATGTAAGCGAATAGTAAACACATAGTTCTAAGGGACAGGAAAGTACTACTCATGTTATGGGGATTTCATCGGGAAAAGGAGTAACATGGATCCACATAGCATGTAGCACATAAATACTAAGGGGCGGATAAGTATATCACACTCTATGAGAGCAATTTGGGTTTTGGGATCTTTCATATCATAAAATATCAACATATCATAATACTCACAGCCAATCCACATAACAATATCCAATAGGTGGCCAAATCCATAAGCATAATCTTCAACTACAGCACTTAGCTTATAAACGTAAAAGAGTTTACAAGATGTCCAACAATGCTTCTAATCATAAGATAGGACTGGGGCCAAGACATACCCCGGGCTAACTCTCAAATGTAAGTAACATGAACAAAACACCATAGGTAAAGGAATGGTGGTTGGTCCTTGGAAAACAAGACTCACCACAACAAGCAAATCTCAAGATCCAAGCTAGACATCGTATGGTGGATGAATGTAGTCCTCGATCCCAATGGTTAAATCATGTAGGCAAATGTATGTGTTAGTACGATTAAACGTACTATGTATGCGGGCATGTAATGTATATGACTTATCAAACCTGCATTCAACATTAGATGACAAAGGCAAATAATATAGAAAGAAGTATACATCCAAGAAGAGTATATAAAAATATGCCATGAACTCTATGATGCATGAAGTATAAAATGCTTATATAAGAGGGTATGAGATCTGAACTTGCATATAAGACAAGCAAGCTATTACTTGGAATCCCAATGTTATCCCCACACCAAAAAAGAGGTGATTTACTTGCTAAAGTTAAACCACACTTCTCCTTATGGGCCTCCCATTTTGGAGAAGTGACCTTCCTTACGGGTCTCCTGTTTTGGATAGAATTTTCACAATTTATCATACCAATGTTGTAACCAAACTTACGGGCCTCCCATTTTCTTGAGGGTTACCATATACATATATCTATGTTGGCACATAGTTCAAATAAAAGGAGAGGACCCTTGAGGATAGCCCTGACGCCCCCAATCCATCAGTTTTAATTAATCATCCCACAAGAAAATATATACGTAAACATGCTTCCAAAAGATATCTAAGTCATTTCAAATAATTTCAATGCAAACTTCGGCTTAAAAGCCAAACATCATTTATAATAATCCATACTTAGGCTAAAATGCCAAATCACATTGCATATCATACTTTTCATACATAGGAATAGCTTATTCACAATATCCAAATGAGGTGTAAACAACCAATATGCTCAATGAGACAAATATCATAGACATTTATATGATCACATTCTTGTTATAACCATATAAGTGAGCTTAACCCACCAATTCATTTTTATAACATATGTGAGCTTAACCCACCATTTCATTTTCATCAAAGCCCAATGCTCATGAATGTATCTATTATGAATGGCATGTGGATCACAATAGGTAATATTTATTCAAGCTTAAATCAACAATAGAATATGAAATTCAAGTAAATCTATAAGTAAAATCCACATTTAAATCACAATTTAGATTACTCGTGCTTAAATAAAACTTTAAAGGGACAATGCATATTCAAATCTTCCTAATAATCATGTAATCCAACATACAAGGGCTTAAATCAACTTAAATTCATCAATAAAGCATAGGCCACACTTTCAATGAATTTATTAAACCATAATCTTCAAAACCCATATTTAAAGTAAGCTAAAATTCATGAAATTCAAATGAAAGAATTTTCGGTCTTCTTGGTTGGAAGGGACCAAGAATCAGTCCCACATACCTTAGCTAATGAAGATGATTCAAAAAGAAATTTGAAGAAGAATGAACTTTCCTTTGATTCCCAAGCTTAGATTCACAAGAGTTCTTTGAGAGAGTTCTTAAGAGTGACTTGAGATAATTTTAAATGTGAGGAATTAGTTTGAATGAGAGGAATAAAGTATAGGTCATTTGAAAGTCTTTAAGTAGCATAGAAGATCACAAAATAACCTTAGAAGCAACCATAATTACAAAAATGCCATTAATAAAATAAGTTGAAAACATGAACTTTTTTTGTCTCATGGAAGACCATATAGTCCATGACATGCTATACGGATCATATACATGTCCGTGATCCAACAATTGGAAAAAATTCACTTGACAGAGATCTGAAACGGTAATCCCATACTTAGAATTTTTTTTTCAACGTACCATCCATACAGAGGGTGGTAAGGACCATACCAAGACAAATAGTCCATGTGCCCCCTGCATCCCACCTTCCTTAGAAAATATTTTCCCACGATGAAATTTTGAGACGGTGATTCAATACTTAGAAATGTTTTACTTCGGAGCCATATAGGGAGGTATATGGCCAGTACCACCCCATATGGACCATATACTTGGCCGTCCCACTTTACCTAGTCCAAAAACTATGGAATTTCAAGACTAAGGCTACCACACAGCCCTCCAGATGGTCCGTGAAGCCTCACATGGCCCGTGTGGGGTCCTTATGTAGTATGCCTTAGTCTAAAACTCCATGATTAAGCTCAACCATCGAACACAAGGCCAAGGGTCACACCAAAGAGGCTCCACATGGTTTGTATAGTGTCACACAGACCGTGAGGTCTCACATGGAGTGTCACCTTGGTCCAAAACATTTTAAAACCAAAATTGCCAAGCTCCAATGAGGTCGTACAAAGTTCGGGTCCTTATATCAACAAACCCTTGAGCTATTGGAACCTCTCCTCACACTGCCATACCTAAACAAATGCTAAATTATAATAACTGATCCTAGTCAATGGAGCTACTATCATAAGAAAACCCTACACACAACACTGATAATAACCAACAAAACCTATAAACCTAAGAATCTCAATGGTTGAAGTAGGTCAAGTCCATCCTCTAATTACCTCGATCATCATTGGTTCAACCTTGATGCCCTCTTTAGACACTACATGCCCTAGAAATAATATTGAAGTGAGCCAAAACTCACACTTGGAGAACTTAACATACAACGTTTCCTCGCTGAGCCTATAAAGTACAATCCTCAAAGGTTTAACATGGTCAACATCGATCTTGGAATAGACCATGATCTCATTAATGAATACAATTAAAAAGGAATCCAAATAAGATTGAAAATACTCAATTAATCAACTCTATAAATATGGCAAGTGCATTATTGATATGTACCAAAATACAACACTTTTTATGTTTAAAACATAGAATTTTGTGTGTTCTCAAAGTGATGTTAGTACATTTGTTATGTTATTGTATTTGGTTTTCAGGATTTTAAGAATCAGGATGATTTTCGGCCAAGTTGTACATATTGTAGGTTTTTTTTAGTATTTATGAGTCTTTCTAGGGTCGTGGTTTATTCCATGATCCACAGATTAGTTTCGTGGCTTAGATCCAATGAAGGACTGATTTTCAGATGTTGAGGTTATGTGTTATCAGACGAGCCATAGATTGTTTGACGGCCTATATGATCGTTCGTATGCTGAAGATTAGAAAATATGTTATCTGCTAAACTATTATCAAACCAAGGCTCTACGAGTCATAAGTCAGGTAATGAATCTTGAATCAGTTCATACCTGGAGGATCAGAGGTTTGAAGAAGAGTTATTAGACAAGACCCCTTACGGGCTGTAAGTTAGAAGATGACCCATAGGAGGAGTTTGTATATGAAGGATAGTTTTAGTGTAGTACAGTCCATAAAGGCCAGTTATGGGTCGTGATTTCATCTACAACCCATAACCTTGATCATCAAATTTTCCAATATCAATTTTCCTATTTCATTTAGAATTTGGTTTCCACTTTTTATGAATAAGTTTTAAGGTTTCTTTTAGAGGGAGAGTAGTCCGAATGTGGAGATTTCATTCCTTGTTATTATTATTTTGATCTTGGAGATTTCTTTTGATATTACATTGGAGTTATAACATTGTGACTTTTTGTGAAGATTTAAAATTTTATATTCTTCAATTTATCATTGTAAGTGTTTAATTATGCTATTCCATAACATAATTTCTTCATCTATAACAAACATGAGTAGCTAAACCCACAACTAGGGTTGTGGAAACCATAAGATCAAACGAAGTAAAAACTAGATAATTCATAACCCTTGAAAAATGTGTATATGTGTATTAATTATCTCTTTGATTTGTATGCTTTTTAACAGTGACCAATGTTAGAACTTGCCTGATTCTTATTTACTAGATCAAGGGGGTAATAAATGCGATTAGGGATAATTAATTGAATTCAATGTGATTACTACTGTCTAATCAACTTGAATGGATCAAGGGATAGTTGTACTGGAAAAAGATAAAGGTTAGTAATGCAACACCAGGGGGATGGATCAAATCACGTGGTGAAATTTGCTTAATGTCTTGATTGATGGTTTAGATAAACATAATTTATTAGTTCTACATGCTACACATAAGAAAAGGTTATGATTATCCGGCTATACTGAGTTAAGAATTCATAGGGAACACAATACCCTAGTTACTTCTCTCACTGATTTCACAACACTTTAACTTGGCGATTTGATTCTAATTTAGGTTTATTTCTTGTATTTTACAAACCCCTCTTCAGGAAATAGTAGATTAATCCAATCTAATTGCTCATAATTACACCAAGTCTAGACCTTATTCCCTGTGGGATCGACCCTAACCATTATTAGGTTCTATATTTTGACAACAGTCGTTTATACCTTGAATTTGAGGTGCAGTTTGGGCATGATCAATTACTTATCCCAAATGACATGACAACAAACTTATAATGACTAGATCTCATCCGAAAGGAATTCTTAGAAATATTGAATGGCCTATTCCTCAATTGATGATACCCCGAGCTCAAGTCAATTTTAGAGAACACTGTTGCACTCTAAAGTTGGCCAAACGAATCATCAATCCTAGGAATATGGTATTTGTTCTTGAAAGTCACCTAGTTCAACTGTCTATAGTCAATACACATTTTCATCAACCCATCCTTCTTCTTTACAAACAAAATTGGGGCAACTCATAGTGACATACTAGGACGAACGAACCCCTAACTCAACAAATACTGAGATTGATCCTTTAATTCCATATGATCCATACGATAGGGATGAATATAAATGGGCTTAGTTCTTGGCTCCATATAAATGGAAAAATTATTTTCCTTGTTAAGAGGAACTCCTGGAATATCATTAGGAAACAAGTCCATAAACTCACGAACAACGAGAATAGACTCCATAGAAAGCGAAGCAGTACTAGTATCCTAAACAAATGCCAAATAGGATAAGACCTACAAGAACCCTTCCACTCAACTCTCGAAATCTACTAGGCAGGCCAAAGTAACCCTCTTGGCAAAATAATCAAGAATAGCATGCATGGAAATAGCCAATCCATACATAATATAACTTCAAAATCAACCATATCATGTATAATCATATCTACTCAAGTGTCATAACAAGGAAAAGAAACATGACAGGATCTGTACACCCGATCTACCACTAAAGGCTCACCTAGTGGGATAGAAACATGCAGAAGCACAAGCATACAATCACATAATAAGTCAAACATAGTAGAGAAGTGTGTGGACAAATATGAACAAATAGAATCAAGATCAAACAACATTGAGGTAGCCTGATGGAAAACTAGAATAATACCTATAATAGCAACATCTAAGGCCTCTACCTCAGGTCTACCTGATAAAAGATAATAATGAGCATTACGACCTCCACTTGACAGACTTATGCCTCTACCACATGTATGAACTTGCTGCATCATTTGCACCCTTACCAAGAGCATGACCACCCCTACTTGATTGAGCTTTACCATGTCCTTTGATTGGTGGTGTTAGGCCTCCAGCTAGAGGTGTTGCATCTCTAATAGGTGTTGCAGAATAAGTTTGATGTGGCCTAGAATGAGTCTGAAAAGGGCACTATCTAATCATGTGTCTAGGATTTCCATAACCATAACAAGACTAGGGAGTAGGCTGATAATGTGAATAACCAGGAGAAATGCTATAGCTATCATGACTTGTAGATCTCTGGCCACTAGATGAACTAGAACCACCCTCTATAGATGGAAAGGAAGGATTCACTGGACCCAATGCTATGGTGTACTACCACCTCGATAATATCCTCTACCATCCGAAGAAGTTCCAAATTAATGACTAGAAGCTAGAGCCCTCTAAGGACCCCTAAACTCCTCTCGAACTTTCAACTCCGCTTTCTTGGAAATACTTACAATAGTCTGGAAGGAAGAACCCTTATGGGTTGACCTGAATATTGATAAAACCAAACCTCTGAGAAATCTGTAGCCTCTCTCTGTCTTTGTAGGAATCAAGGATATGACATGGTGCGGTAATTGACAAAATCGAGCCTTATACACTGCAACAATCATACTACCCAAGTAAAACTGTCAAACCTCATCCGTCTGTCCTTTAAAACGCTCCAAGGAATTAATCGATCATCAAATGCCTCTGAAAATACACCCCACTCTACCAAAGGGTATCCAACTAGTCTAGACATCATATAAGTCCTCCACGACACTCTAGCGGTGCCTCTAAGCTGAAGATCAACAAATCTAACACCCCAAGGATAAATTAGGTAACGACCTCCAACATCTCATGGCACAAAGTCAATAATGAATAAGCATCCTCACCTTTATCACCCTAAAACATTGGTGGTTTCCCTTTCTAAAACCACTCGTAGATCAACTAATCATTAGCTCTAAGTACTGGCTTAGGAGAAATCTGTACCGGTGTATGAACAAGTGGTTGTTAGCCCACTTGAGCATGAATAGTGGGACCTTGAATAAGAGCATTTCCTTCTTCCCGAGTTTGTGAACCTCCTAGTGTACTTGTGGAATCACCTATCTGTGCCATGCCCTGGAGTACATCCAACACTCTTAGAAACGTATCCTATAATAATGGTGAAGTTGCATACATTGGAGGGACCTGTTCATCAAATCTCTGGCTCAGGCTCTTGGGAGATACCCCTTTCATAGTCTCTTGCTAGTACTGCTCCTCGACCCTAGTTAGGGATAGGGTTGTGGATAGAGTTGGTGGCCCAGGTAGAGGCTCTGATTCCAAATTGTCATGACCTAATTTCAAGGGTGATGGCACTTCTCTATATCAAACAGGTCAGTCTAGAAGAATCACAATAACATAATATAAGTTAATGTTGAAGCTTAAAAAACATAACATTAACAATAATAGGGCTATAAAACATAAGTCCAACTACACTATCCTAGAACAATTATATAAGAATAAGAAGTAAAAAAAGTCTCAAGAGTATTTGTCTCTCAGATAGAGCAAAACTAATAATAATATTTGATAGTCTTAAGAGTATGCTTGAGCAACAACCAACTACCTCTCAACTATCAATAGCTGGATCCTCAAGAAGGAGATGAAGATGCATGTCAACAAGATCCATGCGCTCTACCTACACATATGTGAAGAAAACAAGGGTGAGTACCAAGGTACCCAATGAGTAGGCCTAATCACAAGTAGAGAATAAAGAACTAAGCACTCTTTCTATCCGAATTGCATAACTCTAGACTATAAAATCTATACGCCGGAAAGGCTAGCATATACAATATAGGCAATATAATAGTTACAATCTCATATCATAGTGTCTCAATCGCCCAACAACACAGCATACAAGGTTCAAATCATCCAACAAATATCACAACACTTTAATATTTCAATCTCAACAATATGCAAGATTCAAATCATTCAATACATCATACTTGGTGCACACTTCAACTTCAAGAAAGGAATGATAAGGAATAGAATGAATGTTATCAAATCTAAGCAATACAATTCAATGTTAATTAAGTCATGATGCATGTATGTCCTACGATATACATCTGCTAAAATAACTACACCGGAACCCATGAAGACTGCAATGGACCATTTATCCGCCGGAACCATTTGCCTTTCATATTTTACTTTCATATATTTGCTTAAACCATTTCTCTTCGGGTTTTCAACATCACTAGAACATCAAGCAATTTGTGACATCATGGCATAATAATCACTTTCACAAATATAAAAATAGGCAAAATATCCATATTATATCATTTATGCAAAATCATCAATCACTTTTATTGATCTATCAGCATTTGAGGCATCTTCAACACACATAATAATCAAAATATAGCATAACTCAACTCTTTCAATTACCTTTAGTAATTAGACCTTCAGACAATTCGTCCTTTGAGTCCCTATTTCGCATGTATTTAACTTAACATGTTCCAACAATATCTCAACATAAGCATTTAGTTCAACATGATTCAAAGTTTAACATTATGAACACTTTCACATTATCAACAATAGCATTACAAGCCCATTTAATAATATAAACTCACAAGTCTAAGTCACCAACAATAGACATTATTTAATAATTCAAGTCATGTATATCATCATTTCCACCTTCCCATTACCCAAATCATATCTACTAGAATAGTTCACTAGTTACCAAGTTTCACATTGAAAGAAAACACTAAGTTGAATAAACTCAACAACGGTTAGAGTCTACTTCTCTCAATTTAGAAATCAATCACTCCAATAATTATGCCTTACCCTTCTGAATCGAATCTGAATCACCACAGTCTTCTTGCAAATGAATTCCCAATAACAATACAAAACTAGCAATACCAAAATCAAGCAATTCAGGGGAAAGGGCAAAATCATCGAAAAATTCAACATCGAAAACCCATGATGAAATATGAAAATATTTAGATGAACATGTTTCCCTAATGATTAGGAAACCACTAGTGAAAATAAATTTGAAAATATAGTTGAAATGAGGTCATAATCATCAATATCATAAAAGACTCAATGTTCATGAAAATTTCAAATTTCCTCAATAGAATCTTCCCAAATTTGATGTTAAAATTAAGAGATAATTAATGGGTAATGCTAAGGGAGTGAAAAATACCCACTTCGCTATTGTGGCTTTGCTAACCCAAGAAATAACTCCGCCATCAATATTGTGGCTTTGCTATCAGTGAAGGCCACCTCGCTGTAGCCAGATCGTAATAGCGGCCAGGCCCTTTGCTATAGCAAGACCTGCACTAAAATAAAAAACAATACTTTAAAGTGATTTGAAGACTCAAAATCAACCCTCGGGATTCGTTTAGAATCTTGTACACACAAACCATATATGTAGCCCCACTAAATTCGACATTTTTGACTCAATAGAATCGTCAAAAATCGAATATGAGGCCGCCTTGATCCCAAATCTGATTAAGCTCCTTAAATTCTAACTTAGGCTACTTGAAAACATCAAAAGACGTCAGGGCACTATAAACTTATGACAAAGCTATTCTTAGCACTAAAATCACCTCCCAAGACAATTGGAACAATCAAAAAACCGATTCGAGCACCGAAGCTTAAAACACTGACCAAAGTCTCTTGGTCAACATTACTAACATTTATAATATTAACATTTTCGTCAAACATGCATTTTATGATGTTAATCAAAATTTTACACCTTTAATTTTTATAAATAATTTAATTAAATATATGATTTAATAATATAAATAATTTTTTTATAATATGAGTTAAGAACATAATTTTACTACTTAATATATTTTTCAAAGTCATATATATTAAGTACTTTATCTAATATTATGTATAGATATCGTTATTTTTCAAAATATAAATTTTTAATTTTAGGTAATTAATTTTTATTAGTAAAATTTAATGTAACCTTGTTAATATATCTGTGTAAATAACACACTTGTAATTACATTGTGTCAAATAAACAGGACAAAGTAATTATTAGGTTGTGTAATTACTATGTTGGTAATTACTATCCTAGTAATTATATCCAGGAGGCTTCCAGAGAGACTCTAAGAGATTGATTTGGTCTTAAATATGCTAGAGATAAAACCTCATTAGAAATAAATACTCTCTCCATTTAAAATAGAATGACCTAGTTTGCTCTTACTTTAACTAGGCATGGTGTTTAAAAAATAAAATAATTCTCAATCTTGTGGTTCTAAATTAAATTTATGTTAAATGTACCAAAATACCCTTTAATCTTATGGGCTTAAACATTCAACACGGAATGTTGAAATTGAATGCAAAAATGAAAATGGATCTTTTCTTTAAACAGACCAAAAAAGTAGGTCATTCTTTTTTAAATGGATGGAGTAATAATTTTTGCACTATTTTTCTATTAATCGTGAATAGATTTGATCATCAATATATTTTTGAAGAAATTATACTTTTTGATAATAGAATTCATTGATAATCAATGATGGTGGTCACTAATGAAATTTATAAGTCATTTTCTGATGTAATTGAAGACAAAAAGGAAAGATTCTGTGAGATTGTGTTGAATGATATCTTTATCTTTGGAAATTGACTTGATGTTTAGTTTCTTCGGGATAAAATCTAATTTCTTATGTAATTTGTACACATCATCACATAAATGATAGGCCAACTGTGCATGGAGTCATGCACACTAAGATGATATACTTGGAATGTTATTGTCCTATTTCGCTAAGGGTATCTCACAATGTAAACAAAATTTTTTTCCTTTCTTTAGAGTGATGAACTCATAGACAAGGAACATAGATATATAGGTATTAATAAACTAAGTTGGATGATATGGAACAATCATGTCTTCCTGTGCACTTATGTAATGACATGGACATTGTACGACTTTGTTGGAGCTTGAAAATTTTCATTTTGGGAAGTTTTGGACCAAGGTGAATCTTCAAGGGAGACCTCACAGTCCTTGTGAGGTCACACGGCCCGCGTGGCCTCTAGTGAAGTGACCCTTGGCCTCAAAATTTGTTGTTGGCCCTTGATGTGGTGATTAAAACTAAGGTACATGACACCTGGACCCCTCACGGTCCGTGTGACACTTCAGGGACCATGTGGTAGGCCATGTGGGGGTCTTGGCTGTAAATCCCTCGATGTTTGGGTCAAGTGTAGTCACACGACCCCTCACATGACTCATGTAGTGTGACATGACCTGTGAGGCCATCCATATGGCTTTCGGAATGAAAATTTTTCTATGTATAGAATCATTGTCTCTTAACTTGATGTGGAACATTTTTTATTTCTAAGGGGGGTGACACGGGCAGTGTCACGGTCCGTGTGACACCACACGGCCCGCGTAGCCCTTCAATGAAGTCAATTTTGTTAAATTTTTCAGAAGTATGGGATTTTCATTCTGGACCTTTGTCGAGAAAAGTTTTACTAAATATTAGTTCACGGTCAAGTACACGATCCATGTATTGCCACACCAACCGTATACCCTCTCTTGGAATGGTGACGTGCAATTTTTTAACTCGTTCCATCAATGGCGCTTTCATAAATATGATTTATCCTAATGGTCTTTTGGGACATCCTATGCTACCTATGGACTTCCTTTTGACCTAAACCATATTCCTAATATTCAAATTCATTCCTCACATTTTAAAATCCTCTCAAGCCTCATTCAAAGAACTTTTGTTGATGGAGAACTTGTCAATCAAGGAAAGCTCATTTCTTCTCCAAATTTCTCTTTAAACTCTTTAATTTGCAAAGGTATGTGGGTTTTGATCCTTGGTTCCTTCTAATCAAGGAGACCCAAAAATTCTTTTGAAATATTTTCATGAATTGTTTGCTTACTTTGAATTGGGCTTTTAAATAATGTAATTCTTTAAAATCAAATAATGTATGAGGTTATGCTTATTTACTGATTTTAAGTTGATTTAAGGTATACTATGGTAAATACATTGAATTTAGTAAGTTATGAATATGCATGCTCCCTTTTAAGCTTTTTTATGCATGGGTAGTCTATAGTATGTTTTAAAATGTGAATTCTACATAAGTTTTTACTTGAATCTTATAATGTATTGTTGAATTTATCTTGAAGCTATATTACTTATGCCATTTTCATATCATCTGTAGCATATGCATACATGAACAATAAATTTTATAAAGGTTATGAAGTGAGTTAATCCCAATCATGTTTATATATATGATTATGGATAAGATTTTGGTTTTGACAAGAATGTGATCATATATATGCATATTTATTATGGCTTTTTTGGAATTTTGGGTGCTTGCACCATTTTGTATATGTGAATGAGCTACCCCTATGCATGAGTATTATGAATTATGATTTGGTATTTGAGACTAAGAAAGAATGATTATGAACAGTGTTTGGCTTTTTGGCCGAAATGTGCATTAAAAGGATTTGAAATAACTATTGCCTCTTTGGAACCATGTATAATCATAAGTACTCTTGTGGAATGAAGGCTTAGCACCGATGGATTGAGGGTTCCCTCTCTTTCTTTTAATAATGTATCTAATATAGTTTATGAGAATCCTATCCGAAATGGGAGTGGCCTTACGAAGGTTGCTTCATACGAAATAGGTGTTGTTCATGTAAGATAAATATAATGTGATATGATATTATGTGGAAATCCTATCCGAAATGGGATTTCCCGTAATGAATGTTGCTTTATACGAAAGGGGTGTTGTTCTTATAAGGTGAAGTATGGTTTACCTTTGGCAAGTAGACCAGCTCTTTACCAGTGAGGGGTTTTCATCAGGATACTAAGTAATTTGTCGCTTAGTCTTACTCATGTCAGTTGAGGTTACATCTTCACTTTATATGGGAATTATTAAATTTCATGCATCATGGATTACATGACATGTTGTTATAGTACTATTCCTTGCTATATATCTCTTACTATAATATATGCGCTTGTCATCTAACATTGAATGCTAGTTTGGTAAGTCATATGCATTGCATATTGCATACTTAGTACATTCAAATGTACTAATGCAACTTTTGCTTATATGATCTCACAATGTAGGGACTGAGGAGTACATTCATCCACTTCACGACGTCTAGCTCGGATCTCAAGTGTTTCTTGTTGTGGTGCGCCTTATCTTTCAAGGAGAAACCTCCATTCTTCTAACTATAGCGCTTTACTTATTTTTATTCACTTTGAGGATGAGCCCGGGGTATGTCTTAGCCCCCGACCTATCTTATGACTAGAGGCATTGTTGGAGATCTTGTAAACTCCTTTACGATTTTATGCTAAGTGTTGTGCTTGGAGGTTTGATTATTATTTAGGTATCTTATGCTTATCGTCATGTGATTTTGGGAAATGAGCTTATGAAATGTTTCTATGTTATGTTGTGAAAGATCCTATGCCCCGAATGGCCCCCATAGAGTAAGTCATAGTTACCTGCCTCTTATTCTTTATGTGCTACATGTTATGTGAATCCATGTTGACCCATTTCCCATGATTTCCCCATAGCGTGATCCTACTTTCCCGTCCCTTAGAACTATGTGAATTTTAATCATAAATGCTTTCGAACCGATGATATTCATGGATACTATGAGGCTTGTTTGGAAACTCTTGGGTTCCTATTCGCCATGTCACTCCTCGACCCTAGATCTGGGTTGTGACAAGCTTGGTATCAGAGCACTATATTTGTAAATGATCCTTGAAGTCCAACATGCCGTGTCAATTAGAGTCCTATTAATGGGAGTGAAGTGCACCATGCATATGAGTGGGAGGCTGTGAAAACGTTCTAGGAATTACCTCACTTCTTCATGTCTTATGTCATGCTATAAATCATATGTTTGGTTTCCCTAATCTTGATGGTGTCCTTGCTCCATTATTGAAGATGCCTTGAGAAAGAGCTCCCAGATTGGATCTTGCTAATGAGGGTCACGCACCTCAAGGGCCAATGGAAGAGACTATCTCTAATGGTAAATTTCGTATAGCCTTTGCTATGCTTGCCCAGGTGGTGACTACTCATATTAGGTAGGCTAACCTTCCTCGGGATCTTACTCTGGCTTCTAGGGTGAGGGATTTCACTTGGATGAATCCTTCGGAATTCTTTGGGTCAAAGGCTGATGAAGATGCTTAGGAGTTCATTGACAAGCTCACCAAGGTGTTGAATTCTACCGGGGGTCACCTCTGAGGAGAAAGCTGAATTGCCTGCCTATTAGTTGAAGGATGTAGCCCAGGTGTGATACACCCAATTTTCTATGGTGAGGGTTTGTGGTAATGCTTTCAATTGGGGCAAGTTCAAGCTTGCCTTCTTGGACTGTTTCTTCCCACTTGAGCTTAGGTAAGCTAAGATGACTGAATTTATAAACCTCAAGCAAGGGGGTATGAGTCCGAGGGACTATGCCCTCAAGTTCACTAAGCTCTCCATGTATGCTCTGACACTTGTGGCTTATCCTCATACAAGAATGCGTAAGTTCATTTTTTATATCTCTCACTTGCTTGTGAAAGAATGTCATACGGCCATGCCAATATGAGCTATGGATATTTCTAAACTCATAGTATACAGTGAGCAGATCGAAGGGGAGAAACTCAAGGAGAGGAGAGCACATGATCCTAAGAGGGCTCATTTTAATTTTGGGTTCCCTAGCTCTCAAGGTAGTGGTTTTGGTCGCTTTCAATAGGGTCAAGGCTCTAATGCTAGAGTTCCCCCTTCTAAGACATTGGTTGGTGGTGGACCATGGTATCCTTAGTATGTCAGTGTGGGAAGCATCACACGGGTGATTATTGAAGGAGTTTAGGTGCTTGCTTTAAGTATGGTGAGAAGGGACACAAGATTTCTGATCATCCGAAGCATGCTCAAAGTGGTCAAGGTGAGGTGGCTCAAGGTGAGCAAGGCTTGTAAAGAGCTTCACAAGGTGGTGCCCCAAGGAAACACAGGTTTTATGCTCTTCATGCACATCAGGAAGCTGAGAAGGCTCCAGATGTTTTACTGGTGCAGTAAAAGTCTTTGAATTTGATGATTATGCTTCGCTTGACCTAGGTACAAATTTGTCTTTTGTGACTCCTCTGTAGGTTGTTAAGTTTGGTTTGAGTCTCGAAATCTTGAGGGACCATTTCCAGTTTATACTCCCATGAGTGAATCTGTTGTTGCACATATCATTTATCGCGGTTGTCCTATTTCAGTGTTGCGTAATGTCTTCTCATGTGATCTTGTGGAATTTGAGATGTTTGATTTTGATGTGATTCTTGGGATAGATTGGTTGCATCCATCGTATGCATCCATAGATTGTAGAACCCAGAAGGTCAAGTTCCAACCTCCGGGTGAGCCCGTTCTTGAATGGAAGAGGTGACTCTGTTATTGAAGGTTGGTTTATTTCCTACCTTAAAGCCCAAAAGATGATCTCTAAGGGGTGTATCTATCATATTGTGAGGTTCAAGAATGTGGAGTTTGAGTCACCTACTCTTGAGTCTGATCCAATGGTGAATAAGTTCCTAAATGTGTTCCGCGAAGACTTGCCTGATAGTCCTCCAAAAAGTTAAATAGACTTTTGCATAGATCTTCTCCCAAACACTCAACCAATCTCTATTCCTCCTTATCGTATGGCTCCGGCTAATTTAAAGGATCAGTTGAAGGATTTGTTGGAGAAGGGTTTTATTAGGCCAAACATATCTCCATATGATGCTCTGGTATTATTTGTGAGAAATAAAGATGGATCTCTTCGAATGTACATTGACTATAGGCAATTGAATAAGGCAACCATCAAGGATAAGTATTTGTTGCCTAGGATTGATGACTTGTTTGAACAACTTCAAAGGGCTACACATTTCTCAAAGATTAATCTCTGTTCCGGGTATCATCAGTTGAAGATTAGAGAGTGACATATCACAAGGATGGCTTTTCAGACTAGGTATAGGCACTTTGAATTCGTGATAATGTCTTTTGTTTAACTAATGATCCTGTTGTGCTTATGGATCTTATGATACGGGTGTTCAAGACATTCCTTGATAGATTTGTGGTTCTCTTTATTGATGATATTATCATTTATTTCCAAAATGAGCGGGGGCATATGAATCATTTGAGGTTGGTTCTTCTAACCTTGAGGGAGAAGAAGTTGTATGCCAACATTAGCCAATGCAAGTTTTGGTTGGGTGATGTACCCTTTCTTGGTCACATGGTGTCTGGTGATGGTATTAAGGTTGACTCATTGAAGACCAAGGCCATGAAGAATTGACTTAGACCATTGACTCCTTTAGATATTTGAAGATTTCTGGGGTTGGCCAACTATTATAAGAGGTTCGTTGGAGGGTTCTCATCTATTGCATCTCCATTGACTAAGTCGACCCAAAAGAAGGTGAAGTTTGTTTGGTCGGATGAATACGAGAAGAGTTTTCAAACTTCGAAAGATTGACTTACTTCGGCTCCCGTTTTGATTTTACCAAATGGTTTGGATTGGTTTGTGGTGTATTGTGATGCCTCTCGGATTGGGTTGGTTTGTGTATATATGCAACATGGTAAGATAATAGCATATGATTGAAAGTGAATGAATGTAATTACCTGACTCATGACCTTGAGTTAGCAGTGGTGGTATTTGCAATGAAAATTTGGAGACACTATTTGATTGGGGTGCATGTTGATGTTTTCACCAATCACAAAAGTTTTCAATACATGTTCACTCAAAGGGATCTTAACTTGAGGCAAAGGAGATAGTTGGAAATCCTAAAGGACAACGAGATGAGTGTTCAATATTACCCTGACAAGGCCAATGTTTTAGCCAACACTCTGAGTAGGCTATCTTTGGGAAGTGTGGCCTATGTTGAGGAGAAAAAGGAGTTGGCAAAAGATGTTCACCGAGTAGCTAGGTTGGGTGTTAGGTTTGCCAAATCTAGTGATGGTGGTATTCATGTTCAAAATAGGGCTGAATTTTGGTGGTTATTGATGTAAAAGCTAAGCAAGATCTAGATTCGTCTTTGGTTGAATTGAAGAAACTGGTCGCCAAGAGGAAGATAGAGATTTTCTCCCGGGGGAGATGGTGTGCTCCAGTATAAAAATCGGTTATGTGTTCCGGATGTGAATTACCTTAGGAATGTATCATGAGTGAAGCCCATATCTCACATTATTCTACTCATTGGGGGTCTTCTAAGATGTATCAGGATTTTAGAGAGGTGTATTGGTGGCACATTATGATGAAGGATATGGCTAAATTTGTGTTCGAATGCCCTAATTGTCAACTAGTGAAAGTAGAGCACCAAAGTCCCGATGGGTTGCACCAAGACATTAAGGTCCCCACTTGGAAGTGGGAGGATGTGAACATGGATTTTGTGGTAGGGTTCATTCGGACTAGAAGGCAATTTGACTCCATTTGGGTTATCTTTGATCAGATAGCTAAATCGGCTCACTTCTTATCGGTCAAGACTACTTTTGGTGCTGAAGATTATGCAAGGTTGTACATCCAAGAGTTGATAAGATTGCATGGTGTTCCTAGGTCTATCATATCTGATCGTGATACCAAATTTACTTCACACTTTTGGAAGTCATTTCAAAGAGGGCTCAGTACTAAGGTGAAGTTGAGCACCGCCTTTCATCCTTAAACCAATGGGCCAGCTGAGAAACCAATTCAAACATTAGAGGACATGTTGAGGGCTTGTGTGTTGGAGTTCAAGGGAAATTGGGATAATCATCTTCCACTTATTGAGTATGCTTATAATAATTGATTTTATGCTAGCATTGGTATGGCACCGTTTGAGGCCTTGTATAGGAGAAGATATAAGTCACCCATGGGGTGGTTTGAGTTGGGGGAGATGGCGTTAATTGGTCTGGACTTTGTGTTAAAGGCTATGGAGAAAGTGAAGTTGATTAGGGAGAGGTTGAAGACAGCCCAAAGTCGCAAAACGTCCTATTCAAATGTTAGAAAAAGGGACCTTGAGTTTCATGTTGGTTATTGGTGTCTGTGAAGGTTTTGCCTATGAAGAGTGTGATGCGTTTTTATTAGAAGGGAAAACTAAGTCCCTGGTATGTAGGCCCTTATGAGATTGTGGAGTGAATTCGGAATGTGGATTATAGGGTAGAGTTTCCTCTGAATTTGAGCTCTAATCACCCGGTCTTCCATGTGTCCATGCTGATAAAATTGTTAGTGATCCTAACACTATTGTGCCTTTAGAAGGTGTGGAGTTTGAGGAGAACTTATCTTATAAGGAGATTCTATTGGAGATTTTGGAAAGGCAAGTAAAAGGATTTTGTAACAAGGATGTGTCTTCGGTTAAGGTGTTATGGAGAAATCAACATGTGGAGGGTGTTACGTGGGAGACGGAGTTGGACATGATGAAGCGATATTCTCGTATTCTCCAATCTACTCAAGACTAAGGTATTAGGTTCTTCCACTTCTATGTGTCCTAACTCTTCCATTCTTGTTACATGATATGACATGCATACATGTGCACCAAAATGCTTTTTTTTTTATGATGTCTTAAATGTAATTTCAATTTATGGAAATTTTTCACCAAGGTGAAACTTCAAGGGAGACCTCACGGTCTGTGTGAGGTCACACGGACCATGTGGCGTCCAGTGAAGTGACCTTGCCTCAAAGTTTATTATTGCCCCTTGATGTGGTGTTAAAACTTAGGAACACCACACTTGGACCCCTCACAGTCCCTATGACACTTCACAGACCATACGATGGGTTGGGTGGTGGCCTTGTCTTTAAATCCCCCAATTTTTGGGACAAGTGTAGTCACATGGCTAATTTAGTGTGACACGGCCCGTGAGGTCGTCCGTATGGTTTCCGAAATGAAAAGTTTTCTAAGAATAGAGTCATTATCTCATAACTTGGTGTGGGAGATTTTTTTTTGTCTAAGGGGGGTCACACGGGTAGTGTCACGGTCGGTGTGACACCACACGACCTAGGTAGCCCTTCTGTAAAGTCTATTTCGTCAAATATTTCTGAGAATGGTATTTTCATTCTGGACCTTCGTTGAGAAAAACATTTCTAAGTGTTGGTTCACAGGCAAGAACTACACAGTCTGTGTAGTGCTAGATCGACCGTATACACTCTCTTGAAATGGTGATGTGAAATTTTTTAACTCGTTTCATTAATATCGTTTTCGTAAATAAAATTTATCCTAATGGTCTTTTCGGAGTTCCTATGCTACCTAAGGACTTCCTAATGACCTAGTATTTAAATTCATTCCTCACATTTGAAAACCCTCTTTAGCATGTTTCAAAGAACTCTTGTGGATTGGGAACTTGGAAATCAAGGAAAGCTTATTTTTCTCAAAATTTCTCTTGAAACTCCTTCATTTGTCAAGGTATGTGGGTTTTGATCCTTGGTTCCTTCCAATCAAAGAGACCCGAAGATTCTTTTCAAATAATTTTCATGAATTGTTAGCTTACTTTGAATTGGGGTTTTAAATATTGTGATTCTTTAAAATCAAATAATGTATAGGTTATGTTTATTTATGATTTTAAGTTGATTTACGCTATAATATGATGAATACATTGAATTTATGAAGTTAGGAATATGCATGTCACCTTTTAAGCTTGTTTTATGCATGGGTAGTCTATAGTATGTTTCAAAATGTGAATTCTACTTATGTTTTTACTTGAATCTTAAAATGTATTATTGAATTTAGTTTGAATCTATATTACCCATATCATTCTCATTTCATCCATAGCATATGCATTCATGAATAATGAATTTTATGAAGGTTATGAAGTGGGTTAATTCGAATTATGTTTATATATATGATTTTGGATATGATATTGGTTATGACAAGAATGTGATCACATATACGTTTATTGATTATGGATCTATAAGCATTTTGGGTGCTTGCACCATTTTCTATATACGAATGAGCTATCCCTATGCATGAGTATTATGAATTATTAATTGGCATTTGAGGCTAAGAAAGAATTATTATGAATAGTGCTGGCTTTTAGGCCTAAATGTGCATTAAATGGATTTGAAATAACTATTGCCTCTTTCGAATAATGAATAATCACAAGTATTCTTGTGGATGACGACTTCACATAGATGGATTGAGGGTTCCCACTCTTTCCCTGGACTATGTGCCTAACATAGGTTACGAGAGTCCTATTCGAAATGGGTGTGCCCGTAAGGAAGGTTATTTTGTACAAAATGGGTATTGTTTCTCTAAGGTGAAGTATAATGTGAATCCTAGCCGAAATGGGAGTGCCCGTAAGGAAAGTTGCTTCTTACGAAATGAGTGTTGTTCTTGTAAGGTGATGTGTGGTTTACCTTTGGTAAATACTCTTTAAGAATGAGGGGTTTTCATCGGGATTCCAAGTAATAGCTTACTTGGTCTTATTCATGTCAGTTGAGGTCTCATCCCCACTCTATATGGGCATTATTAAATTTTATGAATCATGGATTACATGGCATATTGTTATATTACACTTCCTTGCTATATATCTCTTTCAATATTTGTGCCCTCGTCATCTAACATTGAATGCGGGTTTAATAAGTCATATGCATTGCATCCCGCATATTTAGTACATTCAAACGTACTAACACATACTTTTTCCTACATGATCTCACCATGTAGGGACCGAGGAGTACAGTCATCCGCCGCACGACCTCAAGCTTAGATCTAAAGTTTTGCTTGTTGTGGTGAGTCCTATCTTTCAAGGACAAACCACCATTCCTCTACCTATGGTGCTTTACTTATTTTTATTCACTTTGAGAGTGAGCCCAGGGTATGTCTTGGCGCCTGACCTATCTTATGACTAGAGGCATTGTTGAACATCTTTTAAACTCGTTATGATTTTTTTCTAAGTGTTGTGATTGGAGGTTTGATTATTGTTTGGGTATCTAATGGTTATCGCCAGGTGATTTTTGGAAATGATCTTATGAAATGTTTTAATGTTATGTTGTAAAGATCCTAAGTCCTTAATCACCCCCATATAGTGAGTCACCTTTACCCGCCCCTTAGTCTTTATGTGTTACGTGTTATGTGAATCCATGTCAATCCCTTTCGCATGATTTCCCATAGCGTGAGTCCTAATTTCCCATCCCTTAGAACTATGTGAATTCTAATTGTAAACGCTTCTGAACTGATGAAGTGAATGTGGATACTACGAGGCTTATTTCGGAACTTTTGGGTTCTCATTCGCCATGTCACTCCTAGACCCTACGTCCGGGTCATGACAACTTAATAGGTAGTGAATTCCTATGTTGCTAAGATTTTCCCAATAATATTATCGTACCTATGTCGGATCCACCAAAACTACAATACTTATGAAGTATCCAACATGCATCCATTGATATTTCTTAAAAGTCCGAGCAATATCCCTACATATAGAGTGTTAAGAGTCCTAGCGAGCATTATATGGTATTTATACAGCTTCATGGTAAAATTCTAATCTGAATTGGCCAGAGCTCAAACTGGTGCACTCTCTTTTGCTATCTATTTCCTTAAGTGGATCTATTACATTGTATCCCAATATATACTTTCCAGCAACAAAATATGATTATTGTACGAATCAATAGAGAACTATGTATAAATCAACTGAATTTTATTCCTGCAAACTTAAGATCATTGCTAAACATGGTGAATTCTCTTCATCTATTACCCGTGAATGTTTGTCTCTTAGCTCAAAAAGCATGCCTAGTGCAATTGCAACTTGCAAAGAGCATATAAAACTCCTATCATGAGCAGGACCTATCTCTTTCTCTACTCTGCAAACATCAGAAAACAAACAATAATGAAACCAAATTCATACATTTAATATGACTGCATTTATAACAGAAACAGAAATAGAAAAAACTTGGCGGTCTCTAGATATCAAGACAAACAAATTATGAATGAAATATCAAATGAAGATCTTTTCCATACCAAAAAGATCCATTCACCATGTTGCTAGTTATAAATCTGTCTTTGTGCTTGTGAGAATATCTCGTACATGAGAGAATTTCTATTGATTAGAATATGCTTGATTGAAAAAACTAAAATGTTTCTTGTCAACATGTTATCTTCATAAAAGTGTCACGATGATGACCTAGGATCTAGGAGTGACATGGCGAATGGGAACCTGAGTGTCCCCAAACAAGCTCCAAAGTATACATATTCACATCATCGACTTGGAAGCATATACAAATTGTAAACTCATAGTTCTAAGGGACGGGAAAGTGGGACTTATGCTATGGGGGTGTCATAGGGATAAGGGATTAACATGGATTCACATAGAATGTAGAACATAAGAATTAAGGGGCAGTTAAGTATGACTCACTCTATGGGGGCAATTCAAGACTTAGGATCTTCCACATTACCATATCAAAGCATGTATATCAGAAATCTCATAATCAATCCATAATAGTCATATCAAATGGATAACCATAATCATAATCTCCAAGTACAACACATAACATATAGATTCGACAAGAGTCTACAAGATGTCCAACAATGCTTCTAGTCATAAGATGGGACGGGGGCCAAGACATGTCCCGGGCTGACCCTCAAAGTAAATACATAAACAAGACTTCATAGATAGAAGAATGGTGGCTTGTCCTAGGAAGATAGGACTCACCACAACAAATACCTCCAGTCTGATCTAGCTGAGAAACGATTGATGAAGGTAATTTCTAGTCCCTACATGGTTAGATCTTGTAGGCAAAAGTATGTGTTAGTACATTTGAATGTACTAAGTATGTGGGCATGCAATGCATATGAGTCATCAAACCTACATTCAATGTTAGATGACAAAGACACATAATATAGAAAGAAGTATATATTCAAAGAAGAGTAGTATAACAATATGCCATGAAATTCATGATGCATAAAATTCAATAATGCTCTTATATAGTGGGGATGTGACCACAACCAACATATAAGACCAAACGAGCTATTACTTGGAATCCCAATGTTATCCCCACACCGAAAATAAGGCGGTCCACTTACCAAAGGTAAACCACACTTCTCCTTACGGGCCTCCCATTTCAGAGAAGTGGCCTTGCTTAAGGGTCTCCCATTTTGGATAGGACTTTCACAATTTTATCATATTGTATCAATGTTGTAACCGCATCTTAGGGGCCTCCCATTTTGGTGAGGGTTACCATATACATATACCTATGCTAACATATAGATCAAAGAAAGGGAGAGGACCCTTAGGGATAGCCCTGATGCCCCCAGTCAATCGGTGCTAATTCATCATCCCACAAGAATACATTTACATATACGTGATTTCAAAAGAGATGCATGTCATTTCAAATCACTTAAATGCGTAATTGGCGTTGAAAATGAAACATCATTCATAGATTTCATACTTAGGCTCAAATGCCAAATCATAATCCACATCATATTTTCCATGCATAGGAATAACTCATTCACTATATCCAAATGAGGTGTAAACACAAATATGCTCAATGAGCCAAATATCATAGACATTTATGTGATCACATTCTTGTCATACCCAATATCATATCAAAATCATATACATAAACATAATTGGGCTTAACCCACTTCATAATTTTCATAAATTCTGATGTTCATGAATACATATGCTATGAATGAGATGAGAATAGCATGAGTAATATAGATTCAAAGTTAAATCAATAATACATTATGGAATTCAATTGAAGATATAAGAAAAATTCATATTTAAATCATAATACAGATTACTCATGCACAAATCAAGGTTAAAAAGGGACATGCACATTCATAACTTCATAACTTAAATATAATTCATCATATTAGGGCCTAAATCAGGCCATACTTCAATTGAATTTATTAAATCATAATTCTTAAAACCAATATTTAAAATAAGCAAAATTCCATGAAAAGTAAAGTGAAAAGAGTTTGGGGTCTTCTTGGTTGAAAGGGATGAAGAATCAATCCCATATACCTTAGCTATTGAAGAAAATTCAAGAAGAAATTTGATGAACAAAATGGTTTTTCTCTTGTTTCCCAAGCTTTGTGTTCAAAACTGCCTTTAAGAGAGTTCTTAAGAGAGTGTAGGGAATTTTAAATGTGAGGAATGAATTTGAATGAGAGGAATAGAGTCTAGGTCCTTTGGAGGTATTAAGATTGCATAGGAAGTTATAAAAGTCTCTTAGGAGAAGCCACAATTACAAAAAAAAACCATTAATGAATAGTAAAATAACATGTCTTGTCAGAGGACCCGTGAGGAGGTCTCATAGTCCGTACAAGGTTTTACGGACCTTGAAACTATCCCATAATGCCTCACCTCGTCAATTTTCAAAAAACACTGTACATACGAGCTTTACTTGATTCGAACTGCGAATAAGGTGAAACTTGATGAGTTGGAAAGATAATTCAAAGAGCTCCAATTTTATAGGTCATGGGCCATCCAATTTGTTTTCTGCTGGTAGATATGATTATTTGAAGTTTACCCTTCCATCAGTTCTTGTGAAAAGTTTAGCCAATGGAGTACCTTTAAACATGGCTTGGTGTAGGAGACACATGATGGGCTTAAATAACATAAATAAGCTTGAATTGAAGGCTTGAAATAGATTAGCTTGATCTTGAAGATTCCATACTTAAAATTTGACGCCAACACCCATACGGTTATTGCCACAATCCATACCAAGTCATACAGACCGTATACTCCTCCTGTGCAACTTCACTTAGAAACTTCTTCACAACAAAATTCTGAGACGGTGATCCAATACATAGAAAATTTCTATTCCAACATCTAAACGGGAGACCTCATAGACCATGAGGGGTGATACGGTCCGTTCCACTTACCTTGGTTCCGAAATTGTTGAATTTAATGGCTAAGCCCATCACACGGTCCGTTAAGTGTAACACGGCCTGTGTGGGGTCCATGTCTGGTGTTCCTTAGTCTAAAACTCCACTTTAAAGCTCCAACAGCCTACAAAAGGCCAAGGTTCACTCAAAGGAGGCTCTACCTTGGTCCAAAACATTCCGGAACCAAATTTCCAAGCTCCAATGAGGTCGTAAAATGTTTGGGTCCTTACAAAAAGAGACTAAAACCTTAGGACCCACACCATTGGTTGTGATTTGCTAATATTTTTATTCCTTTTCTGTAATGCCCACCAACCACTATACTTGTTGTAGCTTTACAGCTACACCTGTGTACCTGTTGTGTAGTGACAGCTTTAAGGATCACATCTAGTCATTAGGTCCCTTTGTCGTGTAGTTTGTTACATTATCAACATACAGAATACGAAAACACTTCTACTTCCATAGTAGTATAAACATTTGAATATGATCATATCTATTGAGATTACATGAGAAGGAAACCATAATTAGTTAAAATTTCAAAAACAATGATGCTTAACCTATCTTAATCAATTTTTATTCTTAAGTTTAAATGTACTTAGATCCTTTTGATTTTCTATGCTAATCGATGACACTAACGTTATCAGTTTTCATCTTTCAATGAAGATAATTCTGTAGTGCTTGTTCGTGAAGGAGATAGGGAGTGAACTATCAAAAATAGTTAGGGCTTCCCCAAAACAATTGTCCAACTATATTATCCCTTGACTTGACTAAATTTTCATGCATCTAAATTATCCTTGTTGATATGTTCCAACTTTCATTGTGCAAACAGTTCCTTCTAAATGATGTGGATCAAGACTACATATGTGCTACATATTGAAAAGCTTTTTTGAAGTAGCCCGAGTTATAAGGGATATGGTCAATGCACTCGCCGAACAACCTTCATCAGTATAGCTGAATCACATAACCAGGTACCATCTTTATTTGTCAGATAATTCAAGGTTACTAATTTGTATATCACCATCTTGGTTTTCCACTCTGCTTGCTTATACGCGATATATCACCATATCCCCTAAAACTCGGGCTACTTTGAAAAACCTTTTCTCCATGGCACATATGTAATTCAGACCTACATCACTTAGAAGGTTTTTTTTATACTAAAAGTTTCAACCTGTCTGCATGAGTAAATGAGATAAATGAAATTCTAAAAGAGTCAAGGGTGGATGTAACTGAGAAATGGTTTTGGAGAAGCACTAACTACTTTTGATAGTTCACTCCCATCTATAGTGCGCACAAAAACTTCAGAATTATCTCTGATGAAAGAAGAAAACAGATAACTTCAATGTTATCTACACAATAGAATTATCTTTAGAATAGCAGAGAGAAAAGTAGAAGGAACAATGTGCATTATCTTTAGAATAACAATAAATCAAGATAAGTTAAGAATACCATAAATACCATTATTAGCTCCTCAACTTTTAACTAATCATGATTTCCTTCTCATATTATTCCCAATAGATATGATCATGAATAAAATCTTTACACTAAAAATGATGTACAAGACAATCTTCACCATCAAGGAGCATCAATCTAGTGTCAGGATGGGAGGCTACACACCGCAAAGTGGAAAGCAATGAGAAACTATTTCAATAGGAACGATAGATAATTTGACATTGACCCTCAAAATACCTGAATACAGAAGCATAGTGGGAATACAATTAAATCTTAAAGCACTTACACTATGATAATGACAGATATTTGGAAGTGATACGTGGCATGCTCCTAGGAAAGAATAAAACTTAAATTGCTTCGCTACTAACACATTCCAGTTTGTTGCATTCAACATCCACTTTTCTTTATACATATAGGAAAACCCCAAACGCCTCCAATTTTCTATACTTGGCTCGATAGTAAGACATTACTTTAAGATCAACAAGAATGTACCTAAAGAAGTGTTAATGCATTACAAACTCGATTGTATTGTGCAGGAGCCAGGTTGGGCAGCGACACTATAAGGAGATAGAAACTATTTCCTACAAATGTTCGAATTCCACACTATAAGTTTAAGAAATAAGAGACAAATAATTGGACTGAATATGCCTATAATAGATGTTCAAGAAATACGAATGATATAGTTGAGAGAATAGAAGTTAAGAATATCAACTCTCAACATGGTAGAAAGAGTTAATTTAACCGAACCAATAATATTGGGTCCTAATAAATCATATAATGCACCTACATATTCTTCTATATACCATCTATGTTTTGCCAAGACATAGAAGAAGTTAAATTGAGATTATATTTAAATAACATAATAGTTTCTCCTCTTAGTGGTTTTGGCTGCATTTGTTTCATAACAAACATGGAAAAGTGAGTTGGATTCTACTTTGAAACTTTCCCTGTATATTCATTTCCAAATTTTACCCCAAATCATTGTTTTCCATTTTTGTTCCAGCCAACAATAAAGTAGTCCAATATATACAAGGAAAATGACATACATAGTCTAGTTTCACTTATTGAAAATAAAGCCTTGCTCTAAGCTGAGTACCAATTAAAACAAGAGAAGAAGTCGTGGGCCAATATGGGACTAGCTCCTAATCCCTCCCAAACAAGAAATTTCACAAACCTCTTTTAACATCATAGGAGTCTATAAGATGCTAAGGGGACAGAAAACTAGGACTCTACAAGATATTTTCAGTTTTAACTATTTGAATTACTCAGTAACCCAACTGACATGCCAATAAGATGTTTTCTTGATATCTTTGCTTTAAAAGGTCATTCAAATGCTTCCTTTTACTCCTTGGTTTTAATGGTGCAATATGAAGCATAGGAAATGTGTACACATACATATAAAAGAAATTTTGGAATTACAGTGTGGATTGGAACTTTAGCACTCATGCATATCTAAGGAAGGATATAAACTCTAGAATTAAAATGAAACATTTCCCAAAATACCTGTAGGAATGCATGGACAGTACTGAATGAGTACCAAAACAAGGGGATAAAATTTGGGAAAAGTTCCTTGTTCTGAAAAAGAAAAACAAAGGCAATAAGTCTTTTAACGAAATCATATCCAATCAAAAATACCAAATTATTTGTTGTTCCTCATAAACATAGATATGAGCACGTTGCTGAAGAGGGGTCAGCAACAAATAAAATTGAAGCATTGGGGCAGACACCAATTGTTCTGCCATTGCTGAAAGAGAAGAAACTATAATTATAATTGTGTTGTCTAAGGGAGACATCGGTGTTAAAAAGTCTCATTAGTCCAATTATATTAAGTAGAATATCATTGCTGCTCTTAGAATATTAATTATGCAATCTAAGGTAGAACACAGGAGTTTAAAACCAAGAGTTATAATTTTCTAAAATTAGCAATAACAAAATACCCAATCTCTAGACAACACATACACTCAATAACTTACTTGCGTTGAGGATTAATTAAAAGCCTAATAAAAGTCCTGTGGTTTTGACAATGCGGATCTAAAAGGAGTCACTATACTACTATGAAACCGCATACACTTGTTGGCACTTTGTTAGCAATAAGTTTTTGGCATCGTTGCTGAGGACTTTAAATTTGGCGATTACTTCTTTTTGAAGTTCCTTTATTATTTGTGCTAGTGTTGACAATTTGATTTTTGTAGTGAGTACTTGTAGGTATCCTTAACCTGTAAACTAGAAGGATTATTGTAGAATCCTAGCAGAGCTGGAAAGATTCTTGCATCAATAAAGAAGATGAGTGGCTTTGTAGTAGCCTGTGCTATAAATAAACCTAGAGTCAAATCAAGAGGCATTAGTAGAGTTACAAGAAGAGGTTCCTGTGAATATGGTAGTAAGAACTGTTCGTGACGTGGTAATCCCCCGAGCTACAAATGTTACCAAAAACATCCAAAAACTGCCAGTTGAGGTAGATTCGAACTCAAGCAGAATGTGGTGCAGCTCTTTCACAATAATGGGAAGTTCACATACGACCGGTCCCAACTATTTAGAATGTGATTTGTAGTTGTTATTGTCTTATGGAGTATAAAATTTCCTAAATAATTGATTCTTTTTTCTAAATTTTATCATCTTCCTGAAGAAATATGCTTGTACACTCAAATTTTGCACCAATTAGAAAACCGAATAACATCATAATCACTTTCAAATATCTTAAATCTAACCATAACCTCAACATGTTATTACATACAAAATTTGATGAAAAAAGCGAATCTAAACCCGTTGAATATGGAGAAGATCAGATCTAGACCTACAAAATCTAACCCAAATATCCCATGAAAACATATGTTATCTTCTTAGTATAACACCACAAAAACAAAAAATAATTTGAATAACATACCTAATCAAGGAACCTACACATAAAGAGTGAAGGTGTCCAACATACAAACAACTTCAACCTTGCAAGAAAACACAAAAAATAATATCAAACATAACTAAGCAAGTCTCAATTATTCTTCAAAATAAGTAAGGTAAACATCTTACTGATACAATGCGTTCACAAAATAAAAACACCTATTTGTCAAAAATCATAGTAAGCCCTTTCTTCTTCTAATTCTTCTTGAAGAAGAGACATGGGTATGCTAAATATCCTATGGAATCATTAAATCAATTAAAATTCTATTTGTTTAACCGTTAAAAAGTTGCAAAGAATGGTTAGCTTAGTTTTTCTTTCAAAATAATGATAATCTTCTAGAAGATGCAACACCCCTTTCTTCTTTTTTATCATTGTTTGATGCTCGTATACTTATTGACTTTGATGGTTTCTAAGTTTAATGAGAAAAAAAGATGAAGATGTGGACCACAATAAAAAAAATGAAAGAAGAAGAAAATCAACCATGACCATTGATGAGAGGAATAACAGAAAAACTATAGAAAGCCTAAAAAAATGATTAAAGGAAAAAAAAGGAAGAAAAAGCAATCAAACTATGGCCTAACATAAACAATAGTGTCTCATCTCAGGATGTCAATCATGGGGCCTAGCCCCCACAGAATATCAATCATGAGGCCCAACCCCACAAATTATCAATCGGGCTCCTCGATCCAAATCTCAACCGGCACTCAGTTTGCGAATCGGTATGTCATGCCCTAGGAGGGTACCCTAGACGTGGCAGGCACGCAGAGACTATTGCTAGTCCCCAAGCGAACCACTTGGCCTCATCATCCATTTAATCAATAAACTCTACAAAATCAGCGAAAGCCTATAGATAGCAATGGGAAATCTAGTCTCAAAATAATATCAAATAAATAAAAAGTCTAGTAGAAAGAAACTATCTAAACAAATCTCAACATCAATACTCAACTTTAGTCTATGAAGCCTCTATCACTATCAAGTTGTGACAAGGACAGACCCATGGCTACCTCAAAATAAAGAAAAGCTATCTCAGGTCTAAATTTAATAAGCAAGATGAAAATAAATGCAATGATCTCCGAAGTAAGGGAGGTTCACCAACTCAGCTGAAACGCTCAGATCCTCAACGGTGCATCCGTTGACGATCTCTAGTATCTGTTTCCGCATCATAAAATGATGCAATCCATAAGGGGATATCAGTACGTGGAATGCACTGGTATATATAATAGTTGAATGAAACAGAAACAGGTAGAATAATATGGAAATAACATCAACTCAGAATAATAACCAATCAGAATATCAAATGTCTATCTAAAGGAAGAATAAAGAGTATACAAGTGACACATTAACAAAATCAAACCTCATCAATAAAGTCAAACTCAACTCAATGAAACTTAACAACTCATCTCATCTGGACTCAAAGTACTCAATGTGGGAACTTTATAGGAGTTTTTCTTATCCGACAACAATCACATATTAGCCACTAATTGTACAATAATCCCGCTGATGCTGCCACAGTCGTTCCGTACTTGCCAGGTAAAGAATGAATCGAATCCACTAGGGACCCAACCATCAAGAAGTATACTATTGTTTTAGTGGCTTCTAATCAAAAGGAAACCTCAGTGTAATGTAATGGTTCTGTCATGACCCGAGACTAGGGTCTAGATGTGAGACGGTGAATGGGAACCCGAGAGTCCCCTAACAAACCCTGAACTATCCAAATCCACATTATCGGTTCCGAAGCGCAATCAAAAAATAACATATAATACTAAGGGATGGGTAAGTAGGACTCCTGCTATGGGGGTAAATAGGACTTGGGACCTTTCAAATTTCTAAAACAAACGTTCAAACATAACATATATATGTAATCGATCCATAATAGCCATATCCAAAGGTAACCAACAACATAAGCTCGAAATACATTACATAACATATATATATAAAATCTATAGGAGTCTACAAGATGTCCAACAATGCCTCTGGTCATAAGATGGAACGAGGGCCAACACATATCCCGGGCTCACCCTCAAATAAGAAAAATAGAAATAGATAACATAGATAGAGGAAGGTGTCTTGTCCTTGAAAGATGGGATTCACCACAAGTTCAACCTTCGGAGTTTGAGCTACTCATTACACGGTATATAGTCGTAGCACTCGGCCCCTACATGGTAAAATCATGTAGGCATAGATTATGCATTAGTATATTTGAATGTACTAAGTATGCGGGCATGCAATGCACACGACTTATCAACCTGCATTCAATGTTAGATTACAAGGGCACATAATATAGAAAGAATTATATATCCAAGGAAGAAGTATACAATATGCCATTAAATTCGTGATGCATGAATGCAATGATGTTCATACTTAGGGGGGATGTGACTTCAACCAACATGTGTAAGACCGAGTGAGCTACCACTTGGAATTCCGATGAATCCCCTCACTAGTATAGAGGTGGTCTACTTGCAAAAGGTAAACCATACTTCACCTTGCGGGAACATATCCCATTTTATATGAAGCGACCCTCTTATGGGAATATATCCCATTTTGGAAAGGATTTTTCATATCATATTATAATACTTCACCTTACGGGAACATATCCCATTTCATATGAAGCAACCTTCCTTATGGGAACATATCATATTTCGTATGAAGCAACCTTCCTTCCGGGACATATCCCATTTTAGATAAGATTATCATAACATATGCTAGGCACATGTTTCGGGGAAAGAGAGAGTACCCTTGGTGATAACCCTGGTGCCCCAATCCATCGGTGCTAAGTCAACACCCCATGAGAATACATATTATATATATACATACATACTTTCAAAAATCAATAGTCATTTCAAGTCTGATCAATGCACATATAGGCCCAAATGTCAAATCATAGCTTATAGTTATAAATTTAATGCATAGGACTAACTCAATTACAAATACGGAACAGTGCAAGCTCCAAAAATGTTCATAGGTAAACCATAATCATTGACATATATGTAATCACATTCTTTTCATAACATAATCTTATAAAAATCATTTCATAAAACATAATTGGGCTTAACCCACTTCATGATTTCCATAAAGACCAATCATCATGAATGCAAATGTAATGCATGATGTGAGAATGGCAAGGGTATTATAGATTCAAGCTAAAAAAATATTATAATACGAAATTGAAGTAAATTCAGAATTAAATCCACATCCAAATTATCATATAAATCACCCATGCATAAATCAATCTTTAAAGGGGACATGCATCTTCATAACTTCATAACCTCAAAGTAAATAATCATAATAGGGCTTAAAATGACTTAAAATCATGAATAAATTACAGCCCATTAATCAATTGAATTTAATAAAATCAAATAATGAAAACCCACATTTAAAGTAAGCTTAATTTGGGACCAAAAATCAATCCAACATATCTTGTTTAGGAAGGTGAATTTGAGAAGAATTTAGCTTGAAGTTGAATCCCCAATTAAACCCTAGCTTGAGTCTTGAGAGGACTTAGAGAGTATTTTGGAAGTTGATTTTTTGTGAGAGTATTTGCAATGAGAATGAATCAGATTAGAAGGGTATCAACTGATTTAGGGGTCTATGTTAGGCAAAAAAGACATAAAACACAATTAAAATAAGTCATAATTACGTAAAAGCCATAAATAAAACGGATGGAAAATAGACTATCACGACTACACTGGCACCTACACAATCCGTGAGTCACTTCATGGCCTGTGAACAGTGCTCATGAACAGTGCCCGTGAGGTGACAGTTGAACAATATTCGTGATGCTCAACACTTAAAATTTTTTTTTGAACCAAATGGGTGCCATATGGATGACTACATGGCCCGTTGACGCTACATGAGTCGTGTCAAGAGTCGTGTGACAACACTTAGAACAATGTTGCACGAAAAAGTTACGAAACGGTAATTTCATACTTAGAAAAAATTCACGTTATGAGTTGTACGGTGGGCCACGCAGCCCGTGACACACCATACAGACCATGTGGGTGGCCGTGTGCCCTCATTTAGTCTGAAACTCTCTGACGAATTCCCATAATCAAAATTATGGCCAAATATCACTCCACCGAAGGCCACGCGACACTTGGTAAAATTTCCTCCAGGGCCAACGCAATGAAATCTGATAAAGTCGTTTGAAAACTAGGTTCCTTACATCATCTCCCACTTGGGAAAATTCGTGCTAGAATGTGAAATGACAAGGCATGAGAGCTTGACTTAAGGCATGAAACATCCTGACACATCATGTAATGCATAGTTCATCGCTTGAAAATCATAAAATCTTGAAAACCCATACCAAAAATGTATTCAAGCCGTTCAAACATCATAAAATCATTTTTGTGCACATGTATGCATATCATGTCATGAGACTCAAGAATGGAATATTAGAACTATTTAGAACAAGGTGAACCTAGTACCTTAGGCTTGAGTAGATTGGAAAAGATGGGGATATCGCTTCATCATGTCAAATTTCGCCTCCCATATAGCACTCTCCACATGATGATTTCTCCAAATAACCTTCACCAAAGCCACATCCTTGTTATGAAGCCGCTTCACTTACCTATCCAAAATATCTATCGGAACTTTCTCATAAGATAGGTTCTCCTCAACCTCGATTCCCTCCAAAGGCACAATGGTGCTAGGATCTCCAACTAACTTCCTCAACATAGACACATGGAAGACTGGGTGAATGGAACTCAAGTCAGGAGGCAACTATAGCCTATAAGCACGTTCCTGACCCACTTGATGATCTCATAAGGGACAACATACTGGGGGCTTAGCTTGCCCTTCTTACCAAAATGCATCACACCCTTCATAGGCGAAGCCTTCATATATACCCAATCACCAACATGGAACACGATCCCTCCTCCTAACATCCGAATAGGCCTTTTGACGACTTTGTGCTGTCTTCAACCTTTCTCTAATTACCTTCATTTTTTCCATAGCCTCTAACACTAAATCCGGGCCAATCACTTCCATCTCTCCCAACTCAAACCACCCCACTGGTGACCTACACTTCTTCCTATACAAGGCCTCAAATAGTGCCATACTGATGCTATCATGGAAGCTATTATTATAGGAAAACTCAATGAGGGGAAGGTGGTCATCCCAGTTACCCTTAAACTCCAACACATAAGACCTCAACATATCCCCCAAGGTTTGAATAATCCTCTCAGCTTGCCCATCGGTTTGAGGATGAAAAGCGGTGCTTATTTTAATCTTAGTTCCAAGTCCCTTCTGAAATAACCTTCAAAAGTGGGAAGTGAATTAGGTTCCACGATCCGATATGATAGATCTATTCACACCATGCAGTCTCACCAATTATTGGATGTACAACCTTGCATACTCCTAGGCGCTATAGGTAGTCATAACCGGTAGAAAGTGAGTTGACTTGGTCATGCGGTCAACGATGATCCAAGTAGACTAAAACTGCCTTCAGGTCCGAGGCAAACCAATCACAAAGTCCATGTTCAGATTTTCCTATTCCATGTGGGAGTCTCAATATTATGAGCCAAGCCATCGGGCCTTTGATGCTCTACCTTCACTTGTTGGAAACTTGAACGTTTGGATACGAACTTAGCCATGTCTTTCTTCATACCATGCCACCAATACACTTCCTTTAAATCCTGATACATTTTAGTAGACCCCGGGTGAATAGAATAATGAGAGTTGTGAGCCTCACTCATGATCACCCTTCTGAGATCATCCACATCTGGAACACAAAGCCAGTATTACTATTGGAGCACACCATCTCCCCTTTGGGAGAATACCTCGATCTCCTTTTCGGTAATGAACTTCTTCAATTCAAGCAATGATGGGTCTAAATCTTGCTTAGCTTTTACGTAAACCATCACAGAAGATTCTGCCCTACTTTGATCATGGATACCCCCACCGTTCAAGTCGGCCAACCTGACACCCAACCTAGCCAAATAGTGAATATCCCTTACTAAATCTTTCCTTTCCTCTTCAACATGCATCACACCTCCTATAGATAGCCTATTGAGAGTATCGGCTATAACATTGGCCGTGCCGGGATGATATGAAGCACTCATGTCATAATCTTTTAGGTGTTCTAACCATCTGCTTTGCCTCAAGTTGAGATCCCTTTGGGTGAATATGTATTGCAAACTCTTTTGATTGGTGAACACATCAACATGAACCCCATACAAATAGTGTCTCCAAATCTTCAAGTCAAAGACTACCAACGCCAACTCAAGTTTATGTTTTAGGTAATAACGTTCATGCACCTTCAACTGCGTTGATGCATACACTATTACCTTACAATGTAGCATGAGCACATAGCCCAACCCACTCCACGAGGCATCATAATGCACCACGAATCCCTCGAAGCCATTTGGTAAAGTCAAGTCAAGAGTTGACATAAGTTGCTCTTTCAAGGTTTGGAAATTTTGTTCACATTCATCTGACCACACAAACTTAGCCTGCTTTTGGGTCAATTTAGTCAAAGGATATGCAATAGATGAGAACCTTTAAACGAACCATCTATAATATCTAGCCAACCCTAGAAAACTTCAAATATCTGAAGGAGTCAACAGTCTGGGCCAATTCTTCATGGCCTCAGTCTTATTCGGATCCACCTTGATACCATCACCGGACACCATATGACCAAGGAAAGCCACTTCACCCAACAAAAATTCACATTTGCTAAACTTGGCATACAACTCTTTCTCTCTCAAATTTTTTGGAACCATTCTAAAATGATCCCCCTGCTCCTGCTCACTTCGGGAGTAAATGAGAATGTCATCAATGAAGACCACCACAAAACTTTCAAGAAATGGATTAAACACCTGATTCATCAGATCCATGAAAACGATTGGAGCATTGGTTAAGCCGAACGACATTACCACAAACTCAAAGTGCCCATACCTTGTCCAAGAGGTTGTCTTAGGAATGTCACACTCCCTAACCTTCAACTCATGATACCCCGAACGAAGATCAATCTTTGGGAAATGAGTAGCCCCTTGAAGCTAATCAACCAAGTCATCAATCCTGGGCAATGAGTAATTATTCTTAACGGCCAACTACCTATAATCAATACATATTCGAAGAGATCTATCCTTCTTTCTTGAAAACAACACTAGAGCACCCCACAGCGATATACTAGGCCTAATGAAGCCTTTCTCCAACAAATCCTTCCATTGCACGTTTAAATCTTTCAACTCCACCGGCACCTTATGATAAGGAGGAGTAGAGATAGGCCGAGTATCCGAAAGAATATCGATGCTGAAGTCTACCTCTCTTTCAGGAGGAACCCCGGGCAAGTCTTCGGGAAACACGTCCACAGGAACCGACTCAAGCGTAGGTGCTTCATAATCCATATCCTTGACCCTCACAATATGATAAATGCACCCCTTGGAAATCATTTTCTGGGCCATGAGTTAGAAAATAAACAAACCCTTAATAGAGGAGTCACTACCCTTCCATTCAAGAACGGGCTCACCGGGAGGTTGGAAGTTGACCTTTGGGGTCCTACAATCTATAGAGACATATGATTCATGCAAACAATCCATCCCTAGGATCACATCAAAATCAAACATCTCATGTTCCACAAGGTCACACAGGAAAACTTTGTGCAATATAGAAACCGGACAACCACGATAGACTCTATGTGCAATAACAGATTCACCCACAAGAGTATAAACTGAGATAGGATCCTTCAAAAGTCTTGGGTCTCAAAAAAAATTTAACAGCTAACAGAGGAGTCACAAAAGACAAATTTGCACCCGGGTCAAGTAAAACATAAGCATCAAAATCAAAGACTTCTAACATAGGAGTCACGATATCCAGAGCTTCTTCATCAACCTGACGGGCATGGAGTGCATAGAACCTGTTGGTACTTGGGGAAACACCTTGGGGAGCTTTTTGTTGGCCTTTGACCACCTTGATCTAGCTTACGTTGGCCTCTACGGGCATTCTTATGACAATCAGCAACGTTGTGGGTTTTCTCACCACACCCATAGCAAACACCCAAATCCCTCCGACAAAGACCTGTGTAGGGCTTCCCACACTTGTTACACAGAGGATACCCTTGTCCACCACAAACCGGTGTCCTAGGAGGGGGTACCCGAGCATTAGCGACCCGAACACCAGAACCTTGGCCCTGTTGGAAATGACCAAAGACACCATATTGAGAACCAGAGAATCCACTATCAAAATGGGCCCTTTTAGGATCATGTACCCTTCTCTCCTTGAGTTTCTCTCCTTTGATCTGCTTCACATACACCATGAGTCTAGAAATATCCATATCCCGTACGAGCATAAAAGTAAGACATTCTTTTAAAAGCAGATCATAGATACTAGAAACGAACTTGTGCATCCTTACACGAGGGTCAAGCACAAGTGACGAAGCATACTTAGAGAGCTTTGTGAATTTGAGGACATAGTCCCTCATACTCATACCTCCTTGCTTAAGGCTGATAAATTGGCCTCCCTAAGTTCAAGCGGAAAGAAGCAATCCAGGAACGCAAGTCTAAATTCCTCCCAATTGACATCACCACCGCAAACCCTCTCCATAGACCATTGGGTATAGCACACCTAAGACACATCTTTCAGTTGATAGGTAGCTAATTCCACCTTCTCCTCAGAAGTGACACCCATAATATTCAATATCTTGATGAGCTCATCAATGAACTCCAGAGCATCCTCATCCGCCTTGACCCATGGAACTCCAGAGGGTTTATCCGGGTGAAATCCCTCACCCTAGAAGCTAGTGTAGGATCCTGTGGCAGATTTTCCTTCCTTATCTAAGATGTCACTGCCTAGGAAAGCATGGCAAAGGCTGTAAAGAATTCGCCATTTGAGACGGTTTCATCCTTAGGCTCTTGAGGTGCCTGATTCTCATCAGCTGGAGCTGGCCTTGGTGGGTGGGGTCTTCCTCAACGTATCTTCTGAAATGGAGTAACGATATCGTCAAGATAGGGAGACTAAAATATACAAGCCATAGCACGATGTAAGACATGAAGAAGAGAGGCAGTTCCTAGAACGTCTTCGTAGCGTCTCACTCATATGCATGGTGCACTTCACACCTATAAAAAAGACTCTTACTTGACGGGGCATGTTGGACTCCTAGACCATTTATAAACCTATGGCTCTGATAACATCTTTTCTCATAACCCGAGACTAGGGTCTAGATGTGACATGGCGAATGGGAACCCAAGAGTCCCCAAACAAGCCTCATCATCGGTTCGGAAGCAAAACCAAATTATAACACATAATACTAAGGAATGTGTAAGTAGGACTCACGCTATGGGGGCAAACGGGACTTGGGACCTTCCATAATTACACACCTAACATGCAAACATAACATAAGTTCGTAATCAATCCATAATAGCCATTTCCAAAGGTAACCAACAACATAAGCTTGGAATACATCACATAGCATATATATGAAAAAAAACCCTATGGGAGTCTACAAGATGTCCAAAAATGGCTCTTGTCATAAGATGGAACGGGGGCCAAGACATGTCTCGAGCTCACCCTCGAATAAGAAAAATAGACATAGGATAACATAGATAGAGGATGGTAGCTTGTCCTTGAAAGATGGGACTCACCACAAGTTCAAGCGTTGGAGTTTGAGCTACTCTTTACACGGTGGATAGTCATAGCGCTCGGCCCCTACATGGTAAAATCGTGTAGGCATAGATTATGTGTTAGTATGTTTGAATGTACTAAGTATGCGAACATTCAATGCACATGACTTATCAACATGCATTTAAGGTTAGATGGCAGGGGCACATAATATAGAAAGAATTATATATCCAAGGAAGAAGTATATAATTGTCCATGACATTCGTGATGCATGAATGCAATGATGTTCATACTAAGCGAGGATGTAACCTCAACTGACATGTGTAAAACCAAGTAAGCTAGTACTTGGAATCCCGAAGAAATCCCCTCACCCATACAGAGGTGGTCTGCTTGACAAAGGTAAACAATACTTCACCTTACAGTAACATATCCCATTTCGTATGAAGAACCCCTTTACGGGAACATATTCCATTTCGCAAAGAATTTTTCATATCATATCATAATACTTCACCTTATGGGATCATATCCCATTTCGTATGAAGCAACCTTCCTTACGGGAACATATCCCATTTCGGATAGGCTTTTTATAAAATATACCAGGCACATAGTTAGAGGAAAGGGAGAGGACCCTTGGAGATAGCCCTAAGGCCCCCAATACATCGGTTCTAAGTAAACATCCCACGAGAATACATCGTGTATATATACATACTTTCAAAAGGCAATAGTCATTATAAGTCCGATCAATGCATATTCAGGCTCAACGCAATTTAGGAGGAATATATGAGAGGACATCAAATGCCAAATCATAGCTTGTAATTATAATATTCATGCATAGGACTAGCTCGATTACAAATACGGAATGGTGCAAGCACCCAAAATGTTCAAAGGTAAACCATAATCGTTGACATATATGTGATCACATTCTTTTCATAAATAATCTTATCAAAATCATTTCCAGTTCATAATTTCCATAAAAACCAATCTTTATGAATGCAAATGTTGAATGATGTGAGAATAACATGGGTAATATAGATTCAAGCTAAAATCAAAATTATAACATGAAATTGAAGTAAATCCATAATTAAATATACATCCAAATCATCATAATAATAAACCTATGCATAAATCAAGCTTCAAAGAGGACATGCATCTTCATACCTTCATAACCTCAATGTAAATCATCATAATAGGACTTAAAATAACTTAAAATTATGAATAAAGTACAACCCATACATCAATTGAATTTAATAAAATCAAATAATGAAAAGCCACATTTAAAGTAAGCTTAATTTCGTTGAAATAAATTGAAAAGAGTTTGTTTCTCCGTGGTTGAATGGGAACAAGGATCAATTCCACATACTTTGTCTAGGAAGATGAATTTAGCTCAAAGTTGAATCCCCAATCGAACCCTAGCTTGAGTCTTAAGAGAAGGACTTAAGGAATATTTTGGGAGTTGATTTTAGTGTGAGAGTATTTCCAATGAGAATGAATTAGAATAGAAGGGTATCAGCTCATTTAGGGGTCTAGGTTAGGCACAAAAAGGTCATAAAAGACAATTAAAATAAATCGTAAATACGTAAAATCCATTAATGAAACGGATGGAAAATGGACCGTCACGGCTACACTGGCACCTACACGGTGCGTGAGTCACTTTACAGCCCGTGAAAAGTGCCCGTGAGGTGACACTTGAACAATATTTGCGATGCTCAACACTTAGAATTTTTTGAACCAAAGGGGTGCTATACGGACGGTTACACGGCCTGTGTGATGCTACACGTGTCGTGTCAAGAGCCGTGTGATGACACTTAGAAAATTCTTGCACGAAAAAGTTATGAGACGGTAATTTCATACTTAGAAAAATTTCACGTTGCGAGCTATATGGTGGGCCACATGGCCCATGACACACCACAAGGGCTGTGTAGGTTGTCGTGCGCCCTCACTAAGTCCGAAACTCTCTAACGAATTTCTGTAATCAAAATTATGGCCAAGTATCTCTCCACTGAAGGCCACACGATCCATGTTGCTTCACACTGGTCATGTGGGCCTCCTATGAGGCGACACTTGGTCAAATTTTCTCCCGGGCCAATGCCATGATATACGATAAAGTCGTTTGATAACTCAGGTCCTTACAAGTTCTAATCCTCACCTATGCTTGAAAACATATTTAATGAGTGCGAGTTGGATTTACTCTTACTCATTTTGGTCTCGATACTCCTCCCAAGACTCAATGTTCATAAGACTTATCCATCTCAATCAAATAATCTCAATCAGCCTCGTGGAGGCAGTCATCATCTGAATCAGTCTCATAGAGTCTCTCATCATCTCATTAACTCAACTCTCAATCACTAGCTCAAGGCTTAGCTAAATCATTAGGGAACAATTCATTAGATAATTCATTAGAGTTCATTTATGACTACTCATGGACCATCAAGTTCTATCAACCAATCATCATGCTCATATCACAATCACAATCAACTTTCTCAAGTCAAGGCTCTGCGCTCCATCCCTGGGCACATTTATGCATGCTTTCAAACATTAACGTATAGGGTTTATACAATCTCTCATGAAAAGTATTCCATTTAAGAAAACAAGTTTATGATGATTATCAATATCTGAAAATACATGTAATAAATATAAATTTCAAGAAATATAATGAAGGAAGTATTTTAAAAAACATATATGGGGACTCATCTACTCTCAACTCCTCTATTACCATCAATGGGGCGCATGGAAGAACAATCTCATGTTTTAACTTAGCCTAACATACTTGGTGTGAAGCTTTCAACAATCAATCCTCAAGAATCATCCTCGAACTCCTCAATTTTGCACTCCTGTTCTTTTTTCTTTAGCCCTATTCTTTTTCAAGAACATATAAGAGACTTAGAATGGAGTTTAAAATCCTTTTTACGCTCAAAATGACCCTTTTTTATTGTGTTTTGAGTTTCGGAAAGGTTGGGAATGGTCTAGAATGCCCCTCACGAAATTAAGCAAAACGTTCTGTCTTAAGATTGGGGGTCCGCGAGTGGTCTATGTCATTTGGGAGATTTTCACCAAAAATTCTCCAAACGTGCTTTCCAATCCTGTAGAAAGTTTTTGAAACAAAATTAAGTGTTGTTCCACGGTAGGTGCCCGTCGCTCACCCTCACTATTTTTCATTTTCACATCGAAAAATTATCTTTTGATCAGATTGCTCTCAAAATCAACCAAGACTACTTTCCCACGTAATATTTCACGCTAATCGCGTATTCGGTGTCGGATTCACCATTTGAGCATGGGAAGCCATGTTATGCGCACCTCTCTTCTCTAGGGGTATTTTGGTAATTTATCGGGTGTTACATCATCTCCCCCTTAGGATCATTTGTCCCTGAATGATGTTTAAAGGTGGATATCATGACACGAATAGACTCAATACTCACTCAACAATTCAAATTCTTGACTCCTCATCATCCTGAACAAACTCTACTCAGACTCAAGAATAGACACATTAATTCAAGAATAGAAACATCAACTTAGTTAAGGGTAAGAACATTACCTTCAACATTCTCATCATCAGACACGAATAGATGCGGATATTTAACTATCATCTCTTCCTCAGCTTCCCACGTGGTTTCCTTAATAAATTAATTTCTCCACTAGACTTTGATTAAGGCAAGCTCCTTGGTTCTCAACTTGCGAACCCGACGATCAAGGATTTCGCGTGGAATGTCCTCATAGGATAAACTATCCTTCACTCCAATACTCTCAACAGGGATCAGAAGGCAGGATCTCCCAACTATTTCTTCAACATCGAGACGTGGAATACAAGGTGAATTGCGTCTAACTCAAAAGGCAACTTCAACTCATAAGTAACCTTCCCAATCCTCTTCACAATCTGATAGGGACCAATGTAGCGAGAACTCAATTTCCCCTTCTTCTCAAATCTCATGATAAACTTCATAGGTGTGAATTTTGAGTACAACCAATCATTTACCTCGAACGTTAAGTCACTTCTTCTTACATCGTTGTAGGACTTCTGGCGACTATGTGCAATCTTCTACCCCTCATTAATGACCTTTACCTTCTCCATCGATTGGTGGATAAGATAAAGTCCAACCAACTCGGCTTCTCCAACCTCAAACCACCCAATTGGTAATCTACATATTTTCCAATTAAAAGCTTAATAGGGAGTCATTTTATTGCTCGTATGATAACTATTGTTATATGCAAATTTAATCAATGGTTGGTTATCATCTTTATTCCCTTTGAAGTCAAGGACACATGCTCTCAACATATCCTCTAATGTCCGAATTGTATGCTATGCCTGGCCATCTGTATGTGGATAAAAGGTTTTACTCAGATTGACCTTAGTACCCGATCCTTTCTGGAAAGGTATCCAAAATTGGTAGGTGAATTAAGCTCCTTTGTCTGAGATGATGGACAAAGGAACTCCAAGCAACCTCACAATCTCACGAATGTACAACGTGGAGTACTCCTCCGCAATGTTAGTTGTCTTAACTGCTAAAAAGTCATCCAATTTGGTCATCCTATCCACAATCATCCATATCAAATCATATTTCTTTAGAGACCTCGGTATACCGGTAATGAAGTCCATATTGATCATCTCCCACTCCCATTTAGGAATCTCAATGTTCTAAGCTAATCCACATGGCCATTGATGCTCAACTTTAAGTTGTTGGCCATTCGGGCACTTGGAAACAAACTCAACAATATCCTTCTTCATTCCACTCCACCAATAAACTTTCCTCAAGTCGTGGCACATCTTGGTAAGGCTCGGATGAATGGAATATCTAGATCTATGGGCTTCAAACATGATTTTATCCAAAACACCATCAACATCTTGAACGCACAATCTACTCTGGTATCTCAACACTCCATCTCCCCCTTTAGAGAAGACCATCACTTTCTGTTTGTGGACAACCTCATTCAATTGAAGTATGACAGGATTTCAGTCTTGCTTTTCTTTTACCTCTGCTTCTAAGGATGAATCAGACCCATTCTGAACATTAACTCCTCCCTTATCATTCCACTAAAGTTGAACTCTCCGTCGAGCCAATCAATACCACTTCCTTAGCTAGCCCCTTCTTTCCCTCCTCAACATGGGTCATGCTACCAATTAACAGCCTTCTAAGAGCATCAACAACAACATTAGATTTACTTGGGTGGTAGAAGATGCTCCTGTCAAAATCCTTGAGCAACTCCAACCATCTTCTCTGTCGCAGGTTGAGCTTTTTCAGACTGAAGACATATTGCAAGCTCTTGTAGTCAGTGAACATATCCACATGCACTCCATATAAGTATTGGCGCAAGATTTTATGTGCAAAAACCTCTGCTGCCAACTAAAGATCATAGTGAGATAGTTCCTCTAATTAACCTAAAGTTGTTTAGAAGCGTACGCTATCACCTTTCCTCTCTGTATAAACACACAATCCATACCCCGCTCTTGGCGCATAACTAAATCACAAAGTCCTCTATCCTATTGAGCAAGGTTAGAACTAGTATGGTAGTCAGTCTCATCTTTAACTCTTGGAAAATCTTATCACATTTGTCATACCACTGAAACATGACTTTTTTTGGAGTCAATTTAGTCAATTGTGCAGATAGGGAAGAAAACCCATCAACAAATCTGCGGTAGTAGCCTGCCAATCCTAAGAAACTTTTATATAAGTTGGAGACGTCGGTTTGGGCCAGTTCTTAACGACTTCAATCTTTTGTGCATCCACTCGAATAGTATCCCCGGAAATAAAATGGCCTACGAAAGCCACTGACTAAAGCTAAAATTCACATTTCATGAATTTTACATACAACTCATGGCGCTTAAGTGCTTGGAGGAAAACTCTAAGGTGATTGACATGTTTCTCCTCATCTCTCAAATACACCAAAATGTCGTCAATGAACACGACCACAAACATATCTAGATATTATATGAATACCCTATTCATCAAGTCCACGAAGGTTGCAGGTGCATTCGTCAACCTAAAGGACATGACTAAGAACACGAAATGGCCATATCTAGTCCTAAAAGTTGTCTTTGGAATGTCACATTCCCTCATTTTCACCTGATGGTAGCCAGATCTGAGATCTATCTTTGGAAACAAGAGGCACCCTGAAGTTTGTCAAACAGATCATCTATCCTTGCGAGTGGATATTTATTCTTTATTGTGACCTTGTTCAGTTGCCTATAGTCGATACACATTCTGAGAGAACCATCTTTCTTTTGCACGAATAAGATAGGGGCACCCCAAGGAGAAATACTCAGCATTATAAAGCCCTTCTCTAATAGATCTCTCAATTGCTCTTTCAACTCTTTCAACTCAGTGGGGGTCATCCTATATGGTGGGATTCAGATAGCTGGGTATCGGGAAGAATGTAGATCCCGAATTCATTCTACTTATCAAGAGGGACTCCAGGAAGATCCTCAGGGAACACTTTAGGAAACCCATTCACAATTGGGACAAACTCAAGAGTAGGAGACCTAACATCATTAGACTTAAATCACATGAGGTGAATTGGAAATTAGCTTTCTACCTCTAAGATAGGAGATAAACGTTCCGTTAGATGCAATTGAATCACCCTTCCACTCTTGAACCGGTTCATTCAGGAATTAGAACTTAACAGTGAAGGCTCTATAATCATTGCAGACATAACAACTATAAAGCTAATCAATGCCAAGGATCACATCAAAATCATTCATCTCTAACTCAACAAAATTAATAAGAGTATCCCTATGATGGATGGACACTACACAAGCTCTATAGATTCTTTCAGCTCGAATAGACTCACCTACTGGAGTAGAAACATCAAAGGGTTCAAGAAGACTCTCAGGGTTTCTATCAAATGTACTGGCCATATAAGGAGTTACGAATGACAATGTAGCACCAGGATCAATCAAAACAGAACAATCAAGAGTATAGACTTGAATCATACCCGTCACAACATCTGGGGAGTTCTCTTGGTCTTGGAGACTACCCAAGGCATCCAAGCGGTTTGTAGCTCTGCTTACGCCTTACATAGTACCTCTTTGGGTTCCTCTACTTGGATAGGATGGTGCAGAAGATTGAGCCTGGTAAGCCCACTTTGGACACTCTCTCTGGTAGTGACCCTTGTAGCCACACTTGTAGTATACATCACTCCCCTCATGACATTTACCCAAGAGTAATTTTCCACACTTACCACATGGTGGTTTACCATGTGAACCTTAAGCCACACTAGCTTGTGACTGAGATCCACAAAGTCTAACATTCGGACACCTATGATCATTCTTGATTTTGGATGCAAGTAAACTAGCAGATGATGGTGCTGGCCCAGACTAGAATTTGTTACCATTTTTTCTCTTTCAAACGTCATGGTTGGATATCTTAGTCTTCTTACTTCTTAACTCTTCTCAGTCATGTTGTCTCTCCTCATCAGCTTGTTGCACAAAAGTCATCAATCTCCCGATCTCAATATGACTCACAAGTATCGCTCCCCTCCCATCTCTCGTTGGCCCTATGTTCATCCCATCAACATACATCCCAATTGTCCCCTTCATGTCAGCAACCATATCTGGAGCATAGCGAGATAGATTAGGGAACTTAAGCACATACTCTTGCATAGTTATAGAGACCTATTTCAAATTCAAGAACTATCTTACCTTGGTCCCTTCGTTCTCTTAGAAAGAAGCACCCCAAGAAAGTTTCCTCGAACGCAGCCTGAGTCAGCAATGGGTCATCCTCTCCTCTAGCCTTCTTCCACTGATCGAACAATAGTCTCACCATACCTTTGAGCTGGTAGGCAGCCAATTCAACTCTATCAGCATCAGCCACATGTGTCACTTGGAAAACCTTTTGAAGCTCCTCCGCATAGTTCTCAGGATCCTAAGTTGATGTAGACCTTGTGAACTCAGGTGGATTAATCCTGAATAAACCCCACACTCTAGATGTGTCCTGTGCATCCTGTTACCTACTTCTTGTCTTGCAGTAGGTGCTATGACAACCTAGGCTAGAGTTTGAATAGCCTGACGAAGCTCAGCATTGGAAATCTCCACTTGTGGGGGCTGCTTAACAGAGACAGCTGGATCCACCGGCTCCTCATGTCCTTGTGGCTCGGGTGGGTTAACATTCTGCCTGGCAGTACATCCTCTACCTTTGACGGCTCTTCTAGGAGGCATGATCACAATTCTGCAATGTGTAGAGCACGAATTATAAAAGAACTTTTTGTAGAGTATAACTCTATTGCACGATTTAGAACATAAAGGATGTGAAATAATTTCAAATGTCTTATAGCCTCCCTATGATGGATAAGGAGCTCTTCACTCCAATAATAAGGACTCTACTAGACACGGCTTCATAGACTCCCAAGGAAACATGAACTCTATGCTCTAAAACAAAGTTTTTCATGCCTAGGAAGGGTACCCTAGACGTGGCCAACACCTATGGAGTATTGCTAGTCCGCAAGCGAACCGTTTGACCTCATCACATCCATTCAATCAATAAACTCTATAAAATCAGTGGAGGCTTAGACATAATAATGGGCAATCTAGTTTCAAAATAATATCAAATAAATAAAAAGACTAGTAGAAAGAAACTAGCTCAGCAAATCTCAATATCAATACTCAAGTCTAGTCTATGAAACTTCTATCACTAACAAATGGTGCTAATGACAGACCCATGGCTACATCAAAATAAAGTAAAGCTATCTCAAGTCTAACTCTAATAAGTAAGATGAAAATAAGTGGAATGATCCTTTGAAGTAAGGGAGGCTCACCAACTAAACTGAACTGCTGAGATTCTCAACGGTGTACCTGTTGATGATCTCTAGTACCTACCTCTGCATCATAAAATGTTACAGTCCTAAAGGGAACATCAGTACATGGAATGTACTGGTATGTAAAATAGTTGAATGAAATAGAAACAGGTAGAATAATATAGAAATAACATCAACTAAAAATAATAACCAATCAGAATATCAAACGAATATCTAAAGCAAGAACAAGGAGTAGACAAGTGACCCATCAACCGAATCAAACCTAATCAATCAAGTCAGACTTAACTCAATAAAAATCAACTCAACTCATCTCATCTTGACTCAGAGTATTCAATGTGAGAATGTTCTGAGAGTTTCTCTTATCCAACAACGATTACTTATAAGCTAGTGATTGTACAACTATCCCACTGAGGTTACCATAGCCATTTCGTACTTTCTTGTTAAAGAACGAATCAAATCCACTGGGGATCCAACCATCAATAAGTCCTCTATTGTTTCATGGACTTCCAATCAAGAGGGAACCTCAATGTAATGTAATGGTTCTGATCCTCATCTACACTTGGCAACATAGTTAATGAGTGCAAGTTTGATTTACTCTTACTCATTTCGGTGCTTGATACTCCTCCTAAGACTCAATGCTCATAAGACTCTTCCATCTCAATCAAATCATCTTAATCATCCTCATGGAGGAACTCATCATCTCTATCAGTCTCGTAGAGACTCTCACCATCTCATTAACTCAACTCTCAATCAATAACTCAAGGCTTAGATTAATCATTAAGGAGAAATCGATTGGACAATTCATTAGAGTTCATTTAGGAATACTCATGGATCATCAAGTTCTATCAACCTATAAATATGCTCACAACACAATCATAGTTCACATTCTCCAGTCAAGGCTCTAGACTCCATCCCTAGGTTCATTCATCCATGCTTTAAAAAGTTAACATGTATGGTTTATGCAATATCTCAAGAAAGTTATTCAAGTAAAAAAAAAGTTTATGATGATCATCAACATCTGAAAATACATGTAATAAATATTAATTTCAAGAAAATAATCAAGGAAGTATTTCAAGAAACATGTATGGGGACTCATGGACTCTCAACTCCTCTATTACCATCAACGGGACAAATGGGAGAACAACCTCATGCTAGACTTAAATACATGGTGTGAAGCTTTCAACAATCAATCCTCAGGAATCCTCCTTGAACTCCTCAATTTTACGCTCCTCTTCTCTTTTTTTCGGCCCTAGTCTTTTTCAAGAACTTAGAAGAAACTTAGAATGGGGTTTAAAACTCTTTCTATGCTTAAAATGACTCATTTTGATTGTGTTTTAGTTTGGGAGTAGTTGAGAAAGGTCTTGAATGCCCCTTAGAAAATTAAGAATAAAAAGTTCTGTCTTGGGATAGGAGGTTCACGATTTGGGTGATTTTCGTCAAAAATTCTCCGAACGAGCTTTCCAATCCTATAGAAATATTTTGGAACAAAATTAAGTACTGGTCCATGGTAGGTGCATGTCCCACACTTCTTACGCACCCTCACAATTTTTAATTTTGGCATAAAAAAATTATCTTTTAATCCGGTTGCTCTAAAAATCAACCGGGGCCACTTCTCACTTAATGTTTCATGGTGATCACATATCTTGAAAGATCAGGATTTCTCCTAGCCGCTCAAACGGGATAAGATCGGGCTGGTACCTACCTCTGGATCTATGAATCATGGAAGAAATAATTGAAATATGCACTTGGAATTAAATCACATTGGTATAAAGAACTGGAAAGGAAAAAGAGGAGGAAAGAAGCAAAGGACTGAGCGACGAGGGTTAGGCGCCGATGAGCACATTGAACTATCCATGAGGCTGAGAGCCCTCAAAGCCCAGGCACCAATGACGCAATTATCAGGGGAACGCTCTACCACTGAGCTAATATCCCGTCGTGCGAGCCTCCCACTAGGGGCCATTTGCCATTGGATCATGGGGAGACGCGTTATGCATATATCTCTCTTCGAGGGGTATTTTGGTAATTTTACCGGGTGTTACATAGTATCTGTCGCAGGGTGCTCAGGTGCGACCATAGGAACTCGAACATGGGGTGCGTAACCTCTGAACTCGGATACTCAGGGGGGTGGCTGCTAGTGTTCGAACAACAAGGGGAAACGTCATTGAGGATTCAAGGTATCAATCAATCACTCACTAAACCAATCTATCCAGATATATATATATATATATACACACACACGTGCTTATCAAAAACTACTAACATATTATTGTAAATGTCAAATAGTAATATATTATTTCATTTTAATATCATCATCATCGAATCACACACATGCTTATTAAAAACTACACTACATTTTTTTAAATATAAAATAATAATTTATTATTTAGTTCTATTATATATTTAGTTAATTTTAATTATTTTAAAAAACTCTATTTTTTGTGATGCTAACACCTCTCCTACAATGTAGATGTATTGATTTAAATAATACTACTTTTTTAATTCCACGATACATTTAATTAATTTTAATTATTTAAAAAAATATATTTTTTGTGATGCTAATACTTAGGCGCTACATATATATATATAATATGCCAAACATTTAATTAATTTTAATTATTTTAAAAAATCTATTTTTTGTGATGCGAACACGTAGGCCCTGTCACCTCTTATACCATATAGATATATAGATTTTAAATAATAATTTATTATTTAATTCTATTATAAATTTAATTAATTTTAATTATTTAAAAGAAATCTATATGTTGTGATACTAATACATAGGCGCTATCACTTCTCCTTCTATATATATATATATATATATATATATATATATATATATATGTATGTATATATTAAAGGAGAAAAGGTTTCAATGTGGTTAAACCAACTGACAAGCTATTGAAAAGCCACTTGGCAATTTAAGACCAAGTCAGTATATAAAGTATATAATGTAATAAAAGATTTGAATTGAAAAATTAAAAGTATTCGAATTGGAAAATATTAGATTGCTAGAAAAAAATAATTAGCTTAACTAAATATAAAAATTCATGGTTATAGAGTTTTAAATGAACTCTTATTATTTCATAAGCTTATCTTTTAAATTATAAAATATATTTGAATATATTTCATTTTAATACTAATAAGTAATGAATTATAATCTTTCAACTCTATCAAGATGCTTTAACTTTATCTAAAATGATAGCAAAAATAGTATGTATTAGCAACAACAATAGTCATAATAGTAGTATTGTAGTAGTAATGGTAGTAGTAGTTGTAATATATTAATAATTATAACAATAACTAAATAATAATAATAATAATAATAATACACACACACACACACACACACACACACACACACACACACATATATATATATATATATATATATATATATATATATATATATATATAAGTTTTCAATGTGGTTAAATCAAGTGGCAAGCTATTAAAAAGCCACTTGAAAATTTTAAGACAGTCAATTTAAAAGATTAAAAGTATTTAAATTTAAAAAATATTAGACTTTTAAAGTAAATCAGTTAGCTTCAAAGTAGATATCCTTGGATGAAGAGTTCTAAATGAACTCTTCTTATTCATGCATTTATCTTTTCAGATGTTATAAAATACAAAATAACGAAAACAATACTAATAAGTAAATAATTATAATCTGTCAACTTTATCAATATGTTTCAACTTTATCAGAATGATAGCAACAATGGTATGTATTAGCAACAACATAACAACAACAACAATAATCATAATAGTAGTATTATAGTAGTTCTAGTATATTAATAATAATACAACAACAACATACCCTGTTAAATCACACGAGTGGGGCCTGGGGAGGGTAGAAATGTACGCAGACCTTCCCACTACCTCGTAAGAAGTAGAGAGGCTGGTTCAAAAGACTGTCCCTTTACCCCTTGCATCTTCATCTTTTCCAAAGCCCAGACCATTCTTCTAGATCTGCATTAGTCCTATTTCAGGTGCAACAACCCATTAGCAGAATAAAATAGATATAGCAAAGGGAAAGAAAGGGAACAAAAGAGAAAAATAGAACTAGAAATCGAAATAAAATAGCAACTCTTTGCAAAAAGCACATGTAAATATGCAAATACGATGAATTCAACACATATACGACAGTCAGAGACATCAATCATGCCTACCCCTGCTACCAACCAATCAGCCTGCTACTCTAATTCGCGACCTCCACTCCTTCCTATCTAAGGTCATGTCCTCTGTTAGATCTAGATTCTCCATATCTTGTCTGATCACCTCCCCCAAGTACTTCTTCGGTCTACCTTTCCCTCGCCGTGTAGCTCCCAAAATCAGCCTCTCGCATCTCCTTACAAGTGCATCGGTACTCCATCTTTGCACATGTCCAACCCATCACAGTCTCGCCTACCTCATCTTATCAACCACCGGTGCCACCTCCAGCTTCTCCCGAATGATCTCATTCTTAATCTTATCCTTCCTTGTGTGCCCACACATCCATCTCAACATCCTCATCGCTGCGACATGCATCTTCTGAGCATGTGCATTCTTTATTTGCCAACACTCCACCCCATAAAACAAAGATGGTCCAACCACCATTCTGTAAAACTTACTTTTGAGTTTAGGTGGTATGGTCTTGTCACACAATACTCCCAAGGCAAGCCTCCATTTATTCCAAGCTGCCCCAATACGATGTGTGAAATCATCATCGATATCACCACTACTTTGGATGATAGACCCCAAATATTTAAAGTTTTCCCTCTTGGGGATATGTTGAGTGGCCAGCTTCAAATCAATGTCTGCTTCATCCCTCTCAACACTGAATTTGCACTCCATGTATTCTGTTTTGGTCCTGCTCAGTTTGAATCCTTTGGACTCCAAGGCGTGTCTCTAAGCCTCCAACCTATCATTAACTCTAGTCCGAGTCTCATCAATCAGTACTATGTCATCTGCAAATAGCATACACCATGGTACCTCCTCCTGAATGGATTGCCTCAGCTCATCCATCACTAGGGAAAATAGGAAAGGGCTCAACACGGAATTTTGATGGAGTCCCATCTCAACAGGAAAATAATCTAAGTCTCCTCCCACCGTTCTTACTCGAGTGTTGGCTCCGTCATACATATCTTTAATCACCCTGATATATGCCATTAGGATACCTTTCACCTCTAGACACCTCCATAATATATCCCTTGGAACTTTTTCGCAGGCCTTCTCGAGATGGATGAACACCATATGAAGGTCCTTTTATCTTTCCCTATACTTTTCTACTAATCCGAACAAGATGAATTGCTTCAGTAGTCGACCTCCCTGGCATGAATCCACATTGTTTTTCCGAAATAAACACTACTCTTCTCACCCTCATCTCCACCACTCTCTCCCAAACCTTCATAGTGTGACTTAACAACTTGATACCCTAGTAATTGTTACAATGTTGAACATCCCCTTTGTTCTTGTACAATGGCACCATCGTACTCCTCCTCCATTCATTAGGCATCTTGGCCATCTTCATAATAGCATTGAATAGTCTAGTCAAACACTCTATGCCATCCTTGACCATGTTCTTCCAAAAATCTACCGGAACCTCATCTGGTCCGATCGCCTTCCCTCTCTTCATCCTACTAATAGCCCTTCTACCCTCCTCAACTCTAAACCGCCTACAATAACCAAAGTCACGATGACTTTCAGAGCATGCCAGCTCACCCAGCTCAATATTTCTATCTCCTTTTTCATTTAAGAGTTTATGAAAGTGAGCTTGCCACCTTAATTTAATGGAGGTGTCATCCACCAACACCTCACCCTCCTCATCCTTTATGCACTTCACTTAGTCCATGTCGCGAGCTTTCCTTTCTCTCACTTTAGCAAGCCTATACAATCTCTTGTCCCCACCTTTATCACTTAGCTCCTCATAAAGGTGCTCAAATGTTGTTGTATTAGCACTCATCATCGCTAACTTTTCTTCTGACTTAGCTGTCTTATAAGCCTCTATAAGTGTTCGCTTTTCATCTTCATCCCGACGCTGCAACCACTTTGTGTAAGCAACCTTCTTATCTTTCATTTTAACCTGAACTTCCTCGTTCCACCACTAGTCACCCTGCTGTCCACCGAAGGCCCCTCTCGACACCCCTAGTACCTCAGTAACTATGTTTCTAATGTAACCAACAGTATTGTCCCACATATTGTTCATATTTTTGCCACTACTCCAAGCCTCTAAGTCTCTCAACCTTTCTTCCATCTCTCGGGAAAGGGTAGGATTAACGCATCCCATCTAATCCTTGGTTGGGCATAAATAACCTTCTTTTTCTTTCCTCTCTTGATCTCCAAATCCATCACTAGAAGCCTATGTTGAGTGGAAATGTGTTCACTCCGAATAACCTTGCAATCCTTACATCGACTTCTATCGCCCTTCTGCAAAAGCAAGTAATCTATATGAGTCTTAGCTACCATACTACGGAAGGTGATCAAGTGGTTTTCCCTTTTCGAGAAACAGGAGTTAGCAATAACTAACTCAAAGGCTTTAGCAAACTCTAAGAGAGACGTCCCACCTCCAATCCTATCCCCAAAGCCAAAGCCTCCATGAACATCTTCAAACCCGTTAGTGGTTGCCCTGATATGCCCATTGAAGTCGCCCCCAATGAAGATTTTTTCTGTCTCCGGTATGTCTCGCACAACCTCATCCAAGTCTTCCCAAAAGAGCCTTTTGACATCCTCATGTAGGCCTACTTGGGGCGCATACGTTCACCACGTGCCTACCAACCACAAGTTTGATGAACATCATCCTATAATTAACCCTCCTAACCTCAACCACATAATCCCTAAGGTCCTCGTCTACCAAGATACTTACACAATTTATATCCCTAGAACCACCCGAGTACCACAACATAATCCCATCCACGTCCCGAGCTTTGGTTTCTACCCATCTAGTCTCCTGAACACACGTTATATTAATATGTATACTCTTAAGGCATTTTACTAACTCTATGGATTTCTCTGTTAGTGATCCGATATTCCATGATGCTATCCTTAACTTACATAGGCCCATGACTCTCTCACGACCCTTACCCCTTACCCCTGCCCATAACCCCAACCGATGACATGACCCTAGTCTATCATTCACTCCTGACATACCTAAACTCAGTTATAACAAGAGAAAGTTACCCACTATTCTAAGTAAGAATAAAAACCATACACACCGCAACCCAATGATATAAAACAAAACTGTATATTAATAATAATATTAACTAAAAAAATAATAATATATTATTATTACTATTATTGTTATGAAACATCATGTATAAATCGTTTTACGATCTTGGAGGAATGCTGTGATATGCTTGGTGTTCACTAATTTTATTTGGATTTTGAGAATTTTGACCGATAAAGTCTTGAAAAGAATATTTTCCCGGTTAAGTTTTTAACTTCATTTTTAGGCCTTTTCTTGACCTTTTGGGGTCCGTTTTGGGCTGAATTTCAAGATATGGACTTGGGGTGATGTGGGGATCATTTTTACAGGGATTTCTTTAACATTTCTAGTGTGGCCCCTGATTTTCCCCATTTGATGTAATTTCACCCGTTTCCTGAGATTTCACAACCAACTCAGCCGTAATAATCTTGTGACTTATGTTTTAATAGCTGAGCCACATCGAGAAGCAATTCGAGGGGGAAAGCTTGTTTGGATTGACTCAAAGAAAGAGATGTCGAATACTAGGTAGGCTAGGTTTTCTCTAATCCAAAGACTGAGCTGGAATGGTTGCATATATCCGTGTGACTTGTGTGTTGTGTATATATAATGTTATGGGATGTTAGGTGTTGTATTAAGGGCTGTGTTGACTGTAATTACTATATTAGCTAAATTCTTACATTATATGACTACGAAAAAGCCTGAAGGGAGTTGGTAGGAGTTGTGAACCGGTGACAGGTATGTAGACTGGGCTTGACTTTTTCTTGTATGTGTGTGTGGACTTAGGCTACCGGAATATACTAGCTATTGAAGTGGACTTTTTATTACATGCTAACCCTTGCGCTGAATTTTGTATGTATATCTTGTTGGTATATAGAGGTATGATGTGGCTGCGGTATCGATATATTTATTAAGTACTTTGATTATGTGTCCTAATTAAACAAAATTCTATGTAACCCTATGGTTTATATGACTCTATAACATGATTCTATATTTCCCTGTGTTTCATATGATTCAGTATACTATTGTTGTCTGTTATTTACCTGTGCCACTGGCTAGTGACTAAAGATACACCATGTTCTGGGGATTGTTATAGTTGTACCCCTAGAGAAGCTTTGTGACCTATAATATGAGATGCGTTGACACTGAGACACTAGCGGGTTAGATATGGGAGTGTGACATTGTTAGCGAGGTGTAGGGCATATCCTATGGGTTGTTAGGCTATTTGCGAAGAGACACTAGTTATATGGGTTTGTCTTGATGACTAGCATCTAGTTGGAGCAGCCCAATTTTAATGGGCTGGCACAGGGTTACCATAGACGATATCCTTTATGGTTGCTGAGGTACGATATGATCCTAGTGAGTGTCATCCTTCTTATTAGCTAGCCTCTTGGGCCTTAGCTTAGGTTATGCAACGTTGCCCTATGAGTTTCTTTACGCAAAAAGGGGCCTAGTATGAGCCAAATATAAGCTAATGTCAGGGAAAGACATGCGTACTAACTTGAATTGCACTCATATTATTGCGCATTACCTGTTGTTATAGAGATATGTTGATTAAGGAGACCGCGTATTAATTATATGTCATACTATGGTCTGGTTCTGGTATAGACATAACTCTACAGAGTTTGGTTTTCTTGGATACCTATGATATACTGTGATTTGTCCATGTTTTATCTGGGCACTAGGGATTGATGAGGTTGTGATATAACTGGCCTTAGCTTAGTGTGGCTCGATGGTGTTTTGCGATGTATATACTCTCTGGTGTACTGCCAATAGTTGTTGTGTACTAGTTCTTTCAATCTAATTTTGGGATATCATCTGTATCCGAGAGAGGTGGTGATTATAATTGTTTGGATTGGAATGAAATTGTGGGATACCTAGGTTAAGGGCATCGTCGCCTACGTTCACTTTGGGCACAATGCCATTATCATTGCCTATGTTCACTCTAGGCACAATATGATTTTGGAGTTCTTGATCCAGACAGAATGGTTGAGTAAGTGATTGGTTGATTACATCTTGTCCCAGATGGAGCTCCCTGTAACTATTGAGCACCAGTGGTCATGTCTGTAAAGTCTGAGTCCTAGGTACGTTTCCTATGGAGTTGTGTCTCAGTTGTCGAGACTGTGATATCAGGTGGAAGATGCAAATTATAAGGATTAACTGTTGGCTGAGTTTTGGGTCGAGTACCCCGTGATTGATATTATGTGAGGCGGGGCCCTGTGATTGATACTCCAATGTTGAAGATTGTTGTTTATGATAGAGGGATTCATTCTCCCGCGGGGGATATGTCCCACCATTACATTTATGGTAAGACTGCTTGGCGCAGGCTGACTGCCGGACTAGAGGCCAGGTCGGAAGACCTAGCGGTTAAAGTCACCTAGAGATATTGGAGGTTTGAGTCCCCATGTGACAATATTTTTTGTAGATCGGATGCCACGTTTTGGTACAGGGTCGAGGACCCAATTGACTTGTGATTGTTAGGGCAAGGTGCAAGATTACATACCCATGGATCCACTCACCTATTCAAACCCTGATTATATGTGGGTGTACCCTATGGGCTTATTAGGGCTCAAGGGGCGTTAAGACTTCGACACTAGGGCTTTACACCCACATACCTCAAACCCTTTTTCTGATGATGTGGAGAGCTGGGCTCTAGGATAATTCTATGGGATTCGGTGATTTTCTGTCAGCATTATCATTTTGCACGTGCGTACCTTCTGGGCCTATGGAAGAACAATTTGCATACAGGCATAGATACTAAGGCTTTGCACCCATGTATAACACTATACTACAGTTGGAGACAGTTGTGGTATTGGTCTAAATAGTCTTTGTTAGTGAGTATCGATAATCAGTACTTGGGTTGGTTTAGGAAATAATTGTTCTTCACTTCGATTGTTTTCATAGTGGTTTGAGGGTTTCCAAACATGACTATGCCATGAGCTAAGTTTGTTTTGCTACACTATTGCAGTTTGCTTTATATTTGGGCTTTATATATGTTTACTATTTCTTCGGATCGACTGATGATGCCTACTAGGTTCATTTTCTGGTACTCACCCCTACTTCTCCATGTTCACATGGTGCATGTACAGGCATGGGCCGTGATATTTCAGTTAGGAAACATTGGAAGTTCTTAGGAGACTTTTGGTAACCACCGATAGCTCGGGCCTTTTCGCAGTCTCCTTCCTGTTGATGGCCGTCTTTTGCATCCAGACATCGGCCTTGTACGGTAGAGTTTTGTATTTGTAGAGGCACTATAACTTTGTATATTATTACGATTATGGATATATGTATATGGTATGTCCTTGTGGTTATTATAGCTCTGTATAATTGACTTCCAGGTTTTGGATAGGTTTTTGCAATTTCATTTGGACTAGAGTGCTACGACAGGAACCTTTTGATTGGGAAATGGCTTTTCTATAGGTGGGACTAGCAGGAACCATCATGACCGGGATCGGGTCATGACAAGGTGGTATTAGAGCTAGGGTCACTCGTCTCAATTATATTGAGCTATCATCTAGTAGTGTCCTATGGATGGGTGCTGGGACCTCCATGGTCTATCTCTAATAGGCTACAAGATATTTAGGAAATTTTCTATGTTATTGATTCTAGTTGTGCGTCTTATCAATGGTTCTTCGATTTCTGAGAATTTAGCATTCTTCATCCCTCCACATGGATGTCGTATAGTGGCCACACTCCGGCCAGGGAAAGTGTTGCATTGTCAGTCCCATATTAGGAGTAGTCCCCAAAGACCGTTGAGTAGAGGCCAGATGCAATCAAGTTGTACCAGCAAGAAAAGAAAGCTTACAGGCAGTGAGAATGTAGTAGAGCCCCATAGGCTAGCTTTATGATTAGTATTTGATTGGTGGTGGCTATGTATTACACTACGGGAGATCTTATTGGCGATTAAGTTCTATGATACTTAGATTCATACGTTAGTGGGGGATTAAAGGTTATATGGGTTGTGAGCACTAGTGCCTTCTAGATGTCCATATTTTATTATTTACCTATTGGTTTGACCTATTCAATTTTCTTATGTTAATTACTATGTGTACATGGTGGGATTTTGAGTAGTTGTCGCCTATGTTGGGATTATACACTATTGGTCGCTGAATGTAAGCGAAACTTTCTAATTTCCACCTATGACTAGTTTGATGCTTTCCTAATAGGGTGGGTAGTTTGATACTTATGTGCATAGTATTAGAGAAGCTGACTGTCAGATATTCCTTTGGCTACACCTTGTGCTTTTATGGCCACGATTTTCCGTGGTGATTTTGTTGATATATGATTCTTCTAATGCTACGGTAATTGGATTGTGAGATGGATGCTATACTTGGAGGCTTAGTTGGGATTTCCATTGCTATATTGGGTATTGTAGTGTTATCAGTTGAGCTTTCGGGCACTTTGCCCTGAGGACTTGTTATGATTGTTAGCTGATTGAGACTGTGATGTTCAGATTCCTGGCTATGCTTCTTAGTGGGAATGTTGATCATTTTTCCAAAGTGCCTGGTACTTGGGTTATGGTTGTATAGTATTAGGTGAATTGCTCCGCCCGTCACTTGTTTGAGTATGCGTCAGAGCCTTTTTTTGTCTCGGCCGAGATATTGAGGTAATAGAAGGTCCCTTTTATTAATGGGGGATTAGATATGATCTCTCTTCTGGATTCTGACACGCGGGTCGAGTAATATTGTCGAATGGTTGCACTTTCGATATTGCCCTGGGGGCGGACTAACTTGTTTCTATTTTATAGTTGCTGATGTACTACTCTAGTTTGCTGGTTTGAACCTATATCACAGGGCCATATGGTATAGATTTGTTACAGGATGCGTTAGCCACAGTTTGGAGTGTGTAAGATAAATTGAGGACAACTCTGAGTCAGCACCTAAGGTTATGCTTACCATGGACGTCAATTTATATAATTTAAGATTTGGGACAGAGCGATTTTGAGGTTGTCATCGATGAGAGAAGTCACGCGGATCGAAAGGTGAGGTGATCTTGGGCCTAACATGTCAGCCCTATTAAGGTTTTGGAACAAGTTAAACCAATTACATCTTAGTTGGCACTACCTCTAGCTTGTTCTGCTATACATCCTGTTCTCTATGTATCGATGGTGTGTTGGTGTATTGCAGATGAGTTGCGTGTACTCCAGAATGTTTTTGTTGTGTTAAATGATGGCCAAATATTGTAAGGGAGGTTTTGGTGGAATACATTCTGGGGGGTTATACCCAACTTTTTTGTGCCTATTACGAGTGGTTCTTAGTGTCTGTCAAGCTGACAACTATGTTGCGTAGAAACGATTTGGTGACTAGTAAGCACCAGTGGATGTTGTTGCGATTCTTGGCACGGGATAAATGTTAGATGCTACAGAATAAGGGGTTGAATGGTAATAACTACTGCAGACCATGTCTGCAAACTGTGATACTAATGTCTTAGTACAAAGGGAAGTACAGAGAACCATTGAGTGGGTGGCCCGTTGACTATTTGCTGCATTAGTGAGTGGTTGGGGTCAATGCTAGGAGGATTGGACAACAAGGGAAGGGGTTTTTGCCCTTCGTGTGAATGAGGGCATATTAGCTATTTTCCGCAATTATTTGGTTAGCCTGTGGCCCATTTGTGGTTGATTTTGGGAATCTCTTGTATAAGGAAGCCAAGAATCGAGTAAAAGTTGTATATGCAAACGAGGAGTACAGTTATGAACAACCATGATTATCCAAATATCTAGTGATGTAGTAGGCACAAGTATGCCTAGCCGATTGATCCTCGTGACTTGTCTACTGATTAAGCGATTAGACAAATAGTGAATTCTTAAGACTTCCTTTGGCAATTGTTGCATTGACTCGCTATTATATGCAGACAGACGGTGCGATATCTTTACAGTGAGGGCGGTATTAAATTATTGTAGAGTACGAAACATGCTTGTGACTTATGTATTCGTGGTGTGGATTGGAGCCTAAGGGTATAATTATGTTCGTACTTTCGCATAAGAAAGTCTTCTTAGTGGGGGAAGTTGTAATGACCCTCTGGATCATTTATATGATCTTTCTATTATTATGTTGACTTGATCATGTTTATAGTGACCTCGGTACTATTGGGGTAATTATTGGTTGTGTTATTCGGGAGTTATGTAGAATTTTGAGTTTACCGAGAAGTTATACCTGTAAAATGTGTTTTTGAGTAAAGCCCTAGTAAACAACCTCCGAATGGAATTCTAACGATTTAATTAGCTCTGAAATGGTCGAATTTTGTTAGGAGTATGTACGGTGTAATTATAGCAAGGATTGCAAATTTGGGCTGCCGGAACTAATTAATAGCTGACTCATTCAGCGCTCTCATGAATTGTGCCCCGAATGAGAATTTTAATACTGCAATTTGCTCTGGAACGACGATTTTTGTCTAAGGCGACCCTTCGTTTGATACCGGGGATGTTCGGATATGAGCGGACCCTTCTAGGGACTTTTCATTAAATGTTGCGTATAAAGAAGCAGGACCCTCACTTCATTGTAGGAATCTCCATTGGAAATCCCAACTGTACCATTGGGTCGGGAACATCGAAATCCATAGGGTTGCGTAGTTCATTTGTCAAAATTGGAGTTTGGATGAGCCCGAAACAACGAAAAAGAGATTGAAGGATTAATGGAAGGAGGGGAGAAACATATAGCATGTTTTGGAGCTACCACATCGCACAGTTAGGCATTGCGACATGGCAGAAACATGGCAGCATTCTGCAACTATATATATATATGCTTACATGTTTGAGGAAAACACACACACACACATATATATATCCTCCAACTTTTCACTGCGATTTCGAGCTCAGTTTTCATTCGATATGAGTGATTCAAAAGGCTATGTGACTCAATGTTTTGCAAGGAACATCGTGATTAAGTCGGATTTGGGATTTGACACGTATTTTGAGGTCAATTTATGCTTTTTTCATTGATACATTGGAAATGAATGAAAAATTTACAACGTAATATCTCTGTCATTTCTTAATGGAATGGAGTGTAATTGGTGTCTAATTTTTTTTACGCTCCGAGAGGAATGCGGTGGTGTGCTAGGTGTTCGCCAATTTTTTTTGGATTTTGAGAATTTTTATCAAGAAAGACTTGAAAAGAATGTTTTCCGAGTAAAGTTTTTAATTTCATTTTTAGGCCTTTTCTTGGTCTTCTGGGGTCCATTTTGGGCCAAATTTCTTGATATGGATTTTGGATGATGTGGGGATCATTTTACAAGGATTGCTTTAGCATTTCTAATGTGGGCCCTGATTTTCCCTTTTGATGTAATTTCACCCATTTCATGATATTATACAGTCAAATCAGCCGTAATGATCTTGTGACTAATGTTTTCCCAGCTAAGCCGTACCGAGAAGCAATTCGCAAGGGAAAAGCTTGGTTGAATTGACTTAGAGCAAGAGAGGCCGGATACTAGGTAGGCTAGGCTTTCTCTAAACCCAACACTAAGCTGGAATGGTTGCATATTTAAGTGGAAATGTGTAGGAATGTAATATTTATAGATTGAGTTGTGAAGTATATGTTGTATATGGCTGGATATGACCTGCGTGTTGTGTATATATAATTTTATAGGATGGTAGTGATTTTATTGAGGTTTATGTTGGCTGTAGTTACTGTATTTACCTCAATTATGATATTATATAACTATGAAAGGGCCTAAAAGGAGTTAGCAGGAGCTTTGAAAATTGTGATAAATATGTAGACTAAAAGCTTGACTTTTTCTTGTATTTGTATGTGGACTGGGGCTACCAGAATATACTAGCTATTGAAGTGGACTTGTGATTACATGATACCTTGTGTGTTGAATTTAGTATATATATCTATTTGGTATATATATGCATGATGGGGTTGCGGTTATCTATATCTTTACTGAGTTCTTTTGGTAAATTTCCTAATTAAACACGATTCTATGTTGCCCTGTGGTTTATATGATCTTGTATACTGTTGTCATCTTAGACATGTGGTTTATATGATCCTGTATACTATCGTTGTTTGTGATGTACTTGTGCCACTAGTTAGTGACTAGAGATACACCATGTTGTAGGGATAATCACAATTGTACCCCTAGAGAACCCTTGTGACCTGTAATACGAGATGCGTTGACAGTGAGACACTAGTGGGTTAGAGATAGGAGTATGACCCTATTAGCAACGCGCAAGGCATATCCTATGGGCATGCGGGGCTATCTGCAATGAGATACTAGTTATATGGGTTTGTCTTGACGACTGGCATCTAGTGGAGAGTAACACAATTTTAGTGGGCCAGCACATGGTTTCCTTAGGCAATATCCTTTGTGGTTGCTGAGCTACAACAAGATCCTGGTGAGTGTCATACTTCTGATTATCTAGCCTCTTAGGCTTTAGTTTAGGTTATACTGATGCTGCCCTATGAGTTGCTTTTCACAGAAAAGGGCCTGGTAAGGGCAGAATATGAGCTAATGCCTGGGGAAGGCATGCGTACTAAATTGACTTGCATCAGTATGATCACGCATTACCTGTCACTATGGCCTATTTCTGGCATAGACATAACTTTGCAGAGTCTGGTTGTCTTCGATACCTATAATGTACCATGATTTCGCCATGTTTCTCTAGGCATTGGGGATATATAAGCTTGTGCTATTCTTGGCCTTAGTTAGCGTGGCTCTATAGTTTTTGTGATGTATACATTCTTCGATGTACTGTTGATAGTTTTTGTGTGTTGGTTCTTTCCATCTAACTCTAAGGTATTTGTTGTATCTGAGAGAGGTGGTGATTCTGACTGTTTGGGTTGGATTGAAATTGTGGGATGCCTAGGTTTAAAGTATCTTCTCCTACGTTCACTCTTGCATGATACGATTATCGTTGCCTATGTTCACTCTGGACATGATATGATTTTGGAGTTTTGGATCTGTATAGATTGGTCGATTGAACTATTGATTGATACATCTTGTCCCAAATGATGCTCCCCATCACTGTTAAGCACCGATAATTGCATCTATAGAGTTTGAGTCTTGGGTGACGCTCCCTGTGGACTGGTGTCACGGTGGTCGCGATTGTGATGCCAAGTGGCAGATGCAGATTCTGAGGATTGAGCACCAACTGTGTTTTGGGTCGAGGACCCCATGATTGATAATTTGTGGGGTGGGGCCTCGTGATTAGTACTCCGATGTTGAGTTAATGTTGTTTATGATAGGGGGATTCTTTCTCTTGTAGGGGATATGTCCCACCATTACATTTATGTTTAGACTACTTGGCCCAGACTAACTGCCTGACCGGAGGCTAGGTTGGAAGACCCAAGTCTTAGAGCCCCCGAGTGATATTTTGGGTTCGAGTCCCTGTGTGACATTAATTCTGATGGATCAGGTGCCACATGCCAGCAAAAGGTGGAAGACCCGATTTTCTTATAATTGTTGGGGTGAGGCTTGTGATTACTTGTGGATCCACTCACCTGTTTACACCTTAATTGTGTGTGGGTGTACCATTTGGGCTTATGGGGGGCTCAGGAGGCGTTCGGGGTAACACACTAGGGCCTTACACCTACGTACAACTGACCGTTGTTCTGATGATATGGATATTTGGGCTCTGTAATGGTTCTATAGGATTCTGTGATTTTCTGGTAGCATTATTATTTTGCACGAGTGTACCCTCTAGGCTTATGAGGGCTTTTTTCGCGTACAAGCATAGATACTAGGCCTTGCACCTGTGTAAAATAGTATACTGTAGTTGGGGGCAGGTATGGTATTGGCCAACACACTCTTAGTTAGTCAGTATCCATGATCAGTACTTGGGTTGGTTTACGTTATCATTGTTCTTCACTTCAATTGGTTCCATAGTGGTCTGAGGTTTCCCAAACATGCCTATGCCTTGAGCTGAGTTTGTTTTGCTACACTACTGTAGTTTTCTTTATATTTGGGCTTTATATATGTTTACTATATCACTCGGTCGGCTAATGATGCCTATTGGGTGCCTTTTATGCTACTCAGCCCTCCGAAATGCTCAGGAGACTTTTTGTGAGAACCAACAACTATGGCTATCTTGTAGTCTCCTTCCTGTTGATGGTCTACTTTTGCATCCAGATATCGACCTTATACAATAGAGTTTTGTATTTGTAGAGGCACTCTGATTTTGTATATTTTGACGATAATTGATATATGTATATGGTAAGTCCTTGTGTCTATTGTAGCTCCATGTAGTTGAATTCCTGGTCCTTGGTAGGTTCCAACATATATATTATTGTTGTATTGATTTGGATTGGACTAGAGAGGTAGGACAGGTACCCTTGGGGTTGGAAATTGGCTTGCTTGTAGGTGGGACCAGCAAGCGCCATCATGACCGGGACCGGATCATGACAACTCGAGAGTGAGGTTACATAGGAGATAGATATGGATATGCATGTCTAATACCCTCAGCTTTTTGAGCCGTCAGGTATCTGCCTTATCTCATGTTCGAGGATGAACATTGATTTTAGTTTGGGATGATGTAATGACCTCAAAGGTCATTTTTGGCATTCTTGAAAAAATTACCATTTTGCCTTTCTCAAAAGTTGCCTTCGATCATTTTAGGTTGAGTTTTAAAGTCAAATTTTGAAAATCTTGTAAAAACAGTTGGGGTTTTGCTAAAGGAAGAGTTTTAAAGTCTTAAAGTTGAAAATTTCAATTTTGTAGACATCTTGGGTTTCGAGTGTCAAATTGCAATTTCGCCAATTCCATTAGCCTCGAAATGCAAAATCTAGTATTGAACATACAAAATTGAATTTGAAGTTAACATGGAGATTTTAAACCCAAAGTTGCATTTTATGTTTATTTTGGATTATAGTTTAACTTTGGCTAACATTTGGACTTCGATTGATGTAACCGAAATTCCGACAGTATAGTAGTTCCGAGAAGAAACGCTAGAAATGGTCTCATTGTACTTTTTAGAGCTTTTGAGGGAAGTTTGTGTATTTTGAGTTTTAACTAGTTTTAGTGAGTCTTTTCATGTTCTAGGACAAGGAGGCCGCAAACCCAAGTTCCGGTGATTCCTTTGAGTTCAGATCGTCATTTCTAGTAGGGTTACATGATGGTTTTTTTCATGGGGTTCAAAACGATTCCCGAGGGTCTATTCAGTGAATTTTGTGTTGTGCCCGTTGTTGATATCTGGTGCAAGTATATTAGTGCTCTGCATTTGCGAGGTTTCCATCTATGTTCATGGAGTGTCGCCTTTCTTCACATATTCACAATGGAGATATTTGTGTTCATGGAGCGTCAGACTTTTTGGCCTCCACGTTCGCAGAAGCCCCTCCACATTCGCAGAGTGAAGTTGTGCCTGAAACCATGAACTATTTTAAATGACGGGTCTTGCCATTTTCAAATTTCAAGCTTGGTTTTTTAGAGCATTTTGAAGGTTATTTAAAGCAAGGCTGTTGTGTAACAAATATTTAAGCTATGTTTTCAATTTTTAATTGATTAAATTGTGATTTTAACATAGAAATTACGGTTTTTAATTGAAGATATTAGGGATTTCTCAGGCTTTAATTTCATATACTAAAGTGGTGATTTTGGACTCATTTTAATGCCCTTTTCAAAATGTTTTTCGCAATTTGAATCCTTATCACTTGAGGAACATTTTCATGTAATAGTTTCAAGATTTCTCAAGAATCATTTTCGGTATGATATTTTTTGACTGTTTTGCCATTTTAATCTGAATCACTTGATGTTAGTGCCAATAGTTTTGTACTGTGATTATGATGATATATTTTACTATATTGTGGTGATTTAGATTATTATGGAAGGGAAAAGATGTGGGTTAACTTGATTGAGACTTCTATTAAGGCAAGTGGACTTCTAACCTTATGTTAAGTATGATTGAAACTTGTATTATCCTATGCGAATATGTTTGGGTAATTTGCAGCATGAAATTGATTAGAACTATATTATTGTAGGCTTTGATCATGGAGTTTCAGTTTTAGTAATTGTAAATGTTGTGAATCCCTTATTTGTGATATTATTGTGAAAATATGAATATTGTAAACTTGTGGAACTATTCGGTATTGATTGTTGAACATATCATCTATATGAACATCTTGCATATACATATACTTATGAGATGATTATTGTGATGTGTTGACATGTATTTCTTGATGTTCCATTATTGATGAAAAGTCGATTGGAAATGATTCAGGCTAGAGTTGTACTACTATTGAAATTGTGATGATAATGAGACCCGTACGGATATTGAGACTATACCAATATTGATATTGAGATTATATATCTTATACTTATCGATTACTTGTTCATTGAAATTTGATATGGCTATGGTCGAGATATGAGCAAGTTAATATATGGATTCACAACTGAGGTTTCTACTGATCGGTTATATGTCGAGGTTTCAGCCGGTCATGTGAGCATTCGTCAAGGATTCATCTAGAAATGTTCATGGATAATGATGATTATCTAAGGTTTCTACCATCTTGACCAAGGTGATATTCTAGTCATGTAAGCATTGGACAAAGTCTCTGCTAGCAATGTTCATGGAAACATGGTCCATGTAAGGCCCCCATAGGTTGTGTTCTTACACAATTAGTGGATATGTGTCGTAAAATAGATATACATCGTGATTACTTGATATTGTATCGCATGACTTACATTTTGTAGAATTCACTCCATTTCATATCATCTGTTCTTGAAGTTGATATATATGCTACGTCTGATGGATTAAATGCCTTGAACTTAATGTGTTATCAATATAATATTATGGAAAGACTGTGATATATGTTGACAACTTGAGCCTTGTACTTTAAGAAGAATGGTTTATGTGGATCCTGTGAATGCTTATGTTATTAATAGACTATTGTACTACTTGACTCTGAGAATTAGTTGTATATTCTGAGATATTATCCTATGAAATATATTTGTAAAATACATATATATTGTTGTTGTGCTAGGACTCTTCTACGTGTAACTGTGTAGTTCGGTGGTAAGTGATTGGGTGAATAAGAGTACTTGTGTTATTCATTATTTTACTTTGGGTTGGTTTTCATTTGCTGAGTATTATTTTTGTTTTGACTCAGACTTACTACATTTTTGTAGGTTGTGAGCCCGGTCCTTCTTGCTAGACTTCTCTATCATAGGATCGAGCTTTTAGATCACTTGAGAGGTAGGTGCTTGTCTCTTTGGTAGGCCCTCGTGGATTATTTATTACATGATGTTCTATTTATGGAGTAGACATGGAGACTTGTATCATCTTTTGAGTACTAATGCTATTTAGAGGCTTGTACGTATGACACTAGTTCTGGGGTGATTGTAGTTTTATTCCCTTATATTTATCTATCATATTAGAATATTTTATTTTATGATATTGTTATAATTTTGGATTGTTTAATTTTGGGCTGAATTGCCTTGGTGGGCTAGGTGAGTGCTATCACACCAGATTTCAGGACGTGACACTTACTTTGTTCTTGAGCCATCTTACATACCAGTATATTCATTGTATTGACCTACATCATTTCATGATGTAGATATAGGTGATTAAGGCCTTTAGCAAGTGCACCTTTGAGTACCTATTCCTCATTTCAAACTTGGTGAGCCCTCTTTATGTCACGCTTTGGGTGGGTACCCTTGGTATAACCGACACTCTTAAATCATTGCTAGTTCCCAAGTGAATCACTTTGCTTGATCACATATTCAATCAATCAATAATGGAACACATTAACAATCAAGGAATAATACTCTAGGAGTAGTACAATCAAATCTTTATAAGTTAAGGTCGTAGGCCTACCAAATCGAGCTAATATAATCACAAGACTGGTAAGAAAGAAACTAGACAAACCTCTATAAATTCAATGACTCCAGAATCTACTCTATGAAGTCTTTAGAACTACTATCTAGATGGTGCCAAAGACAAGTTCATGGATACCTCAAATCATATAAGAACAAATCTAAAGTCTAATAACTAGATAACAATAATGTGGATATCCTCCATAAGGAAGGAGGTCTTACCAATCAGTTGAATGCGAATAGATCCTCAATGATGCACCTGTTGATAATCTCTAATACCTGTCTCTAAATCATAAAATGATGCATGCCCAAATGAACATCAGTGTGTGGAATGTATGAGTACGTAAAATTGGTAGAATGAAACAGACATCAAAATAGAATACTATCAACTCATATAACTTAAATAAACAAAATAAGTAACTCAATCAAAATGTCATAAGTCTAAAGCAAGAGCAAGGTTTAGACACAAACCAATCATATACAATCCAATCCAACCAGATCCTATCAAAGTACTATCAAGACCTATATGGGAGTTTTCCTTAACCGACAACAATCACTCATGAGCTAGTGATCATACAAAAATTGCATTGATGTTGCCACAATCGTCCAATACTATTCCCGTTTGAAATAAGAATCAACCAATCAGGATCCAACAATCAATCAAGTCCTAATGTTTGAGGACAATAAAAATAGGGAAACTTTTGATGTAACGGTTCAATCCTTTCCTATGTTTGGCGACGTATTTATCAAGTTAGAGATGGACTTACTGTTACTCAATTTTGTGCTCGATATTCATCCCAAAGTGCAGTGCTCATAAGATAATTAATTACAATCAGTAAGTCTCTTATGGACTTTTTCACTTCATTAATTCTATCACAATCAAGCCTTTTGGTTTATCGACCATCCAATTAACTCTCAATCACATCCTTTAAAGTGGTTTAGACAATCATTTAAGAGGACTATTAATTCAGACCAATCATTTGAGTTCCATGTGTTAGGACTCATATGACCATTCAGTTCTATCAACTCTATCATCACGTCTACATCATAGTCCCAATAAACATTCATCATGTCAAGGCTCTAGACTCATCCCCTAGGTTAATTCATGAAATTTTCATCAAGTAACATATAGGGTTTATATTTAAAATAGAAGTTCAAATACATTTTCCTAGAAAGAAGTTCATGAAAATATTTAGCATGTAATAATACGTAAAGTAAATGTATATTTTAAGAAAACCTTCATACCTTTACAATGAACATAACACATTTTATCAAAGTTACATTCTTATTCGATACTATTACCATTCATATGTTCCACAATTCATGCTTCTATTTCAAATCGACGCATGCATACATTAAAATTTAAGAGACAATATAGCTGGGGTTATATAGTAAATGATGCAATTCATGTATTCAAGAAATTAACTCGTGAGAATTATTAATAATTTAATATCATGTAAGAATATTCTAGTGTTTTATTGAAAATCTTAAGAAAACATTTATGAGAGGCTAAATTATTCACAATTCAATCAATTTGATTTATAGCACACATGGAAGAACTCTTTTCATGTTTTAGATATCATTACAAACCTAGAAGAACAAAAGTTCGTGAAGAAACCTTTTGCTTGGAACCTTGTAGCTTGAGCTTGAGAAGGCCTTCTATTAATTTCTTGATTATGAAGTTTGAATAAGAATCTTAATTTAAAACCCTAGGTTCTTAAAGAGAATCTCAAACTTAAAGCCTTTAGATTTTGTAAATTTGGAGAAATTTGTTTCTTAAAGTTCTTTATATTTGGTAGAAGGAAAATTAGGGATCTTGGGTATTACTACAAATATAATGATGTTATTAGGTTATAAGATGGACTTTGGAATTGAAGGATAAATGATAAAAAGTATCCTTTTAGGAAAGTAAAATAATCATCGAAATTGAAAACAAAAGACCTTTTAATGAGTTTTGTAGGCCTAATTGGAGGTTTAGGGGTCCCATCACTGAACCACTCGGTGGTACACCGAATTAGAACCTTAGTTCTCCATTTCTTTAGAACGTTTTAGGGATTCTAGGAAAAAATTGGCCGTCAAAATCGGTGGATCGCCAAATTGTTTGGCAGTCAAATTCACCATCGCCTAATTTAAAGCTGTAAGGACACAAATTTTTCCTAGTGGCATTTCCCAAATGTCCTGATATTTTCCCCAGTGAACTGCCAGGTATGACTCCATGGAGGAGCCTACACAGGACAACTTTGGGACAAAGAGAAAATTTTCCAAATGAATGCACACGGGTGTTCACACGGTCTGTGTGGCCTTCCATGTGACTTACTTTGTTGAAATGTTTCTAAGTACAAAATTACCATCCTGTAACTTTATCGTGCGGAAATTATTCCAAGTACCCTTCCACGATCGAGGTCATGGCCCGTGTGGTGTCACACAGACCATGTAGTTGGCCGTGTGGTATCACTTAGCTTTGAAGACTTTTCCTCCATGACAATCTACGTGAGGGATCACGGCTACTGTCCAAGTTTCGTGCGACCTCTCACGGACTGTGTAGTGAGCCGTGTGACCCTGACGGACAAAATTTAGGTCTGTTTCATTAATGGCATCTATGTAATTCCGATTAATGGCAGTGGTAGTTTTTGCTTTGAAGATTTGGAGACATTATTTATATAGGGTTCATGTTGATGTATTCACCAATCAAAAGAGTTTACAATAAGTTTTCACCCTGAGAGATCTCAATTTGAGGCAAAGGAGGTAGTTCGAACTCCGAAAAGGATTACAACATGAGTGTTCTATATCACCCGGCAAAGCCAATGTTGTGGCCGATGCTCTCAGCAGGTTGTCTATGTAGAGTGTGGCACACGTTGGGGAAGAAAGGAAGGAGTTAGCAAAGGATGTTCACTGGTTGGCTAGATTGGGTGTCAGGTTGGCAGATTCATGCAATGGAGGTGTTCGTGTTCAAAGTGTGGCAGATTCCTCCATAGTGAGTGATATAAAGGCTAAGCAAGATCTTGACCCATCTTTACTTGAATTGAAGAGGTTGGCTGCAGAAAAAGAGATCAAAGTGTTCTCCCAAGGGGGAGATAGTGTACTTGAGTACCAAGATCGTCTTTGTGTCCCGGATGTGGATGACTTCAGAAGGGTGTGTTTGAGTAAGGCTCACAACTCTCCTTATTCTATTCTCCTGGAGTCTATAAGGCTCACAACTCTCCTTATTCTATTCTCCCGGAGTCTACCAAAATATATCAAGATTTGAAAGAAGTGTAATGGTGGCATGGTATGAAGAAAGACATCGTGAAGTTTGTATCTGAATTCCCGAGCTATCAACAGGAAAAGGTAGAACACCAAAGGTCTGGTGGGTTGGCACAAAGAGTAGAGATTCCCACATGGAAATAGGAAAATGTGAACATGGATTTTGTATTTGTGTTGGCTCAGACCCGAAGGCAATTTCATTCCATTAGGGTTGTCGTGGACCAGATGACGAAGTCGGCATATTTTCTACCGGTTAAGACTACTTTCAATGCCAAAGATTATGCGAGGTTGTATATCCAAGAGTTGGTGAGGTTGCATGGTGTACCTAGGTCCATTATATCGGATCATGGTACCCAATTCACTTCCCACCTCTAGAGGTCTTTTCAAAAAGGACTTGGGACTATGATTAAGTTGAGCACCGCTTTTCACCCACAAACTGATGGCCAAGCGGAGTGGACTATTCAAACTTTGGAGGATATGTTAAGGGCTTGTGTGCTGGAATTTAAGGTAAATTGGATAACCATTTTCTACTCATTGAGTTTGCTTATAATAATAGCTTTCACGCTAGCATTGGTATGGCACCGTTTGAAGCCTTATATGGGAGAAGGTGCAGGTCACCAGTGGGGTGGTTTGAGTTGGGAGAGATGGCTCTAGCTATCCTAGATTTTGTAATAGATGCAATGAAGAAAGTGAAGGTGATTAGGGAGAGATTGAATGCGGCCCAAAGTCGTCAAAAGTCCTACTCGAATGTTAGGAGGAGGTATCTGGAATTTTGTGTTGGTGATTGGATATATGTGAAGGTTTCACCTATTAAGTGATGCATTTTTGGAAGAAGGGCAAACTACGACCCCGATATGTTGGCCCTTATGAGATTGTTGAGCGAATAGGAGGTGTCGCTTATAAGTTGGAGTTACCTCCGAATTTGAGTCACATTCATCCGCTCTTCCATGTGTCTATGTGGAGGAAACTAATTGGTGACCCTAGCACCGTTGTACCTTTGGAAGGAATCGAGGTTAAGGAAAATTTTTCCTATGAGGAGGTGCCGATGAAAATCTTTGATAGGCAAGTAAAATGGCTTCGTAACAAGGATGTAGCTTCGGTGATGGTGTTGTGGAGGAATCAACAAGTGGAGAGTACTACTTGGGAGGCGGAACTAGACATAATGAAACGATACCCTCATCTTTTCCAATCTACTCAAGCCGAATGTACTAGGAGTCTTCCTTGTCTAATGGTGCCATTTCTTGCCTTCTTGAGTCTTATGACATGACATGCATACGTTTGCACAAAAAGGGTTTTTATAATTGTTTTGAGTGATTTGAATACAATCTTGAAATGAGCTTAAAGGTCTTGAATTTATAGTTTTGCATAATGCTTTTGGTATAAATTTGTGTAATGAATTATGCATTGTATCTTGTGTTGGATGTTTCTTGTCCTAAATCAAGACTTTCTAGCCTTGTGTTTGCACATTCGGGGACAAATGTTTCCAAGGGGAAGATGATGTAAGGACCCATATTTTACCTAGTGGCATTCCCCAAATGTCCTGAAATTTTCCCTAGTGAACTGCCAGGCATCACTCCATGGAGAAGCCTCCACGTGCAGTGTGAAGCCACACAAACCATGTAGCCTCCCCTGGAAGTGACGCTTAGGTCTGTTCACAGTTGGGACAAAGAGAAAATTTGCCAAGTGAAGGCACACGGGCATTCACACAGTCTGTGTGATGCCACACGGTCCGTGGCCTTCTGTGTGAATTACTATGTGGAAATTTATCTAAGTACAAAATTACTGTCTCACAACTTTATCGTGGAGAAATTATTCCAAGTACCGTTACACGATCGACGTCACAGCCCGTGTGGTGTCACAGAGACATCGTAGTTGTCCATGTGGTATAATTTAGCTTTTTAGACTTTTCCTCCGTAAGAATCTAAGTGAGGGATCACGGCCACTGTTCACGGTTCGTGTGACCTCTCAAGGACCGTGTAGTGAGCCGTGTGACCCTGGCGGACAAAATTTAGGTATGTTTCATTAATGGCATCTATATAATTCTGATTTGTGTTAATCGAGAATTATGACTTTTTAGCCATTCTAAACCCTTAATTCAGTTGAAAACTCGTCCCCTCATCACTCTTTCACCTAAATCACTCTACCCCTCTCAAGATCCATCCCTACTCTTCCCAATTCTCCTCTCTCAAGGATCAAACTACGGTCTCAATATTGAGTTAATTCAAGCCAAATTCCTGCTCCTCGAATCAAGGTATGTGGGATTGATTCTTTGTCCCTTTCAACCAAGAAAACCCAAAAATCTTTCAATACATTTTCGTGAATTTTAGTTTCTTCAAATATGGAATTTCATGATTTGATTTTATTAAATCTAATTAGTGTGTTGGCTGTATTTTACCTATTATTTCAATCCGTTTTGGACTACTATTATGATGAATTACATTGAGTTATGAAGTTGAGATTATACATGTCCCATTTAAAATTGATTTATGCATGGGTGACTATTACTACGATTTAAATGTAGATTAAATTATGGATTTCCTTGATTTCATTTTTATATAGCTTATTTTAACTGGAATTTATGTTTCCCATGGTATCTTCACATCATGCATTGTGTTACACTCATGAGTATTGATATGTGTAAATTATGAAGTGGGTTAAACTCAATTATGTTTTATGAAATGATTATGGTATGATTTTTGTAAGGCATTGGTTATGACAAACAGGTGATCACCGGTATGTCTATAATTGAGGCTCATTGAGCAAAAACGATTCTTGAACCATCACATATATAAGAATGAGTTATTCCTTGCATTAGCATCTACAAGCATGAACTAAGGTTTGGCATTTGAGCCAAAAGGTGCATTGAATGGCTTGAATTAAGCATTTAAACTTCGAAAAGCACATACATGCATGAATATTCAAGTGGTATGTCAATGATTTAGCACCGATGGACTGGGAGTGTGAGGGCTATCCCCAAAGGCCCTCCCCTTTTCTTGAACTATGTGACAACATGGGAACATTAATCATTACTGAAATGACCAAGTCCTAAGGAATGGTTACACGTATATAACAACCTGATTCAAATGATACAAGCCGCAAATCCTTGGTTTGTCCGTAAGAAAGTTAACCATCCCGGAAATGGTGAGTTTGTAAGGTGTGATGTAGATTACCTTTGGTAAGTAATCTTCTCCCTACTGGTGGGAGGTTCCAATAAGTCTAATTCATGTAATAGCTCGCATGAGTATGATATGTCACTTATAGTACACCCCAAATATATATATATGAGCATTAAAACATTTCACGCATCACGACTTTCATGGCATCTTGTGTATATATCTATCTATTGAATATATAATTCTTCTAAAATATGCCTGTTGTCACTTAACATTGAAATGCAAGTTTGGTAAGTCATGTGCATTGCATGCCCGTATACGTAGTACATTCAGATATACTAACGCATACTCTATGCTTACATGATTTTACCATGTAGGAGTCGTGCACTTTTAATACCAACAGGAGAACGAATAGTCTAATCTCAAGGTTGCAGTAGTGAGTCCCATCCTCCGTGAATGAGCCAATTAATTTCTTTATGTTCTTCTTATCGTCCTTATAAATTGAGGGTTAGCCCGGGAACTGTCCTGGCCTCTGTTCTTGATTAGAGGCATTGTTGGATACTGTGTAACCCTTCTGGGATCCATTAGTCTTGACTAAAGTTTTTTCTGTGTATTGTGTGAATAATTTATGAGAAATATCTTTTGGCTACCATTTATTTAGATATGTATATGTGTATGCTAGATGCTATTCTTAGACCAAAGATGTGGATATTGATATTTGAGGCTTGTTTGGGGGCTCTCGGGTCCCCAATCGCTGTGTCACATCTAGACCCTGACCCTGAGTCGTGAAAAAAGATGGTATCAGAGCCCTAGGTTTATAAATGGTACTCGGAGTCCAACTTTCCGCGTTGAGTAGAGTCCTATTCATGTGTGTGAAGTGCATTATACCTATGAGTGGGAGGCTATGAAGACGTTTTAGGAATTTTCTCACTTCTTCATGCCTTATGTCGAGCTATGACTAGTATATGTAGCTTCCTTGTCTAATGGTGTCGTTGATCCATTTTAGAAGATACCTCGTGAAAGACCCAATCAACTAGGATTCGGCTCCGGCTGGCGAGGATCAAGCTCCCCTTAAGCCTATGGAGGAACCTATCTCGAATGGTGGATTCCACACAACTCTTGCCATGCTTTCTCAGGGGGTGACTTCTTAGGTAAGGTAGGCCAACCTGCCACAGGATCCTACACCATCCTCTAGGGTGAGGGATTTCACCCGGATAAATCCTCCAGAGTTCTATGGGTCAAAGGTTGATAAGGATGCTTAGGAGTTCATTGATGAGCACATAAAGATACTAAATATTATGGGCCTCACTTGTGAGGAAAAATTTTGATTGGTTGCTTACAAGCTAAAGGACGTGGTTCAAATAAGGTACACTCAATGAGCTTCGGAAAGGGTCTGTGGTGGTGATGTCAATTGGGAAGAGTTCTAATTTACCTTCCTTGATCGTTTCTTTCCGCTTGAACTTAGGGATGCCAGAATGACTTAGTTAATCAACCTTATGCAGGGGAGTATGAGTGTGAGGGATTATGCCTTCAAGTTCACAAAGCATTCCAAATATGCTCCGTCCCTGGTGGCTGACCCCCGTGCAAGGATGCATAAATATGTGTCGGGTGTCTCGGACTTACTTTTGAAGGAATGTCGAACTGCTATGCTTTTACAAGACATGAATATTTCCAGACGCATGATGTATGCTGAATAGATCGAAGGGGAAAAACTCAAGGAGAAAAGGGCTCACGATCCCAAGAGAGCCCGTTTGATGGTAGATTATCTGGTTCTCAAAGAGTTTGTTTTGGTCGTACCCAGCAGGGGCAGGGTTCTGGTGGTCGAGTTTTTAATGATAGGGTGCCTCCAGCTAAAGCACCAGGTGGTGATAATTAGGGGTATTGTCTGTTTGAAAAGTGTGGGAAGCTCCACACGGGGGTTTGTTGGTGGAATTTTGATGTGTGCTTCAGATGTTGCGATAAAAGTCATAAGGCCCTTGATTGCCCTTGGTATGCCCATAACAAGGTTAGGTGGCCCAAGGCAGACAAGGCCAATAGAGGGCTCCCTAGGATGTTGCCCCGAAGAACAATCGGTTCTATGCACTCCACGCCCGCCAGGATGTTGAGGAAGCTCCACATGTTGTGACCGGTACGTTAATAGTCCTAAATTTTTATTTTTATGTCTTCCTTGATCCAGGTGCAAATTTGTCTTTTGTGACTCCTCTTTTTGGCTGTTAAATTGGTTAGAGTCCCAAAGTTTTGAGGGATCCTTTCTCATTTTATACTCATATGGGTGAATCTGTTGTTGCATATAGAGTCTATCATGGGGTCTCTATTTCTATATTGCACAAAATCTTTCCGTGTGATCTTGTTAAGTTTCAAATGTTTGATTTCGACGTAATTCTTGGGATGGATTAGCTTATGCGTCTTATGCTTCTATAAATTATAGAACCCGGAAGGTCAAGTTCCAACCTCCTGATGAGCCCGTTCTTGAATGGAAGGGTGTTGACTGCGCTATTAAAGGTCGGTTTATTTCCTACCTTAAGGCGCGAAGAATGATTTCTAAGGGGTACATTTATCATATGTGAGGGTCAAGGGTATGGAGTCTGAGGTGACTACACTTGTGCCGGTCCCGGTGGTGAATGAGTTTTTTGATGTGTTTCCCGAAGACTTACCGGGCATGTCTCCAGAAAGAGAGGTAGACTTTAGCATAGATCTTCTTCCAGATACTCAACCTATTTCTATTCCCCCTAATAGTAAGGCGCCAACAGAGTTGAAAGAATTAAAGGAGTACTTAAAGGATCTATTGGAGAAAGGTTTCATTTAGCCTAGTACATCGTCGTGGGGGGCTCCCGTGTTGTTTCTATGAAAGAAGGATGAGTCCCATTGGATGTGTATTGACTACAGGCGGATGAATAAGGTGATTGTTAAGAATAAGTACCCATTGCAAAGGATTGATGACTTGTTTGATCAGCTTCAATGCGCTACTCACTTCTCAAAGATTGATCCCCGTTCCGGGTATCATCATTTGAAGGTTAGGGAGTATGGTACTCCCAAAATAGATTTTCATATTAGATATGTCATTTTGAATGTATGGTGATGTCGTTTGTCGAACCAATGCTTTGATTGTATTTATAGATCTAATAAACCAGGTGTTCAAGTCATTCCCTGACAATTTCATGGTGGTCTTTATTGATGATATTCTCATTTACTGCTGAAGTGAGCAGGAGCATGGGAACCACTTGAGAATAGTTCTCCATACTCAAAGGAAATGAAATTATACGCCAAGTTTAACAGGTGAATTTTCGTTGGGCAAAGTGGCTTTCCTTGGTCATGAGGTGTCCGGTGATGGTATAAAGGAGGACCCGAAGAAAATCAAGGTTGTGAAGAATTGGCCTAGACCGTTGACTCCTTTGAATATTCACAGTGTCCTTGGGTTGGCCGGGTATTACAGAAGGATTGTGGAAGGGTTCTGCTCTATCGCATCAGCATTACCAAGTTGACCAAAAAGCAGGCTATGTTTGTATGATCAGATGAGTGCAAGAGGAGTTTTCAAACTTTGAAGGATCGGCTTACATCAGCTCCTGTCTTAACCTTACCCAATGGGTTGGAAGGATTTGTGGTGCATTGTGATGCCTCGCGGATTGGATTGGGTTGTGTACTTATTTAGAATGGTAAAGTGATAGCGTCTGCATCAAGGCAGCTGAAGGTGCATGAACACAATTATCACATGCACGACCTTGAATTGGCAGCGCTAGTTTTTGCTTGGAAGATTTGGAGACATTATTTATATGGGGTTCATGTTGATGTATTCACAAATCCCAATAGTTTGCAGTATGGTTTCACCCAGGGAGATCTCAATTTGAGGCAAAGGAGGTGGTTAGAACTCCTAAAAGAATTATGACATGAGTGTTCTATATCACCCGAGCAAAGCCAATGTTGTGGCCGACGCTATAAGTAGGTTGTCTATAGGGGGTGTGGCACACATTGGGAAAGGAAGGAAGGAGTTGGCAAGGGATGTTCACTGGTTGGCTAGATTGGGTGTCAGGTTGGCGCATTCAAGCAACAGAGATGTTCGTGTTCAAAGTGGGGCAGAGTCCTTCGTAGTGAGTGACGTAAGGCCTAAGCAAGATCTGGACCCATCTTTACTTGAATTTAAGAGGTTGGTTGCAGAAGAGGAGATCAAAGTGTTTTCCCAAGGGGGAGATGGTGTACTTTGATACCAAGACCGACTTTGTGTCCCAGATGTGGATGACCTCAGAAGGGTGATTTTGAGTGAGGCTCACAACTCTCCTTATTCTATTTACCTGGGGTCTACCAAAATGTATCAAGAGTTGAATGAAGTGCATTGATAGCATGGTATGAAAAAAGACATAGCGATGTTTGTATCTGAATGCCCAAGTTGTCAACAGGTAAAGGTAGAACACCAAAGGCCTGGTGGGTTGGCATAAGGCATAGAGATTCCAACAATGAAATGGGAAGATGTGAACATGGATTCGTAGTTGGGTTGCCTCGGACCCAAGGGAAATTTCATTGCATTTGAGTTGTCATTGATCTGATGACGAAGTTGGCTCATTTTCTACTGGTTAAGACTCCTTTCAATGCCGAAGATTAACTCGAGGTTATATATCCAATAGTTGGTGAGGTTGCATGGTATACTTATGTCCATTATAATAGATCCTAGTACCTAATTCACTGCCCACTTCTGGAGGTCTTTTGGGACTTGGGACTAAGATTAAGTTGAGCACCGCTTTTCACCCTCAAACTAATGGCCAAGCAGAGAGGACTATTTAAACCTTGGAGGATATGTTGAGGGCTTGTGTGCTGGAGTTTAAGGGAAATTGGGATGACCATCTTTCACTCATTGAGTTTGCTTACAATAATAGCTTTCACGCTAGCATTGGTATGGCACCGTTTGAAGCCTTATATGAGAGAAGGTGTAGGTCACCGGTGGGGGTGGTTTGAGTTGTGAGAGATGAATCTAGCTGGCCTAGATTTTGTAATGGATGCCATGGAGAAGGTGAAGGTAATTAGGGCGAGATTATATTGAAAGCGACACAAAGTCGTCAAAAGTCCTATTTGGATGTTAGGAGGAGTTCTCTTGAATTTCATGTTAGTGATTGGGTATATGTGAAGGTTTCGCCTATGAAGGGTGTGATGTGTTTTGGAAAGAAGGGCAAGCTAAGCCCCGATATGTTGGACCTTATTAGACTGTTAAGTGAATTGGAGGTGTGGCATATAAGTTGGAGTTACTTCCGAATTTGAGTTACATTCATCTGGTCTTCCATGTGTCTATGTTGAGGAAGCTAATTGGTGACCCTGGCACAGTTGTGCCTTTAGAAGGAATCGAGATTGAGGAAAATTTGTCCTATGAGGAGGTGCCGGTGGAAATCTTAGATAGGCAAGTAAAACGGCTTCGTAACAAGGATGTAGCTTCAGTGAAGGTGCTGTGGAGGATTCAACAAGGGGAGAGTGCTACTTAGGAGGCGGAACTAGACATGATGAAATGATACACTCATCTTTTCCAATCTATTCAAGCGTAAGGTACTAGGAATCTTCCTTGTCTAATGGTGCCATTTCATGCCTTCTAGTGTCTCATGGCATGACATGCATACATGTGCACAAAAAGGGTTTTTATAATTGTTTTGAGTGATTTGAATACAATCTTGAAAGGGGCTTAAAGGTCTTAATTTGAATTACTTTGACACCGGAGTGTACAGTACTAGTTGCTAGCATCTTGGCCGGTTATGATATTTATTGGGCCTGCCTCATCACGTAGCAGATTCATGAGGCCGCCCTGAAAAGGTTCAATTTCATCCCTTTCCCTTGGTTAATATGCAAGCTCTTTCTAGTGTTGAGGTGGAGAGCTTACACCAGCTAGACTCATAGATTGAGACGCAGCGTACTTTGGATGCAAGCCTAATCAAGGTTGAGAAGAACCTGGTGGTACTCTAGTGAGCACAACACCAACCTGCCCCTATGCAAGAGATATTTGCACCAACACCATCACTTAAGGATCCATAGACTACCACCATTACTGCTACTATTGAGGATACGCCCACACTGCTCGACCCCAATAAGGAACGGGGGCCTGCAACTTCTATTCCTGCACCACAGGCATGTCATCAATAGCTATTCCCGTAGGCATAGTTTACATGTCCTCCATATCTATACAGGCCATGGCACAGAGGTTATCTCATGCTGAGTCCCAGTTGACTAAGCTTGTTCATCAGATTAGGCCATGGGTCCCCAGGCGATTACAGACTCGAAGGATCACATGCAGGCATTTAGGATCTCTACTATTCAGGACCATATTTCCGCCATGAATTCTCGCATTGATGCCTTCGGGGTAAGGGTACAATAGATCTTGAGCACGACCCGACTATCAGATTTGATGACCACTGAGATAGAGATCCAGCGATTGTGGGTTGAGATGACTGCAGCACTAGCAGCACTGGTGACTCTTTTAGAGACCATGCCCTTGGTTCCATTGGTGGATCTTTTTGCTCCTGATTATCTTATCAAGCCTTCCAAGGGAAGCGACCCCACTCAAATAATGATCCTGATACCGTGTGATTTTATGTGGTCCTGATTGAGCCGGAGGAGCTCGAGCTCGTTTTGAGGGAGTTGAGACATGAAGAGGAAAGATGATAGGTTCGAGATCTCAAGAGAGTGAGGGGTGCTGGCCCCTAACACATAGGATGAGGGTTGTTAGATTCAGCCATTACCAGCTCTTAGGCACCCATGTATGATTTTTGACCCCCTATACTTTGTTTTGATCTGATTGAGTGCATTGTGGACAATGCACCTCGTTTTCGACATGGTGTGGGTAGTTATAGGCCTTAGTGAAGTTGGAGTACCTTGGGTCCATAACTACCCTAATTGTTTATCCTAGTATTTCATTGCCTGTGTTCTTTTTCCCCATAGATATTTAGTTTTTTTAAATGGCATGTTTAGGATGATTGGGTAGTGTTTGTAGCATATAACACTAATACTCCTAGCATATAACATGTTTTTGAGTTCTGTTTGAAAAATGATGCCCACCAAAATTTTGATTAGTGGTCTAGATAGCAACCATGTTTGCTTAGGTGTGTTGACAATGTTTATTCTTATAAGTGAGGATAAATTGAGATAAAAATCATGATCTGAGAGTCTTTTGTTGATAATGGAGTCAGTGACATATGATTGTGAGCTTTAACTTTCTAAATTCATGTGTTATGTGCTAATTCAGGACTTGCCCTATTACTCTAAGTTTGACTGTAGATTAATTGGATTAGGAAAGGATCATAGGTGATTGTTCTTAAAAGCCCACTTAGCCTACATGACCAACAAAAATTGCAGTATATCCCTTGTTCCTAAAGTTTGAGCCTAACATGTAACTATTCATTTCAAACACCTGATTAGCCTTACCTTGTTAGTTGCAAAATCCTATAATTGGCCCTGGTCCTTCCTTGAAAATTATGTTCCTTGATTGAGGTAACAAGCTTAAGTTGAGGGTGGCTAACAAAAATGGCCCTGGTTCTGAGGATGCATATTGTGCCTCTTAACTCTAGCCAAAAACCTATGTTGAGGATGGTTGGTCTAAGGGTGAAACACAAAAATACGGGGGAAGTTAGTGATACAGAGAAAAAGGGAAAATTATGTACTACGTCCAAGAAAAATATGTGATGCCTTAGTTGTGAGTTAAAAAGAAAAATGAAGTGTAAAATCAAGGCAAAAAGCCAAAAAAAAAAGAAAAGAAAGTGCCCAGAAAAGCTTGAAATAGGAGGAAGGGAGGATGAGAGGAAAATAAAAGAGTTGGTAGAGCAAAAGTGGAGGAAAATGCAGTGTCAATGACGGGCTTTAGTCACTATGTTCCCAAAATACTATACCAAAGCCCCCTGACCTTACGTTACAAGCCTAGAAAGTTCTAAAGTGATCTTTGTCCAAGTAGTAGAAAGTCTTAGTCATTAGTGTAGTTGCAAGACTATCGTATTAGGCATGGCGCATTAATATCTTTTGTGAGAGTGAGCGATTTTTCATAGTCCCAAGGTTATACATAAAAATATCATTGAGTGTTAGATATGTAGCTTCTTTCTGTGAGGGAACTTACATTGTGTAATTAGCATTAGACTCATTTTGTGATTGTGGATTTTTGATAGTATCTCACTTGTCATAGTTGTGTTATCATATTGACTGGTTTCTACTGGTTTGCTAGATGGCTATCTATTCTATTTTTAAAAGTTGGTGTGGGTATCTTAGTTTGAGATGCATGTGATGTATGCCATGTGTTGAGGTCTATGTGTTATTCTATTTCTTATGTACATGGAGTACATCGCTAGAGGAGAAGCAATAATTTTAAGTTGAAGGTGTTGATATGCTGCCAAAATACAATACTTTTGATGCTTGAAACTTTAATTTTTGCGTGTTCTTAACGCAATATAAGTTGGTTTTATGTGTTTTTGTGTTATATTTGTAGGATTCCAGGGTTGGACTTGATTTTTGGAAGAAAGTACAAAAGTTGGTGAGTTTTGTAATTTACGAGAATCTTTATGGGTTGTAGCGCACTCTACGGGCCGTGAAGGAGGTTTTGTGGACAATTCTAGTGAAGGGCTAGTTTTTTGAAGTTGATTCTATCAACATGCAGACGAGTCATGGAACGATTTACGAGTTGTAGAGCATGGTTTGTGATGTGATGATCAGAGATTGGGGTTTTCTGAAGATTAATTAGACGAAATTCCCCTATGGGTCATAAATCACATCATAGGTCTTAGAGGAGGTGTGGTAGGCTTGAAGTCCAGATTTTCAATGGTACTGTACGAGACCATGATACATACCGTGGAATGCAATATAGCCCGTAAACCTATTCGAGAGGCGTACTGATCCAATTATCCTATTATCTTTAGGACATATACTTTGAATTTTATAAATAAGATTTTTATTTTTCAGAAGTTTTTGCATAGCACATAGAATTCAGTAATTAGAAAGGAAAAATAGTGAGTAAGCATTAGAGAGTTTTGAGAATACTTGAAGTTTGACTTCATCTTTAATATTTTGATCCTATTTGAAGTTGGATTGGTTTGTTCTTAATTAATTTAATTGTGTAAGTGCTCTATTAAGTTATTCCAATTCATAAGTCTTACATCGACACAAATCATGATTAGCTAAATCCACAACTAGGGTTTTGGGATCCATGAATAACTAACAAGGTAAAATCAGATAATTTATAATTCTTTGAAAGTGTGCATGTATTAATAAATTAACTCTCTTTGTTTTGCAAGTTATCTAGTAGTGGCAAACATTAGAACCCGTCTAGTGTTACTGACTAGACTAGAGTAGTAATCAATAGGAAAATAGAATAATTAACAGGATTCGATTGATATGTTCTTTTCTAATTAACAAAACTGGGCATTGTACTTGGACTAATAGGTAAGGTGTAGTAATCTACACTAAAAAGATAGGCCAAGTCATGTAGTGAAATTCACCTCTGGCTGGGACCAACGTGTTCGGTAAAATTAACTTACTATTTTGCATGCTACACACCAGAAAAGAATTAGGTTATCTGGTAATATTAAGTTAGGAAATCATGGGGAACACAATACCCTAGTTTCTCTCCATATTGATTTCACTCTTGTGCTAGTTAGGTTTAGTTTCCATTGATTATTGCAAACCCCATTCTTTGGGTAAGTAAGCTGGTCAATAAATCAATTTACAGTAATTAAATTCTCTTGAGACTACGTATTCCCTTAGGTTCGACCCTAACCTTGGTTAGGTTTTATATCTTGACAACGACCACTTTATCCTAAAAATGGAGCTGTAACTTCGGCGGTATCACTTGCGACAGACTAGATTCCACCTCATAAATGGTTTGCGATGCCATTGATTTGACTTGCTACCTTATATATATATATATACACACACAGACCTACTTCGTTTCTTCCGTTTAGATTGAACATAGGGACTTCCATAGGGTAGTTAATCTTATTCTACCAGAGTCTTCTTCAATCTATTCTAGATTTTAGTGGTGAGGCTTAGACTTTGAGTCATTATGGAGCTATTAAGACTCTTTTTACTTTCTGTTCAAACCATTGTTTTTGATATTATTAGAAAACTTTGTATTTTCTTATTCATGCAAATTTTGATACTCTTGAACTCATGACTCCAGGTTTTGGGATGTTAATTAATTCTAGTGGTTATTTTACTTGATTTTACTTTCCTTTAGTCATGATCTAGTTTTTAGTCATGACAAGTTTGGTCTCAAAGCTTTATGTTCATTAGGCTCATAGGCCAAGAGCGGGGCATCTAGTAGAGTCTCGCGGATCCGTATGTAGATATCCATACACAGCTTCAGGAGGCTATGGGATACTTTATAGGAAACACTTTCTGACTTCTTTCTGTTCGTGCATTCTATTCATATCAAGTGCTTTGACATGCATCTAATCTACTCTTTCTATGTAGATGCTAATTACTAGAGCCTGACAATTAGTGGGAGAGCTTTAGCCATCTGATGTGGCTCCCACTTGTGGTCGAAACAGGGCTCGTGGTAGGGCTAGGGGTCGAGGAAGAGCTAGAGGGGCAGCATTGCCTAGAGGATAGGTTAGATCATCTTCTCCAGAGCCCAAAGTATGAGTTAGAGGGATTCATCAATCTTGTTACACAACCCTCAGCCCCAAATTCTATGCCTTCGATTTAGGATCCACTACTTTAGGTATTGACTAAACTTTAGGAAGCTTCTTTGGCTCCTGTTAATCTTGTTGTACCAGCTCCTACAGTCTCGATCGGCCTTTTTATAGCTCTAGCATATCCATCTATGACTAATGTTGGACTTTCTTCAGACCCTACAGATCCTCTTATGGCCCCTATTATTCCACCTAGCTCAGACATCTTGACCGAGTTTTGGTTCACAGCCTCATAGGTTTTTGATTTCTTCATCTATTTCATCGCCTGAATTCATGGTGCCACCATCTTCTGCTAGCCAACCATGTCTACTATTGAGTAGAAGAGTTTTGAGTGATTTGTTTGATTAGCACCCCCGAGATTCGATGGGATATAAGTGATATTCTTTATAGATAATTTTTTGAAAAAATGTATGTTATATAATTGTGATGGAGCCCATGATTTACTTTCACAGACCGACCACATAATTTGGTCATCCTTGAGTTGCATGGAGTTTCTTATACCTCTTATAAATTCAGTGACCTATCCAAGGAGTAGTGGAGGTTATTTTTGCCTCCTCAACCTATTGGATCTCCAGTTATGACTTTAGAGCAATATACTGAGGTATTCCTAGATAGGTTCGTGCCATATAGCTTTCGGGACAATAGCCGGAATACGTTTTAAGCTTTAGCGAGGTTCTATGTTAATATAGAACTATGAGGCAAGACTTTATACGTTGTATAGATATACTTTATGCATCATCCCTACAATGTTTGAGAGGATTTGACCCTTCACAAAGGGATTGTAAGGGTAACTTTAGGGGGTCACAACTTTCTTGGTTCTAGAGGGTGGCACTTTGCATAGTTTAGTAGATCACGCCCACATAATTGAGTGTATTAGACATGATCGACTTAGTTGCGGCAAGAGATTTCATTAGTATGGATAGTTTATTGGACCCCTACCACAATGTAGAGAGTTTTAGAGGCATAGCTATCAGGATCAGACAATTCATGTATCCATCCCCATATTTGATACTATTGACAGGTCTAGGACTACTCAGATAGGCCAGGATAGCTCTTCTAGTGCAGCTAGGCATGGTGGCTTTTCAAGAAAATCATCTCAGAGGCAGGAGACAAGGGCTTGTTATCATTGTGATTAGATTGGATACTTGGCCCATCATTATCCTTACTATGCACCTTCCTCCCATGCTTCAAGGTCTCAGCCAGCCTATCCAACCCCAACACCCATACCTAGGGACACCTCTTAGAGAATGAGGGGTGGTACTAGGGGAGGTAGTGGCAAAGTGAAAGATGGAGCTCGTAGAGGCCCATAGGCTAATGGTAGGCATAGAGTATATTATGCTATTCCAAATAGAGTCGAGGCTGAGGCCTTTGTTGTAGTTATCACAGTTATGGTTCCAGTATTCCAGTTCTACTTCACTTTTATTTGATCAAGGTTCCACTTATTCATATGTATCAACTTATTTTGCCACGAAACTTGATTTTATGTGTGAGCCTCTTGCCAAGCCTATTTTTGTTTCCACCTCGATAGGTGAATCATTATTGGTGAATTTGGTGTATTGGGGTTATATTATGACTTTTATAGGGAGAGATACTATTACTTACTTTATATTACTAGCTATGGTTAACTTTAATGTGATATTGGGTATAAATTGTTTATTGCCTCATTATGCTATTCTTAATTGCCATGCGATGACCGTCACCTTATTATGTCCTAAGTTGCCTCAGTTGGTGTAGACTGGAGTATCTAGCTTCTATCCCAAGGGAGTTATTTCTTATATGTATGCCCGATGATTGATAAATAAGGGGTGCTTGTTAGATTTGGCTCATGTTCGGTCCTGTTCTCATAAGTCATCATCATTGAAGACTACTAGGGTTGCTAGGGAGTTTATGGATATTTTCTTCACTCACGATATTGACTTTGCTATTGATGTTAAATCGATCATTAATCCCTATTCTATTTCCCCCTAAGAATGGCTCCGAGCGAGTTAAAGGATCTGAAGGAACAGATAAAGGAATTGTTGATGAAAAAGGGTTCATTCGTCTGAGTGAATCTCCCTGGGGTACATTTTTCTTGTTCGTGAAGAATAATGATGGCACACTGTGTATGTGTATTTATTATCGTCAGCTGAACAAAGTGACCATCAATAAAAAGTATCTTTTGCCTCGTATTGATGATTTATTAAACTAGTTTCAAGGTGCATTAGTGTTTTCCAAGATTTATTTGAGGCCCAATTCCCAATAGTTGAAAGTTTGGAAGTTTAATATCCAGAAGACAACCTTCGGGAACTATTATGGTCAATATGAGTTCGCGTCGTTATGTCTTTTAGGTTGACTAATGCCCTAGCTTCTTTTACGGAGTTGATGAATCACATGCTCAAGCTATATTTGGATATATTTGTGAGTGTGTTTATTGATGATGTCTTGGTTTATTCCAAGAGTGAGTCCGACTATGTTAAGCACTTGAGGATGATACTCCATAGATTGAGAGAAGAGAAGTGATATGCAAAGTTCTCAAAGTGTGAGTTCTAGCTCAAGTTTGTGGCATTCCTCAGACATGTGGTGACAAAGGATGGTATTATGGTAGACTTAACCAAGGTGGAAACGGTTTATGAGTGGGTTAGGCCGACTTTTGTGTCTGAGATTTAGAGTTTTATTAGTCTAGCGGGGTATTATTAACATTTTGTGCAGGGACTTTCTTCTATAGCAACCATGTTGACCAGACTTAGTAAAAAAGATGTGGTATTTTTGAGGTCAGAGGAGTGTGAGATGAGCTTTCAAAAGCTCAAGGATTTATTGACCTTATACTCTAATCTTGATTTTCCCGAGGAAGGAGTGCCTTTTTTGGTATATTGTGATGCTTCTGGTATGGGTGTAAGTAGAGTGTTGATTTAGAAGGGGAAAGCGATACCAAATCTTCTAGATAGCTAAAGGTGCATGAAATGAACTACCCTACCCATGATTTAGAGTTGGTTGTAGTAGTGTTTGTATTGAAGTTGTGGCAATACTATCTTTATAGGGTGCATTTTGAGATCTTTATCGATCACTAGAGTCTAAGATACATCTTTTCTCAGCCTAATTTGAACATGACAAAACATAGATGGTTGAATTTGTTGAAGTATTATGATATTTCTATCCTATATCACCTTGACAAGGTGAATGTGGTGGCAGATGCTTTAAGCTTGAAGGCATCTAGTATGGGGAGTTTGGCATTTTAGAGGGTTGAGGAGAGGCCTTTAGCTTTGGAGGTTTAATCACTTGCTAGACAATTGGTTAAATTGGATATTTCTCCTCCTCGGAGTATTTTTGCCTTTGTTGAGGCTAGGTCTTTGTTGCTTTATAAAATGTATGCTCACAAGGTTGAAGATGCTAGACTATGCTTGATTCGTGTTAAAGTGTTTAGAGGTGATGCCAAGGCGGCTACTATTAATTCTAAAGATCTTTTGAGGATAAATGGTAGAGTTAGTGTGCCTAAGGTAGGGGATTGGGTGAGATTGACATTGGAGGAAGCTCTTTGTGCTAAACATTCCATTTATCATGGTATGGAAAAGACGTACCATTATTTGAAATAGCATTATTGGTGGTGTAGGATGAGAAGAACATAACTGAGTTTGTGTCTAAGTGTTTGAATTGCCTACAAGTCAAGTATGAGCACTAACTAGGTGACTTATTATGCAATTTGGTATAGGTTTTCCCATTGCCTTGGGAAAGTTTGATTTGGTCTGTATGATTATTGATCGTTTGACCAAGTGAGCTCACTTCTTACCAGTGATGACTATCTACAGTATGAAGAAGTTTGCTAGGTTGTATATCTGAGATATTATAAGATTGAGCGGAGTTCCAGTGTCTATAGTATTAGATAGAGGATCAGTGTTCACCTCCCATTTTTGGAAGGCTCGATAGCATGGTTTAGGTAGTCGATTAGATTTGAGTTTAGCATTCCACCTAGACTGATGGACAATCCAAGTGCACTATTCAGGTGTTAGAGGATATGCTTTTGCTTGTATGATAGATTTTGGGACCCGATGGGATCATCACTTGCCTTTGGCAGAGTTTGCTTACAACATCATTTATCATTCCAACATACACATGGCACTATTTGAGACTTTGTATGGCCGGAGGTGTAGATAGCCCATCAAATAGTTTTACTCGAGTTCAACAGATGTGTTGAGTGTAGATATGCTTAGAGATGCCATGGATAAGGTTTGATTATTTCAGAGTAGAATGTTGACAGCGTAGAGCCGCTAGAAGAGTTATTATAACTAGAGGACTAAGCCTCTTGAGTTCTTGTTTGGGGATTGTGTTTGGCTAAAGATTTCACCCATGAAAAGTCTTGTGAGATTTGGGAAGAAAGGCAAACTCATTCTCGGAATTGTTAGCTTATTTGAGATTTTGAGGAGTGTCGGTGACTTTACCTATGTGTTAAGCCTGCCAACGAGACTATCAATGGTTAATCATGTATTTCATGATTCCATACTCCTTTGGTACATTCCAGATGAGTCGCATGTGATATCTTATTATTTAGTTTAGTCAGGTTCAGACTTGTCATATGATTTTTGGCATTATTGGAGCTTAAGTTGTTGAAAAAGTGAGTTTTTGTACAATTCTGAGTTTTGGGTGTCAGATTGGATATCCTACAATTCCATTAGCTCCAAAACATTAAATATGGTCTCGGAGAATTCACACAACTAAATTTGGATTCAGAACGATGATTTTGGATCCAAAGTTGCATTTTTAGTTGTTTTTGGAGACAAAGTTTGACTTTGGTCAACATTTGGAGTTTGGAAGCTCAAACAAAAATTATGAAGGTTCTAGTATTTTCGGATGTCAAAACTAACGCTAGAAACCGTCTCATTATAAATTTTGGAGTTTTCGAGGGCAGTTTTGGTATTTTGAGTTTTAAACTAGTTTTATTGAGTTGTATTTGTAAGTATATTGAGGAGGCCTCGAAATCAAATTATGATAATTTTGTTAAGTCCAGATCGACATTTCTTGTATGGATATATGTCTGGTTTGCACATTCAGGTTTCGAATGGACCTCGGGTGTCCGTTCCGAGAATTTTATATGCTTGGGTTTTGTTGTTGAAATTCTTATCTGGTGCATGCTAATTTCTTCTCCCGTTCGTAGGCATGGGGCTCCGTTCACGGAGGTATTCCTATATTTCTTCTCCGCATTCGCAACTGATGCCTCCACATTCACGGACATCTATCCAGTTCCCTCCACGTTGGCAGATAGGCTTCCCGCGTTCGCAAAGGTCATTGCCATATAGTACTATGCGTTCGCAGAGTATGTTTTCGTCTGAGACTGTTTTAATTCTTAGAAACACTAGTTCTACTCCATTTTCAAATTTTCAAGCTTTGTTTGGGTATTTTTAAAGGGGATTTTTTTGGAAAACTCTTGGGTAAGGGTTTCTTTCATCAAATTACTTAATTTTAAATACCTTTATCTTGATGTTGTCTTGAATTTCATGATTTGGAATATTTAAAATTGAGATTTTCATGGATGTGATTTGGAAGCTTTAATTGATGATCTCCATCTTGATATGAGCTCAATTTTAGTAGGATTTTAACCCAGGAACTCCTTTTCTCGCATAGAATCATAATTTCTGATGAATTTTCAAATTCAACTTTGAATTTTAGTCCCAGTTTTGTCCATTTTGCCCATAAGCCTAATTCGTGCCAATAGGGGCATCAAAGTTCATCTCTTGACACATAATATCTATTTTTAATATGGTTTGTTGATTCAGTGATCATTTGGAGATTTGAGTTAATAGAAAAGCTTGTTTCTAGTGCAGTGTTAGCATTGAGGTAGGTTCCGCTAACCTTTTGGGACTGGATTTAAATTATGGGTATTTTTATGTGATAATTTTTAGATTTAGATTGATTCATGAGTAATTGGTCTGATGCAATAGAAGTTTGATTGAAATGTGCTGCAAGTTATATTGAAATTGGAGTAAATTGTTATTCTGTTAATAAGCTGAGATGAAATCTTGAGAATTGAGATACTTTGTATATTATTATGATAATATGAGACTTTTGATATCATTTGGAGGGTTTTGTGGTAAATTGATGATAATTGTGACATATTCGGGATCTATGAGCATATTTTGAGACTTGCGCAGTCCAATTTCATTAGCATTTTGATTAGCAATGATAGAGTGGTGATATGAGACATATTGACAATGTTGTGGTAATAGTTGATGCACTTGCATAGCCTTTTAATGTTATGGATATCATACATCCATTATCATTTACATTGCTATTATATACTTGACTTATGGCACTAGCATGCATACATCCATATTGTATTTGTACAACCTCGAGATTTTGTGATACTTGAGAAATTTTATTATAAGGCCTGCAATGCCTTAAAATAATTCAGTATATGTCGTGCGACGCATTGAGAGACTTTCAGTACATGAGTTGCCACACCCTCGAGTTCTATACAGTAACTTTTGCTCGATAGATGTGTACATCCTGTAATGGTCATGATTCCACCTCATACATGGCCTGGGATGGCATTGCATACATACATCTCACTGCATTGCATCATTGATTGCACTTCCTATCTTCTTGCGGTCATATCAATATATATATATATATAGTATACACTAACCATGTGATGCAAGTGATATATACTCCTAGTTCTTATATACTTGTCCGATTTCTCTTACCTAGTCGGTTGAACCCGCTAGGTATATTTTTGCTTACCCACCCCTATTTTGTTTCCTCTCTGTAGATCGAGCACAGGGACCTCTACAAGATCTTATTCTACCAGAGTCTTCTTCCATCTATTTTAGATTTTAGAGGTGAGGCTCGAACTTCGAGTCATCATGGATCTATTTAGACTCCCTTTATTACTTTTTACTTCAGACATTATATTCGACATTAGCAAAAAACTTTGTATTTACTTATTTGTACTTCTTTAGATGCTCTTAAACTCATAACTCCAAGTTTTGGGATTTTAAATTAAGTCTTATGGTTGTTTTACTCGATTTTACTTTCCTTTAGTCGTAATTTGGTTTTGGGTCGTGACATCTCTGCATCATGAAAAGATGCAGGTCCAAATGGACATCAGTAGGTAGTATGTACGAGTATGTATAATGGCAGGATGAAACATGCATTAGGGTAGAATACTATCAACTGGATACCTCAAATCGAGGAAAGAAAAAACTCGATCAAGATGTCATAAGTCTAATGCAAGAGTAAGATTTAGACATAGACCAATCATGTAAAATCCAATTAGAGTGCTATCAAGACCTATTTGGGAGTTTCTCTAACTAATAACCATCACCTATGATCTGAATGACACAACAAGGCGGTATTATTACCCACGCATCCAATACATTAAAAACATAAGGGACGATCACAATCAATCAAATCAAACACTCTTTAAGGATTTCAAAGGTATGGCCCTTTTCAAACCTTCTTTAAGGACTTCAGAGGTATGACACTTTTTCAATATCCTATGTTGGTGGCATAGTTATTGAGTTCAAGTGTTACTTACTTTTACTCAATTTGATGCTCAATATTCCTCCCAAGATTCAATGCTCATAAGACAATTAATCCCAATCAATAAATCTCTTATGGACACTTTTAGTTCATAAATTCTTTCACAATCGAATATTTTGTCCTATCATATTAATCATCCAACTAATTATCAATCACATCTTTCATGAGTGATTTACTTATGTATTTATGACAACATTCTATTATATTCAATCAATTGGAATCAAGTTGTGAATTGAAATCACAAAAGGGCATTTAGTCTCATCAAGGTTACATTTGTATTCAATATCGTTTACATTCATAGGTTCCACAATTCATGCTTCTATTCTTAATCAATACATCTAGACATTCACATTTAAGAGAAAAAATAATCAAGGTTTACTTAAGGAATAATGAAATTATGTATTCTAGAAATTAACTCTTGAGAATTATCAATTATATAATAGCATGTACGAATATTTTAGAATTTTAGGAAAAATCTCAAGAAAATATTCATGGAAGGCTAAATCATTCACAATTCAATTAATCTAGTATACGGAGCATATGGAAGAACTCCTGTCATGTTTTAGATAACCATACATAGTTAGAAGAGAAAAATCTCTATAAGAAACCTTTGGTTTGCACGTGAAGATGAAGAATCTAGCTTCTTCTTCGGGAGAACCTTGAATGTAAAGATCTAATATTTTCTGGGATTCAGGTATTTATTGGAGGTTATTAGGGTACATGATAGTATTACGAAAGTTAATTAATGGTAAAATATAAAAAAATATCATTTTGGGAAAGTCAAATAATCATCAAAATTGAAAACAAGAGCTTTTGACGAGTTCCGTAGGCCGAATCGGCAGTCTAGGGGTCCCATTGCTGAACCATTCATTGATACACTAAATGCGACCCTAAATTCACCTTTTTCAGTTTTCGAAGCTTACTTGGGAGAATTTGGTGATCAAAATCATTGGATAACCATATTATTGTGCGACTCGCAAAATTTTTTAGTTTCAACAGGCTTCAATAAAAGGTCCATAACATTTTACTTCGAACTCCAATTAAGTAAAAATAATACATGTTTCGGAAAGCTAATTCAAAGATCTATAACTTTTTAATTATGGGTTACCTAATTATCTACGCGCTAAGAGATATGTCCATTTGAAGTTGTCACTTCTATGAACTCAGAGCTAAACTTAATCAATAGAAATGTTTTGAACTTGTCTTGACCTTGGGTATCTCTTATGATCTCAAACCACATCCCACACATTTCAATTACTTAGCAAACGACCTTAATACACATTCAAATCTTTGGAGTTATTGGATCACCTAATTTTGTATAATTTTATATCAAAAATCAATCATATAAAAAATTATTTTTCATAATTAAAACCCTGTTATTTACTCCTAAACTTGGACTTTCAAGAAATCTTTAAGAATCACCAAGTTAGGGTTCTTAATCGAGGTGAGTCTTTATTATAGATTTCAAGCTTTCCAACCTAATTTTCTCAGTCTAATCATGAATTGATGATAGAAATCGTAAATTTTAACCATAGGATTTTCAAGAAAATAAATATATGAATTTCAGGAAAGTATTTCTTGATTGGTCTTCATTGAGTTAAGTTCTATCTGTAACGACCTTTAAGGTTATTTTTCGTATTTTTGTTAAAATTATTATTTTACCCTTCTTGAAAGTTGCCTTGAGCCATTTTTGGTTGAGTCGAAATGTCAAATTTCGAAAACCTTGTGAATAGTTAGAATTTTGCAAAACAAAGTTTTTAAAGGCTTAAAGTTTAAAATTTGGAGTGTTCAGGTAATCATGAGTTTTGGGCGTTGGAATGTCATTCTATCAATTTCATCAACATTGAATTGTGGAATTCGGCCTATGAAAACTAAAGAAACTGAATTCGAAGTGAAAACAGAGATTTTGGACCCAAAGTTACATTTTTAGTTAAATTTGGACCATTGTCTGACTTTGGTCAAAATTCAATGTTTGGAAGCTCAAATTAGAATTTTGACAGTTTTAGTGGTTCTTGATGGTGAAACTAACGCTAATAGTGGTCTCTTTGTAATTTTTATAGTTTTCAAGGGTATTTTGGATATTTTGACTTTTAACTAGTTTCTTTGAATCCTATTGGATTTCGGGCCAAGGAGGCTTCAAACTCGAATTCATATGGTTCTATCGAGTTTGAAATGTCAATTTTTGTAGGGTGGTATATCTTGTTTGTGTTGATTCGGTTTCGAACAAATTTCCAGGGTCCACTCTGAAAATTTTGTGGTGTAGTTGTTGATAACTAGTACAGGAGAAATCGCTCTCCGCATTTGCGGCATTGGCCTCCACATTCGTGGAGCCTTATCTCCTGTGACCTCCATATTTGTGGATCATTTTCTACATTTGTGGAGGTGTGACTGTATTGAACTTTTCGTTCGTGGATAATTCTCCGTGTTCGTAGAGTAATTAATGGCCTGAGACAATGTTTTAATTAAAAATGTCGGGTCTTCACAATTTCTAACATTTTGATCTCGGTTCGTGGAGATTTTCAAGGAATTTCAAGACAATGCTTTTGGGTAACATATTCTAACTTATATCCTCAATTTTCATTAATTAATTTAGGATTTTAACATTAAAATTTGAGTTTTGAATTGGAAAATTTGGATTTTTCTTGGACATTGATTCTTGATAGAAAATGTCTATTTTGAGCTCATTTCAAGTCCTTTTTTGAAATAGTTTTCATGATTAGATTTCTTACTACTTGGAGAATGTTTTCATGTCAAAATTCTTTGATTTTTGAATCATTTTTCCCTTTTTACCCAAATTTCTTGATTTAGTGTAATTAGTTTCATAATGTAATTGTGGTTCTATATTTGACTATAATGTGGTGATTTGGAGTATCATTGAAGGGGAAAAAGTTTGGATTTGAGTTGATTGAGACTTCTATTAAGTCAAGTGGACTTTTAAGTTTTTGTTCAGTATGACTGAACCTTGTATTATCCTATGTGAGTGTAGGTGATTTGTGGCATAAAATGGGCTAGAATTATACTACTATAGACTTTGATCATGGGAATTAGAATTGGATAAGTGTAAATGATTATGAATCCTTGACTTGTGAAATCATTGTGGAATCGTGAATAACTGTGAACTTATGAATTATCTAGTATTGATATTGACAGTTGTACTGATTGTGATTTTGATGGTATTAATATTGTATTATTAAATAATTGTGGGATTGTGAATACTTGTGAACCTGTTGATTATCTTATATTAATTATTGAATAATAATTCATGTGGACATCTTGCATATCTTATACTTATCAAAGTGATTGTTGTCAATGATGACATGTATTGCTTGATGCACCATTGATAATGAAAAGCCAAAGGAAAATGATTTAAGTTAGAAAATAAAAGATATGAAAAGTCAAGGGAAATGATTCCGGCTAGAAAAAGAAATTAAATAAAAGCCTAAAAACATGGTTTTAGCTAGATATGAAAGTAAATGCTGAAGAGAAATAGTTTCGATTTATACATGGTCCATATGCGGCCTCCATGGGTTTCCACCTGACATGATCAATAGATGTATATCTTAGGAAAGACATACATCACGATGTCAGACATTGTATCATATTAATTACATTTCATATCATTCCTTCCTTGAACTATGTACATCTGCCATGTTGTGATGTGCCGAATGCTTTGGAACTTGTAAATTGTTGAGATTGAATTATTGAAGGATTGTGATATATGTTGATAAGCCGAGCCTTGTACATTGTTGAGTCTATGCTATTGAAAAATTGTGATAATACGTTGATAATGTGAGCCTTGTATATTGTTGAGACTAAATTATTAGAAGATTGAGATATATGTTGATAGCTTGAGCCTTGTACATAGTGGAGACTGGACTATTGAAAGATTGTGATATATGTTAATAATTTCAGTCATGTACATTGTGAAGGTTAGACTACTGAGATACTGTGTAATGAGACTATAACTGCTTATATAACTAATAGACTATTATACTACTTGATTCTAGGGATCAACTGATTATTCTAAGATAGTACTCCATAATAAGTATACACACACACATATATTTTTTGTGCTAGAACTTTTCTGAGTGCAGGTGCGTAGTTTTGTAGTATCTGATTGGGCTGATAGGAGTACTTGTATTCATCATTATCTTACTTTAGGTTTAGTTTCCATTTGCTGAGATTGCATTGTTTGGTGCCCCCCACTCCTTGTTATATTTTTGTAGGTTGTAAGACTTGTTCCTCCTTAGATTTCTTACTATTGGACCAAACATCTAGATTCTTCAGAGATAGCTTCTTGTCTCTGCAACAGACCCTCGAGGACTCTATATCAATGTTGTAATGCCTTAGATCATAAGCTAGGTCTCGAGTCACTCCTCGTTTGGATATAGGCTCAACTTTCGACTTATAATATGGTGGGATAAACTTCTAAGTTTTAAAAGTTGATTACATGTAGTTTGGGTTCATGAGGCATCTTTTACATCGAGCCAAGACCAAATAATTTCAATTGGGTAAGTGTCACTATGAATTCGCATAAGCATTAACTTAAACTTGTTAGGTCTCTTAGCACATAATGAATTAGGTGACCCACTACCTATCAAATTGTAGGTCCTTGAGTTAGCTTTCCAATGCATCTGATTTCATCTTATTCTGAGTTAGAAGTAACCATTATGACCATTTTACTGAGGCTTGTCTGAGTTGTCAAAATGGCCAACGGACAGTTTGACCACTAAATCACTCTAGAATGTCTTAGAAACTATCTAAAATGGCAATATGAAGGTCCTATTCGGCGTACCGCGGAATGGTTCGGCGATGGGACCTCTAGACCACAGATTTCAGCATTAGGACTTATTAAAATGTATTTTTTTTTGACCTTTTGATGATATTTTTACTTTACAAGGAAGGGCTTTCATCCTATTTATCCTAAATACACCTTTCTAAAATTAATTCTCATATTTTTAGTGCTACTCCTCTCTCAAACACCCCCAAACTCCTCTCAAATCTCTCAAGTTTTTTCTCCCAATATTCATCCAAATTTCTAGGGTTTCCAATACCAAACTTCCAAAGTGATTCCTCAAGTTTCATCAGATCTCCTTCATCAAGTGTCAAGACATTAAGGTATGTGGATTTGAGTCTTGGTTTTCTTTCAACTAAGAAGTCCTCTTCTAAAACAAAATTTTGAATAATGAATTTTTAATCTTTGATTTTTTGTAATTCCAGATAAATTAATATTTTCTTATATTATGATTATTCATGAATTCTTATGATTATTTAGGAATATCTATCAAGGTTTTACATAATTTAATTTAAGCATTACGAATTTGCATGATTTAACCTAATCTACAGTTTCATACTTGGAACTCTATTATGGATTAATATTGTTTTGATCCTATATTCCTTAATTTATTATTTTAAGCTTACCTATCATTCAATTACATAATTTTAAGGCTATTTAATAAAAGTCAAATGTGAACTAAGTTGATTTATGAAATTTCGGATATTGACCTTTATGGCATGAACTTGAGTATATGATTTTGAAGAAGGACAAGAATTGTAAGTTTGAATTGATATTGGGTGACTCAAGACCCATCTTTAATCATTCCAAATCTTTTTATGGAGCTATTCTTAAGTACAAGTTGAGTATTCTTTGATAGGCAAAGACTTTCCGAATTAAGTTGGGTTTTGATCATTTTGATTATGCATTTGTCCGTCTCTGTGGGATTTTTACTTAGCACCAAATGAGTTAGAAGTGGAGCTCGACCGAAGGGGTCTTATATGAAACTTTTTATCTCATAACTACGTGCCACCGTAGGATATTTTGGTCATGCCTTTTTGCGCCTTCCGACTAGGGGATCTATCGAGTATTTATGTTATCGGAGTTTACCTTGGCAAGTAGGTTCACTCTTTGGCTTATGTGGAGTATAACATAGGTAATCCATATTATAGCTCATATGGTGTTTTCTTTTACGGTCTTATTCCCACACCTATTTTCTTATGTGCCTCCTTTTTTGTCGGTTTATGGTCTTATTCCAACATCAATTTAATTATGTGCTTCATTTGTAATACCATAGTATTATTTTACGCTTTATTTTGAAATTATTATATTGTTAAAGCTTCGAAATTGAGCACATCTGATACATATTCTTTGTCATTATGTTTACTTGTTATATTTCATAGCTACATACTGAGTACATTCCAAAATACTAACTGCATTTTTCCTAAATGTTAATAATCATATAGGGACAGGTGATCTACCTTATTCTCCTCCTCGTGGCTAGATTTATTTCTAAGAGTTTGAGCTTTTGGTGAGTTCCCATCCAGGAATAGAGACCTGATCTTCTAGCATTACTTTTGATATTTCAGACACATTATGTATTTTCTTCTATGTCTTTGTATTTAGGGGTCTAGAGTTGTATTATTGGCTCTGTTCATTGTCTTTTGTTTAGAGGTGTGTTTGGAATACTATTTCACTTTGATTATATCTTGACCTATTTAGTTGAGCTACCATTTTAGCTATGATTTTCCCTTAGTCCCATTCTCCATTTCATATTTTTCCTCATCTATTATTCATTATATGAAAATAAGAAGTAAATATACGATTTAATAGGCTTGTTTAGGGACCTTCGGGTTCTCATTTATTGTGTCAAACCTAGGCTCTAGGTTCGGGTCATGACAAATGTTATATTATATTCGAGTACTAGACATTGAGACTTGTATTTTCTTTTGAGTGTAACTATGTAGTGGCTTGTACATGTGGCACCAGTTTTAGGAGGATTTAAATTCGATTTCCTTATGCATATCCACTATTTTAGACTATTTTATCTTTTGCTTTTATTATTATATTAGACTGTTCAAGTTTAGGTTGACTCGCGTTGGTAGGATAGGTGAGTTCCATCACATTTGAATTCTGGGTTGTGACACTTTCTCATGCTCTAGATCTATGATTTCAGTTGGTAAGATCCAAGCTAGTATTTTTACCCCAAAGTTCATGATTTTTCAATTTCTATATCATCCTATTGTTGATTTTTGATTTAAAATAAAATTATGGTTCTTTATATCATTAATGATATTTTCTTCATGGTTCATGCTTATTATACCACATGAATTTCTTTTCAACTAGAGTTATTTTAAAACCTTGTCATAGTATTTTATACCAAAGTTCAAATTTTCAAAAGAGTATATTTTGCATCATTATGCATGAATTTCAGACATTAAGTATTATTACTATCTTAAGAAGAGTCTAAATGATTTTGAAAAAACATTTCAGTGAAGTAAAATAAAATTAAGTAAAGATAAGTTTTTCCTAACGAGGGCTATTTGAGTATTATCTCGGCATATATAGTTTATGGGCATTATTGATATTTCATATTTTGGGAGTTTTCTTGAGCACTGATTTGAATAAGAGTTCACATAGTTCAAAGCCCCATAAACTAGATCGCTAGCATAGGATAGGATCATATCGGAGTTTGAGTGACTCTTCACTTGCCTCTAAGAAGGCCTATTTGATAGATCCAAAAGTTAAAGATGTTATCCTCTACCTTAACAAAGTAGAAGATGGCTCTTGCAATGTGGGTAGAATGTTTTATCATTATGATGACTATAGTGATGGTTGTCGATCAGAGAAACTATCCATAAAAGGTAAAATATATTATTTGTAATGACCTTGCCATTCATTTTTAGCTTATCTGTGAAAATAATCATTTTACTCTTTTGTAATTTGCTTTGGACCTATTTTAAACTATAAGTGTTCTTGCCATCGAGATCTTGTGTTTTAAAAGTGGAAAATGTGAGTTTTGGCATTTTTAGAAGCTTAATTTGTAGGAAAAGTGACTTTTGTACCATTTAGAGTTTTGAGTGTCAAAATAGAAATATATCGATTCCATTAGTATTGAAACCACGTATTTGGTCTAGGAAAGAAATAGAACTAAATTTGGAGTTAGAATGGAGATTTTGAACCCAAAGTTGCATTTTTAGTTGATTTTGAAGCCTAAGTTTGTCTTTGGTTGACATTTGTAGTTTGAAAGCTCTAATCAAAGTTCCACCAGTTCCAGTGGTTCCGGATGGTGAAAGTAACACTAGAAATGGTCTGGTTGTAATTTTTGGAGTTTCTAAGGGTAGCTTGGGTATTTTGAGTTATAACTAGATATAAGAAGGTTTATTAGGAATCAAGTCAACGGGACCTCAGAATCAATTTTGATGTTTCTATTGTGTCCGGGTTGTCGTTTATGATGGAGATACAAGTCTGGTTTGTGCGTATCTGTCATGACCTAGTTGTCACGCCCCAAGCCAAGGGCCTAGACGTGACACGATGAATGGGACCCCGAAGAGATCCCAAACAAGCCTCTTAAGCATGCATAGCACATCCTTGGTTTCGCAAAAACATAAATGCATAATAAGCACTTAACACATAATTTCAACCGGAAGCGGGATATAAGACCCACACAATGGGGATGTTTGAGGGAAGGGGATGTAAGGACCTGGATGTTGTACGACTTCCGAAAATGTTTTGGACCAAGGTGACGCTCCATGGGAGCCCTCAGGGTCCGTATGAGGCTACACGGACTGTGTGGAGCCTCCACGGAGTGGCCCTTAGCTTTATGAGGAGTTTTTGGCCCTTGACGTGGAGTTTTGAACTAAGGCAGACCACACATAGACCCCGCATGGGCCATGTGACACTTCACGAAATGTGTGGTTGGTTGTGTGTTGGCCTTTGCTCTGAATTTCCTTAGTTTTTAAACCATACAAGTTGCAAGGACCGTCTCACGGACCGTATGACCCTTTACGGTCTGTGAGGTCCCCTCTATAGATGCGAAGTGGAAATTTTCTAAGTATTGGATCACTGTCTCGTATCATTTTTGTGAAGAATTTTCTAAGTGAAGTGGTACAAAGGAGTACACGGTGTGTATGGCTTTGTACGGACCTTGGGACCAACCATATAGGTGTTGGTGTCGAATTTTTCTAAGTATGGAACCTTCAATCTCAAGCTAAGATCACGTCCAAGGCATCAATTCAAGCTTATTTATGTTGTTTTGGTCCATAATGGGTCTCCTATATCAAGTAAAGTTCAAGGGAATTCCATTGGCTAAGCTTTTTATAAGACCCGATGGAAGGGCAAACTTTAAAGGGTCATATCTCTTAGCTTAAACAAACTGGGTGGCCCATGACCTATTAATGTCACCCAAGTTATACCTTCTTTTTAGAGGAGAAAGTAGTCGCTGTAAAGAAATAGAAACTAACAAAGGTTAGGGTCGAACCCACAGAAAATACATAGTCTCAAGACAAATTTACCAATACAAAATCTGAGTAGTTAACTTACTCAATTCCCCAAGGGGTGGGGTTTGAATAATCAATGAGAAAATAAACTAACTATCACGAGAGAAAAGTCAATAAAGGAGACAAACTAGGGTATTGTGTCCCTCTTGATTTCCTAACTCAGTATCACCGTATAACCTACTTATTGTCTAGTGTATAACATGCGGGATGATAATTTAAGTTCACCGAGCCCTTTGGCCAAAGCGGAGAGGCGAATTTCACTATGCGACTTTGCCCATCTCCATAGTGTGCATTACTAACACTTACCTATAAGTCCCCCTTGCCCAATTTGGATGATTAGACAAGAACAGATCAATCAAATCATGTTAATTAATTTCTTTTCCTATTCGTTACTACCTTGGTCCAGTAAGTTATACTAAGCAAGTTCTAATGTTAGCCGCTACTAGAAAACATGCAAAATGAAGAGAGTTAATTAATACATGCAAATATAGCTTAAACGTATCGTGAATTATAAGGTTTTACTTTGGTAGATCTTCATAGTTCCCACAACCCTATTTGTGGATTTAGCTACACATGCTTTGTGTAGATGAATAGATTATGAATTTAGAAGACATGATTAAACACTTACACAATTTTATCAAGAAGAAGCTAATCCAATGTCATTGAAAATCACAAGCTAGAAAATCAAACTATACCACAAGTGTTATCAAAGACTCTCTCACAATTTTCTCTCTAAGAATATTGAGTTCTCTTAATACTAACATAAAGCTAAGCGAAACCTATGTGAACTGCTCTCCACATCTGAAAAGTATCCCTAAAAACCTATTCATAATAAATAAAAACCACTATGAAATAAATTAAGAAAACATTTTGGCAAACTCCACGAAAGCAATTTACAACTCGTAGAGGCTTCTACTGTTCGTGATCGACGTCTCATACTCAGCTGTAGAAATTTGGGGCTTCAGGTCTACGACACCCTTTAACAACTCGTAAATTGATTTACGACCCGTAAAGGGGGTTTCGTCTGATATCTTTCCTGCAAGTCCACTTCTTTGATCCTCAAGATGCGAAATGTCTTTTACGACTCATAGAATGCTTCACAACTCATCTACATGTTTGTAGAATTAACTTCTAAAACTTGGCCCCACACCAGATTTCCTCACAAAACACCTTTATGACTCATGGAATGCTCTACGACGCGTAGAAGGTCTCGTAGAAAAGCAAAAACAAACAACTTGGGCAATTTTTCCCAAATCATGGCCAACCTATATTCCTGCAAATCTAAACACAAAATCTAATAGAAACACCTAAAGTCTCATTCAAAATAAACAAAATCCCAAGTTTTAAGCATCAGAAGTGTTGTACTTTTGCAGAACATCAACACCCTTAACTAAAAATTGTTGCTTCTCCTCAAGTGATGGACTAAATCTATATAGACAACACAGTGACACACATACTTCAACTTAATGGCATTCACACATACATCTCAGACTCAGATATCCGCACCGACTTCCCAAAGCAGGATCAGATAGCTATTTAGAAAACCAATGCAAACTTATGCATATAACAACACAACTATGACAAGCAAGGTATTATCAACAGTACAAAATCATTGAACAAGTCTAGTGTTAACAATGTAATGCAAGTGCCCTCACAGAAAGAAGTCTCACACCTGACACTCAATGATATTTCAATGTTTAACCTTGGGATTGTGAAAAATCACTCACTCTCACAAAAGACATTCATATGTGATTACTGATACCATAGGCTTGCCCCTATACTCATGGTCTAGACCTTCCACTGACTGGACTAGGATCACTCTAGGACTTTATAGGCTTGTAACATTGGCTCAAGGGACTTTGGTATGATGTTTTGGGAAAATAGTCACTAACGACCCTCGTTGAAACTGCGTTTTCTTCACTTTTACCCTACCAACTCTGTTACTTTCACCTTATTCTCCTTTCTCCACTTTCAAGCTTTTCTGGGTGCTTTCTTTTTATTTTTTAGCTCTTTGCCTTGTTTTTACACTTCCCTTTGCTTCTTTAGCTCACAAGTAAAGCATCTTTCATTTTTCTTGCACCCATTACATGATTGCTCCTTTTTCTTTGTATTCCTAACTCACCTCTCTCATTTTTGTGTTTTAACCTTACACTAGCCACCCTCAACTTTGACTTTTGTCCTGTGTTGAGGTTCACACTACCTATCCTCAGAACTAGGGCCACTTTTTGTTGCCACCCTCAACTTAGGCCATTTGCCGGTGTTGAGGTACACAATGTTCAATGAAATACCAGGGCCAATTTAAGGATTTTTCACTAGATAAGGTTGGGTTAGGTACATGTAGGCTCAAATATTCAGAACAAGGAATATATCATCAATCTGGTTAGTTTTAGGCTAAAGTAACTATTTAAGCACAACGGCCTCAGATCATTTCCTAATCCAATTAATCTATAATCTAACTTAGACTAACAGGGAAACTTCTAAATTAGCACAAAACACATGAATTTTGCAAATAAAGCTCACACTGACATGGCATTGCACACATTATCAACAAAAAGACTGACATATCATGCTTCTTATCTCAAGTTACCCTCACTCATCAGAATTGATATTGCCAAACACCTAAACATGCATGGTTACTATCTACTACTAATCAAATTAATTCTTGATGGGTACCATTTTTCAAACAAAACACAAAAAAATATGTTATATGCCACAACTATTGGTACTATTGCTACAAATATTATCTAAACATCCTAAATGTACCAGTTCAATAGAAATTAAATACCTATAGGGAAAAATAACACATGCAAGAAAACCCCAAAATAAAAAATTGTGGTAGTCATGGATCATAAGCTACTACAACTTCACTGAGGCCCATAACTACCCACACCACATCAAAAAAGATGTGCATTGTCCCCAATGCGCAAACTGAATAAGAAATGGAGCATAAGGGGTCAAAAAACATACCTGGGCGCCTATGCTCTAGGGTTCCTTGGGTTGCCTTCCAAGCAACGCCTGATTTATTGTCACAGCAAGATGTAGATGACTAGAGTACTTGGACTTCCTCTAGCCATTGTGCTCCCTGATCATCAAGCTTTGCCTCCATCTGGTGCCTATCAGTGTCCTTTCGATCTAACACTTTGGCGCTCATTATCATTCCTCTTTGAATTTAATCTAGTTGTATTGACACAAGCCTTAACTGTCGATTGAGCTATTCATTTCCACATAATGTTGTTGAACTTTATTATTTATGTCAGTAATGGCGGACTTAATCTCCCTTAAAGTGTCATCTTATGTATCTACCATTTTCTGTAATTGATCAAGCATCTCCTCGATTCTAAGGTTTCTATTTCCCACATCGCAACTGTGGGGAGGCACAATAACCACCCTTTCTGCCTTCCTTGTAACTTCCATATTGGGTGTGGTGGCTTCTCTAAATATCCCCTGGATATACTGTCTACTTCATTAGCATCTCCATGTTGGCTCTATTTTCAGCAAGCACCATGAGGATCTTTCCATTTATTCGTGCTTGGTCAGAGCTCTTGTTAGTAATATCCATGTGGATGGTTGGATATTCCTTCACTAATCTGCACAAATGGTTCAATTAAGGCACCCTGTCTAGCTCCTTACTAGTTCCTTCGAATGGTTGTTATATGAACAAACCTCCCAATAGGGCATTAACACATGCTTGACTATTTGCGTCCACAGATCGATAGAAATTCTTTACCAGGATATTCTCCGAATCTTATGGTTTGATGCAATCCTCAAGCATCTATTGAGCTGATCTCAAGTAGCAAGGATTGAATCACTAGGGAATTGCTTAAAGTTGTTGATCAGGTCCTCCACATTTAGCCTGTTTGGCTTAATAAAATAACATGCCTAGAAAGCTCTCTGCAATTCTATCCAACTGGTGATCATGCCCTGTGGGAGCTTAGATAGGCATAATTCAGCACCGCTCGTGAGAGACAATGGGAAGACATGAAGTCCCACATCACCCATAGATAGATTTTGTGTTCGCATCACACTTTTACAGAAAAATACCGCATTGTGTAAGTGGTTATGTGTATCCTCTGACGATAAGCCCACAAAAAACCCACGATTTAGTAGTATTTAAACTAACCCACTAGAAATTATGAACTTTGTATCTGTCGATGGTGGTGGCAACACAATAGCTCCAGCCATCTCCATGGCCATAGGATTTAATCGATACTAATTCCACTAGTAAGCATTGGCATTGACATCCTGAGGCTGTGGAATAACATCCAAAGGAGGGGGGTTCTCATTCCCATTATCTTCATTGTTGTTCTAATTTAGAGCTGCATTTTTGGCATTATCTTGGGCCATCCTTCTTAAGATTCTATGGATCTCTGGATCAAATGGAGTTATGGGACGACCTTGACTCGAAGTGTTGGGAATACACTACTCGTACACCTTACAAATAAACAAAAACAACAAACAAAAGTAAAATAAAGGGAATGAAGGATTAACACTCGAACTGTAAATGAATTTAACTAAATCTACCTGTATTCCCCGGCAATGGTGCCAAAATAGTGATATCTCCCATGTTACACCTCCTTTTTAGAGGATAAAGCGGTCAATGTCAACAAATAGTACCTAAAGGGTCAAACCTTCTGGGAATACATAAACTTATTACAAATTCACCAATATGCAATCCGAGTAGTTAACCAACTCAATTCCCCAAATGAGGGGGTGCTGGAATAATCAATGAGAAAATGAACTAACTATCATGAGAGAAAAGTCTATAAAGGACACCAACTAGGGTATTATGTTCCCCATGATTTCCTAACTCAATATCACCAGATAACCTAATTCATGTGTTGTGTATAGCATTCAGGACGGTAAGTTAAGTTCACCAAACCTTTGGTCAAAGGTGAGAGGCAAATTTCACTATGTGACTTGGCCCATCTCAATAGTGTTCATTACTAACCATTACCTGTAAGTCCTAGTACAACCTCCCCTTGGCCTAGTTTTGTTGATTAGACGAGAACACATCAATCAAATCCTATTAATTAATCTCTTTTCCTTATTCATTACTACCTAGGTCCAGTCAATAACACCAGGAAAGTTTTAATGTTGGCCATAACTAGAAAACATTCATAAGAAGAGAGCTAATTAATACATTCATATACACCTTCAAAGAATCTTGAATTATCTAGTTTTACTTTGATAGTTATTCATAGTTCCCACAACTCTAGTTGTGGATTTAGCTACTCATGCTTTGTGTAGATGAAGAGATTATTAATTTAGAAGACCAGATTATACACTTATGCAATTGAATTAAGAATAAAAAAATCAAATGTCAATAAAAATCAAAAGCTTGAAGATCAAATTATATGACAAGTGTTATCAAAGACTCTCTCAAAATTTTCTCACTAAGAATATTGAGTTCTCCGACATTAACCTAAAGCTAAGCTAAACCTACTTGAACTTCTCTCCACTTCTGAAAAATAACTGTGAAAACCTATTTTTAATAAATAAAAACAAGTCCTAAAGAAATTTGAAAAACTAGTCGGCAAACTCCTCGAAAGCACTTTATGACTCTGAGAGGCTTCTACAACTCTTAATCGGGGTCTCAGACTCAACTATTAGAGTTTTGGACTTATCTTCTACAACACCCCTACACGACTCGTAAAGTTATTTATGACCTGTGAAGGGGGTTTCATATGATAACATTCCTGCAAGTCCTAATTATGACGAACTGCATTCAAATTTTACTTATGCTACGAAGCTATGATTTAAATGTGAATTGAAGTTACGAAGTTATGAAAGTAATTTAAATATGAATTTTACTTATGTTGTTAAATTTTATAACGTATTTGTTGATTTAAGTTTAAGTTTCTAATACCCATGTTATAATCTCATTTATAGCATATGCATTCATGAGCATTTGATTTATGAAATTTATGAAGTGTATGAAGACCAATTAAGATTATGTAAATGGTTTTGACGAGATATTGGCTATAACAAGAATGTAATCACATAAACGTCTGTTGTTATTGGCTCTTTGAGCATATCGGGTGCTAGCACCATATTGTCAAATTCATGACCTATTCCTATGCATGAGTATCATAATCATGAGTTATGGTTTTGCTTTTGATCCCAAATTCGCATTGAAAGGATTTGACATAACTATTGCATCTCTGTTGAAAGCATGTACATGTATAAATATTATCGTGGGATGTTGTAACGCCCGATAAAATTATCAAAATACCCCTAGAGGGAGGGTATGCACGTAGCACATCTTCCAATGCTCGTATGGACAATTCGAGGCCGGATATGCGATCAACAAGAAAAATTGAGTGGGAAATTGGTCTTAGTCAATTTCTAGAGCGACCCAATCAAAAGATAATTTTTTCTATATGAAACACAAAATAGTGTTAGTACGCGACAGGAGCGCGTTGGGCACCCATCGCGGACCAGCACTTATAGTTTTCTGAAATTTTTTTACGGGATTGAGAAAACTTGTTCAAAAACTTTTTCTTAAAATACACAGTGCGCGACCAATTCGCGTTGCAGACTGGGTCTTCTCCGAGTTGAAAATTTCTAAATTATTACGAGGGGAATTTCGGTTAATTCTCCAACCCTCCCAAATTCTATACACGATCTAATAAGGTCTTTTTGACATAAAAAGGGTCTAAAACCCCCATTGTAAGTCCTATTCCAATATTTTATCAAGGCTAGGGCTTGAAAAGAGAAAAGAAGAGCTTGAGTTTGATAGAATTGAGAAGAAATATTTGACATGCGTGATTGATAGTTTCATCAAAGTTATGTAAGGATAAACTAAAAACATGGGATTGTTCTCTCATATGCCCCATAGAGGTCATAGATTAGTTGGTGGTTCATGAGTCTACATATATGAATCCTTGATGGTTTTTCATAAAAGTTTATTTGAAATTACATGTTTTCTATGCTGATGATCATCATATTATTTGTTTTCATGAGTTGAACATTTTGCATAAGAACTTGCATAACCCTACATGACTAATTTAAAAATATGCATAAAGAACTTGAGAATTGAGTCTAGAGCCTTAAGTTGAGATTGTTAATTGTGATGTGAGGATGATGATCAGTTGATAGAATTTGATTGTTTTATGACTCCCTATAAATGAACTCTACCGATGTGTCTATTCAATTGATTCCTAATGCTTATTCTAAATCTTGAGTGATTGATCAGATTAATTGATGAGAGAGTTAAAGTCCCTAGGAGTTGAATGATGATAGGGTTCGAGTCTCAATGAGATGCCAATCATTGATGGGGTTCGAGTCCCTGTGAGATTAATTGGGATGGAGGTTTTATGAGCATTGAGTTGGGAGGAGTATCGAGCACCGAAATGGGTAAGAGTAGGTTCCACTCGAGAGTAGGTGAGGCATAAAACCTTCACATATATTATGGTTCCCTCGAGAGTAACAGTCCCTGAGAGCAATAACGGATTTGTTGAGTATTGACTCCATATTGGGTGAGCTGATATGGTTTCAAAATTTCCCTACCTGGTAAGTTTGGAATGGTTGTGACAATATTTGTGTGATTGTTGTACATTCACTAGCTTATAAGTGAGTGTTGTCGGATAAGAGAAACTCGAGAGTAGGTGAGGCATAAAACCTTCACATATATTATGGTTCCCTCGAGAGTAACAGTCCCTGAGAGCAATAACGGATTTGTTGAGTATTGACTCCATATTAGGTGAGCTAATATGGTTTCAAAATTTCCCTACCTGGTAAGCTTGGAATGGTTGTGACAACATTTGTGTGATTGTTGTACATTCACTAGCTTATAAGTGAGTGTTGTCGGATAAGAGAAACTCCCCTAAATTTCCTATGTTGAGTACTCTAAGTCGCGATTAAATGAGATGAGATTAGAGGAGGTGAGCTCCTCTTAGATGAGAAGAGATAAGAGTAGGTGAGCTCCTCTAAGATGAGATGAGAGAGGGTGAGCTCCTTTGAGATGAGTCTCAGATGATTAATGAGTTTGAGTTATTGATGTGTCACTTGTATACTCTTTATTCTTTGATAGATAGACATTTGATGATTTGATGTTATTCGATGTTTATTTTGAGTCGATGTTTCTACCATATTATTCTACATGTTTTGGTTTTACTCAGTTATTTTACATACCAGTACATTCCAAGTGTTGATGTCCACTCTGGGCTACTCATTCTATGATGCAGAGGTAGGTACTAAAGATCGTCAACAGGTGCTCCGTTGAAGATCTGAGATTCAAAGCTGATTTGGTGAGCCTCCCCTGCTCCTGAGGATCCACTGCTTTTATTTTCAATCATGATTTACAGTTCGATTGGACTATTTCCTTTTTTTAAAATTTGGATAGCCATGGGGATGTCATTGGCACAATATGATTAGTAATAGAGGCTTCATAGACGATGGTTGAGCATTGATGTTGAGACTTGTGCGCCAGTTCTTTCTACTAGCATTTATTTTAATATAGTTATTTGAGACATTAGATGAGATATGCCCCTTTACGTAGTTATACTTTTCGTTATTCAGTAAAGTTTATTTATTGAATGATGTGATAAGGCTAAGTGGTTTGCTTGGGGACTTGCAATTGTCTCTGAGTGCCAGCCACGCCAAGGGTACCCTACCGGGGTGTGACATACTTGGTATTAGAGCACAGAGTTCAAGTGTCTTGGAGAATATATGAACTCGTGTCTAGTTGAGTCTTTTTTATGGGTGTGTTGTCGACCACATTTCATAAGCAGGAGGCTATAGGAAGTTAGGAATTGTTACCCTTTTCTTCTTATTCCAATTCTTGCAATAGAGTTAAGCTCTATGAAAACTCTCATGTTATTCATGCTTTACGCATGAAGAATTGATAACATACCTCCTAGAAGAGCTGTCAGAGGAAGGGGATGTCCTGCTCGGCAAGCTATTAATCCACCTGAGCCTTAAGTACACGAGGAGCCCGTTGATCAAGTTGTCCTTGTTGCACAACACCCTCATGATGACGTCACTAATATTGAGTTAGGCCGGGCTATTCAAGCTCTAGCCTAGACTTTTGCAGCACCTACTGTGAGACACGGAGCAAGTAGACTAGATTCTCATGACACCTCTAGAGTTTGAGAATTTTCGAGGATGAATCCACTGGAGCTCATGGAGTCGGCAGCTACTAAAGATCCTGAGAACTATGTGGAGGAACTTGAGATGGTGTTCCAAGTGATGCATGTGGCTGATGCTGATAAAATTGAATTGGCTACCTACCAACTCTAAGGTGTGGCCAGACTGTGGTTCTACCAGTGGAAAAAGGGTCGAAGGGATAATTCTCCATGTTTCACTTAGGCAGTGTTTGAGGAGGACTTCTTGTGATGCTTCTTCCAAAGGGAGAAAAGAGAAGCTATGCTATGAGAGTTCTTGAATCTAAAATAGGGCTCTATGATCGTGCAAGAGTATGGTATTGAGTTCACGCAACTATCTCACTATGCTCCGGACATGGTTGCTGACATGAGGGGAAGGATGGGGATGCATGTTAATGGGTTGAATAGAGGACCCAAGAGAGGTGGAAGAGGAGCCCTGCTTGTGAGTGATATGGACATCGAGCAACTGATGACGTTTGTGCAATAAGCTAATGGGGAGAGACATCATGACAAGGAAGAGTTCAAGCGTTAGAGAGTTAAGATATCCAACCATAAGGTTGGAAAGAAAGGCAATGGTAATCGATTTCAAGCACCATAATCTGCTAGTGCACCTGTACCTAGAGGTAGGTATGATCAAAGATTTTAGAAATTTGGGACCCATGGTTCCGAATCATTAGCTAGTGTGGCTAAAGGTTCACAGGATAAGCCGCCGTGTGATAGGTGTGGCAAGTTGCACTTAGGGAGATTTCATGACGCGAATGATGTGTGCTATAGATGTGGCCAAGTTGGTCACTACAAGAGGGATTGTCCAAAGTGGGTTAACCCTGCCCAGTCAACTACACCAGCCCCACCAGTTAAAGGAAACCAAAGGGACAGTACGTTTGGCATAGGTAGGGCAACAAACCACTTGTATTCCATGAGTAGTCGCCTAAATCAAGAGAACTCCCCCGATGTTGTGACAGGTATGATTCAAGTCCTTACTTTTGAATGTTATGTTTTGATGGATCCGGTTTCCACATTGTGGTTTGTATCTCCTTATGTCGCAAGTAGATTTGATAGAACCCCTGATAGGCTTCTTGAACCCTTTGATGTTTCTACTCAAGCAGGTGAGTCCATTCGAGCTTAGAGAATCTATAGAACTTGTATAGTGTCCATCAATCATAGGGATACTCTTATTGATTTGATTGAGTTGGAGATGGTTCATTTCCATTTGATTCTTTGCATGGATTGGCTTCACGCCTTTTATGCTTCTGTTTATTGTAGAAATCAAACCGTTAAGTTCCAATTTCCTAATGAACCGGTGCTAGAGGGGAAGGATGATTCTGTTGCATCTAGAGGAAAGTTTATCTCGTATCTTAGAGCTTGAAAGTTGATTTCTAAGGGTTGTATCTATCACCTCGTGCGAGTTAAATCTGATAATGTTGAGTGCCTAACTCTTGAGTTAGTCCCGATTGTGAATGACTTTTCGGAAGAGTTTCTTGATGATCTACCTGGAGTCCCTCCTGATAGGGAGATTGACTTTGGGATTGATGTTCTTCTAGATACCCAGCCTATTTTGATCCCACCTAATAGGATGGCCCCCGCTAATTGAAAGAGTTTAAAGAGCAACTGAATGATTTGCCAGAGAAGGGCTTTATTAGGCCGAATATTTCACCATGGGGTGCTCCTATCTTATTCATGCGAAAGAAAGATGGGTCCCACAGAATGTGTATTGATTATAGGCAACTGAACAAGGTCACCATAAAGAATAAATATCCTCTCCCAAGGATAGATGATTTGTTTGAATTTCTCTAAGATAGACCATAGATCTGGCTACCACAAGTTGAAGGTGAGGGAATATAACATTTAAACGACAACCTTTAGGACTAGATATGGCCATTTTGAGTTCTTAGTCATGTTCTTTAGGTTCACGAATGCACCTACCACCTTTATGGACTTGATGAATAGAGTATTCAGACAATATCTTGATATGTTTGTGATTGTGTTCTTCAATGAAATTTTTGTGTATTCGAGATTTGAGGAGGAACATGCTAACCACCTTAGAGTTGTCCTCAAAACCCTTAAGGACCATGAGTTGTATGCAAAATTCTTGAACTGTGAGTTCTAGCTTAAGTCAGTGGCTTTCCTAGGACATGTTGTTTCCGGTGATAGTATTTGAGTGGATGCCCAAAAGACCAAAGCAGTCAAGAACTAGCCCCGACAGACCACTCCGACTGACATAAGAGGTTTCTTGGGGTTCGCAGTCTAACTACCGCAGATTTGTTGAGGGATTTTCTTCCCTTTCCATGCCATTGACTAAATTGACTCAAAAAAGGTCAAGTTTCAATGATCGGAGGAATGTGAGAAGAATTTCCATGAATTGATGAAAAGGTTAACTACTGCACTGGTCCTTACCCTACCCGAAGGGACAAAGGACTTTGTAATATACTGTGATGCTTCGAGGGTTTGATTGGGATGTGTACTTTTGTAGAGAGGGAAGGTGATAGCCTATGCTTCAAGACAACTTAAGGGTCATGAAAGAGACTATCCAACCCATGATCTCAGGTTGGCAGCAGTGGTGTTTCCACATAAAATTTGGCGCCACTACTTGTGTGGAGTGCATGTGGATGTGTTCACTGATCACGAGAGCTTGTAGTATGTTTTTAGTTAGAAAGAGCTCAACCTGCCATAGAGGAGATGGTTGGAATTGCTTAAGGATTATGATATGAGCATTCACTACCACCTAGGTAAAGCTAACATTGTTGTTGACGCTCTTAGCTGGTTGTCAATGGGTAGTACAACCCATGTAGAGGAAGGAAGGAAGAAGCTAGACAAGGAAGTGCATCAGTTGGCTCGATTAGGAGTACAACTTGAGGATAATGATAAAGGAGAAGTTAATGTTCTGGATGGGTCTTCTTCATTCTTAGTTGCAGAGGTGAAAGAAAAGCAATACCAAGATCTTGTCAGACTCCAACTGAAGGGGGCTATCTACAAATAGAAAGTGATAGTATTCTCCAAAGGGGGAGATGAAGTGTTAAGATATCAAATTAGGTTGTGTGTTCAAGATATTAACGATATTCGAGACTGAATCATGGCGGAAGCCCACAACACTAGATATTCCATTCATCCAGGCACTACAAAGATGTACAATGACTTGAGAGAAGTCTATTGGTGGAGTGTAATGAAGAGGGATATTGCTGAGTTTGTTTCAAAATGCCCATATTGCCAAAAAGTGAAGGTTGAGAATCAAAGTCCAGGTGGATTAGCTCAGAAATTTGAGATTCTAAAGTGAGACGATGAATATGCACTTTATTACTGGTCTACCAAGGTCTCGAAAGCAACATGACTCTATTTGGGTGATTGTGGATAGGATGACTAAATCGGCTCACTTTCTGGCAGTTAAGAAAATAAACACTGTAGAGGAGTACACCAAGTTGTACATCCAAGAGACTGTGAGGTTGCATGGGATTCCCTTGTCCATCGTCTTTGACAGAAGAGCTCAATTTACCTCCCAGTTTTGGAGATCATTCCAAAAAGGAATGGGTACATCGGTGAACCTAAGCACCTCCTTTCATCCACAGACAGATGATCACGCAGAATGTACAATTCAAACATTAGGGGACATGTGGAGAGCTTGTGTTCTTGATTTTAAAAAGAATCGGGATGATCACATACCATGGATTGAATTTGCATATAAAAATAGTTATCATGCAAGCATTCAAATGGATCCTTACGAAGCCTTGTATGGGAGGAGATGTAGATCACCAATTGGATGATTTGAGGTTGGAGAAGCCAATTTGGTTGGGCCTGATCTTGTCCACCAATCGATGGAGAATGTCAAGGTCATAAGGGAGAGGTTAAAGACTGCCCAGAGTAGCCAAATATCTTATACCGATGTAAGGAGAAGAGATTTAGAGTTCGAGGTTGATGATAGGGTATATTTGAAAGTTTTTCCTGTGAAGGGTGTTCTAAGATTTGGGACAAAGGGAAAGTTGAGCCCACGCTATGTTGTGCCATATCAGAATGTTAGGAGGATCGAAAAGGTTGCTTATTAGTTACTGTTGCCTTTACCATTAGTTGAAAGTGAGAGAATGTGATGTTCCAAAGACAATCTTCAGTACTATATATGGCCACTTTGAGTTCTTGGTCATGTCCTTTGGTTTAACGAACGCATCTGCAGCTTTCATGAATTTGATGAATAGGGTGTTTCCGCCCTACCTTAACATGTTGTAATCATGTTCATTAATGATATTTTGATGTATTTGAGGAATGAGGAGGTGCATGCCAAACACCTTAGAGTTATCCTTCAGACTCTTAAGGACCATGAATTGTATGCGAAGTTCTCAAAGCTTGAGCTTTGGCTCAAGTCAGTGGCCTTCCTAGGCCATGTTGTATCGGTTGATGGAATTCAAGTAGATTCCCAAAAGATTGAAGCGGTTAAGAACTGGCCAAGACCGACCTCTCCAACCATATAAGAAGTTTCTTGGGGTTAGTAGGCTACTACCATAGATTTGTTGAGGGATCTTCTTCCCTATCTGCATCATTGACTAAGCTGAGTCAGAAAAGGGTCAAGTTTCAGTGGTTCGAGTAATGTGAGAAGAGCTTCCAAGAGTTGAAGACTAGATGACCACCGCACCTGTTTTGACTTCGCCCGATGCGACGGAAGATTTTGTGATATATTTTGACGCATCTAGAGTTGGATTGGGATGTGTAGTGATGCAGAGAGGGAAGGTGATAGCCTATGCTTCCAGGCAACTTAAAGTTCATGAGAGGAACTATCGATCCCATGATCTTGAGTTAGTGGTGGTAGTGCTCGCACTTAAAATCTTGCGCCACTACTTGTATGGAGTGCATGTGGACGTGTCCACTAACCAAAAGAGCCTGCAGTATGGCTTTAGTCAGAGAGAGCTCAACCTATGGCCGAGGAGCTGGTTGGAGTTGCTTAAAGATTATGACATGAGCATCCTATACCACCCTGGTAAAGTTAACATTGTTGTTGATGCCATTAGCAGGTTGTTAAGGGGTAGTACAACCCATGTGGAGGAAGAGGAAAGAGATGGTAAAGGAGGTAATAGGTTGGCTCAGTTGGGAGTCCAAATCGAGGAGAATGAAGAGGGAGGAGTCAATGTTCAGAATGGGTCTACATCATCCCTAGTTACAAAGGTAAAAGAGAAGCAAGATCTAGATCTTATTATACTCCAATTGAAGTAGGGTGTCAACAAACAAAATATGATGGTCTTCTCCAAAGGGGGAGATGGGGTGTTGAGATACTAGAGTAGACTCTATGTTCCTAATGTTGATGGTGTCCGCAAGAGGATTATGGCTGATGCCCATAACACTAGATACTCCAATCATCCGGGCTCCACCAAGATGTACCACGACTTGAGAGAAGTCTATTGGTGAAGTAGAATGAAAAGGGATATTGCTGAGTTTGTTTCAAAGAGCCTGAATTGCCAACAAGTGAAGGTTGAGCATCAATGGCCAAGTGGCTTGGATCTAAACTTTTAGATTCTAGAGGGGAAGTGGGAGATAATTAACATGGATTTCATCACCAGCATACCGAGATCCCGAAGGCAGCATGATTCCATATGGGTGATTATAGACAAGATGAATAAATCAGCGCACTTTTTGGTTGTTAAAACGACTAACACTACGGAGGAATATTCCAAGATGTATATGCAAGAGATTATGAGGTTGCATGGAGTTCCCTTGTCCATCATCTCGGGCAGAGGAGCCCAATTTACCTCTCACTTCTCGAAGTCTTTCCAGAAAGGATTGGGTACTAAAGTGAATTTGAGTACAACCTTTCATCCACAGACAGATGGTCAGGCATAGCACACTATTCAAATGGTAGAAGATATGTTGAGGGCCTGCGTCCTTGACTTCAAAGGAAATTGGGATGACCGTCTACCTTTCATTTAATTTGCATATAACAATAGTTATCATGTAAGCATTCAAATGGCCCCCTATGAGGCCTTGTATGGAAGGAGGTGTAGGCCACCCATTGGGTAGTTTGAGGTTGGAGAAGCTGGCTGAGTTGATTGGTCCTGACCGTGTCCACCAGTCCATGGAGAAGGTGAAGATTATTGCAGAGACGTTGAAGACTGCACAAAGCCATTAGAAATCTTGCACCGATGTGAGGAGAAGAGACCTAGAGTTTGAGGTGAGTGACTGGGTATACTTGAAGGTACCGCCCATGAAGGGTGTCATAAGGTTTGGGAAGAAGGGGAAATTAAGCCCTCGTTATATCGGCCCTTATCAGATTGTAAGGAGAATTAGGGAGGTTGCTTATGAGCTAGAGTTACCTCCTGAGTTAGACGGAATCCATCCGGTGTTCCACATTCTTATGCTAAAGAAATGTTTGAGGACCCTGCCTTAGTAATCCCCATTGAGAGCATTGGAGTAAAAGATAGCTTGTCCTATGAGGAAATTCTCGTCAAATCCTAGATCGATAGGTTTGCAGACTGAGAAACAAAGAGATAGCCTCCGTTAAAGTTTTGTGGAGGAACCAATTTGTTGAGGAAGCCACGTGGGAAGATGAGGAAGAGATGAGAAGTTGAGTTGTTGAGTGAGTATCGAGATAAATCTTGGGTCTATTCATGCAATACTACTCTTCATTCGAGGACGAATGATCCCAAGGGGGAGAGGAAGTAATGCTTTGTAAAATTACCAAAATAGTCCTAGAGGAGTGATGTGCACATAACGTGTCATCTAATGCTCAGATGGAAACTCCGAGGCCAGATTTATGGTCATCACAAAAATAGAGTGGGGGATGGCTCTCGGTCAATTTTTAGAGCTATCGAGTCAAAAGATAATTTTTCATTTCAAAATTAGAAACTATTAGAGTCCGCCACAGAGCCGCGTCGCGAACCCATCGTGGAGGTGCATTTATGTTATCCTTGATTTTTCAAGGGGATTGAGAAAACTCGTTTATTAATATTTCCCAAAAATGAACTGTCCATGACGCGTCCACGTCACAGTTTGTGTTATTTTACGGCTAGAAAATTTCAAAAATTTTGAGGGACATTCTTGCCCATTCCTAGCATCTTCCAAAACCCATATACGACCAGTATAAGTCGTTTTCATGGTTAAATGGTCTAAAACAACTTTCTAAATCCTCTTCCTAGCAAAATTCACCAAGTTAGGGCTTGAGAATAGTTGAGGTTGAAGAGTCAAGAGGAGATTCTATGAGGAATTGCCGTTAGCAATCATCCCAGGTTTGTAAGGCTAACCTAAAGCATGGGATGGTTCTTCCATGTGTCCCTTTTGAGTAAATTGAGTCTATGATAGAAGATGATGAGTTATATATGAAAATCTGTGAGTGCTCTACTGAGATTCTTCTTAATTCATGTATTTTTCTTAAATTGATGATCATCATAAACTTGATCTATTGCATGAGAGTTTTCATGAATGATTTTATAAAATTCTATGTCTATTTTACTCAAGAATAAGAGAATGAACTTAGAAAATGAGTCTATTGACTTGACGATGATGATGTTTATGATGTTGCGATTGTGGTTCAAATTTTTAAGAGTCTTGATGATGATGCTGATGAGAGTGATGTTCATGAGTCTTAAAATTTGAAACTAAATTCTAAAAGAATGTTTCGAGTCAATGATGTTGATGTTGATGATGATGATGATGTTGGTATTGATCTACTATGTCCCTCTGGGACCGATGCTGATGATGTTTATGTTGATATACTACGTCCATATGGGACCGATGATGATGATGTTGATGTTGATGTTGATGTTGATGTACTATGTGCCTATGGGACTAATGATGATGATGTTTTATGAGCACGTCGAGTTCTGGGAGAAGTATTGAGCACCAAAATGAGTGAGAGTGAGTCCCACTCGAACTCATTGGCTACGTGGCTCATGTAGGCGAGAGGATCGAACCGCAATGCAGATGTTTCCTTGTCCAAAAATAAGACTGATGTTATTTCTTGTGGATCCACTGATGGTGATGTCCTTTACCTCGGGCAGGGTATTGGATAAATGTGGCAACAACATCGCTTCGTTGTATCATCACCGGATCATAGGTGATGGTTATCGGTCAGAGAAAACCCCAGCTAGGTTCTATTTTAATAGAACTCTGATATTGATGTGATGGTATGAGTCTTGATGGATGTTGTTGTTTTACTATCTACTCATTATCCTTTTCCTAGACGGGCATAAGTCTATTGATGTGAGTTGAGTCTGACGCATTGATGAGATTTTTACAGGTCATTTATCTACTCTTTATTCTTCCTTTAGATAGACATTTGACATTCTGACGGAGTATAATGTTGAGTTAATGTTATCCCTATATTGTTGTATCTATATTGTTATATTTAACCATCTTACATACCATACATTCCACGTGCTGATGCCATTTGGACGCTGCATCATTCCTGATGCAGATATAGGAGGTAGAGGACTTCAACAAATGCATCATTGAGGTTAGGAGATTCTGATTTCAGCCATGGTGAGACCTCCTTTCTATCCGAAGGAGCCCTTCTTTATCAGTTATTTTTATTATTGAGTCGGGTAGCCATGGCCTATCAAGGTACCCTCCTAGACTGTCTAGTTGAGTTAGAGGCTTCATAGACATGAGTTGAGGTTTGATGTCGAGGTTTTTTCCCTCTTTGAGTGAGTTAGTAACATTGTTTACTTATCATTAATGTTGAGACTGAGTTTATGGGCCGTTGGCCCTCCTTATTGGTGTAGAGTGTCTGATGTAGCTCACTACCTTATTCCATTAATTCCGTTATACTTGATTTTTAGTGATTGTTTTGAGATCGAGTGGTCCACTTGGGGACTAGCAATAGTCTTTAGGTGTCGGTCACTCTAGGGTACCGTCCCGAGGCATGACAAATCAAAGCATGG